>JAJMLC010000164.1:0-166527 GCA_030569495.1 Pichia cabralensis | reverse complement strand
AACAACAACAATAATAATAATAATAATAATGGTTATTATTATTACGATAAACAAGAAGATTATGGACATTATGGAAGTAGTGGAAGTGCAGGAGGACATGTACAAGGTAATGAATCAGTTGAGTCTTTTGACTATTATTCAAATGGCAATAGTATAAAAGGAAATATGTATAGTGCTTCCAAAGGCATGTACGGAAATGAGATGATGAATCCAAATAACTATAATAGTAATATTAATAATACTATTAATGCTAATACTAATATTAATAATGTCAATGTTAATGCTAATGGGAGTAATGGACATCTTAAAGCTAACGAAATTGAAAACGGTAATGGAAATACCGCCAATATTCAAATGGATGCAGCCAAGTTTGAAGCTGAAAGGATAAAGAAACTAGAAGCTGAGAAAATAAAAGAACGTGAAAGACAACGTGAAATGGAAAAAGAAAAGGAATTCAGTGAAAAACATTGGATTAGTCGAATTCACGTAAAAGGAGACATGAAAAATGAGTTAGTTAAAGATTTCGATGAATTAGATAAAATCAATTCCAAACTACTAGAGGCTGGAAGACGAAGAGCAGAATTGGAAATTGATGTTGATAAATACAATCGTATTTTAAAATCTGAAGATGATCGTGTCAAAATCAATGAAGAGAAGCTTGAAGCCATGGACTTTTTTTAAACCCCTGTTGTACTATACATAATTTTTTCTTTTTTCTTTTTTCTGTAAATATATATATATATATATATATATATATTGTATATCGGACACGTCAAGTGTATCAAGAAAAGTATATATTGAGTTTTGTGTCAAAGCATAACTAAAATCCGAGAAAAACGACAGTTGTGGTGTGCGGTTTCTTAATAGAAGAAAAACTCTGTTTCTCCCCCAAAGACTATACCTTTTGTTCTTTGGCTTCTTTTCCCAGAAGTTATACTAGAAAACTAACGATGGTATCATTTCTGCAGGTTCTTTCTAGGTTTGAATTTTCATTCACCAATATTCTGGTAACCGCCGCAGTCATTGTTGGTGGTTATAAAATTTCAACAGTTTTCATTTCATTGTTGAATATTCTTTTAGAATCATATGTTGTACCAGGTATTGATTTTGCCAGATATGGTGCAAATAAAGATAATTGGGCAGTCATTACAGGTGCATCTGATGGTATTGGTAAAGAGTATGCATTCCAATTGGCTAAAAAGGGATTTAATATTGTTTTAGTTTCAAGAACTCAATCTAAACTTGAACTTGTTGCAACTGAAATTGAAAGTAAATATAAGAGGAATACGAAAGTTGTTGCATTTGATGCTAGTACTGATTTACCTGAAAATTATGAGAAACTTTCTAAATCATTAGAAGGTTTATCTATAAGTGTATTAATTAATAATGTTGGTCAATCACATTCAATTCCTGTATCATTTTTAGATACAACAGAAGAAGAAATGATGCAAATTATTACATTGAATAATATAGTTACATTAAAGGTAACTAAGATTGTTGCACCATTAATTATTGCCAATTTTGAAAAATCTAATAAGAAAACTCATGGTTTAATTTTAACTATGGGATCATTTGCCGGTTTAATTCCAAGTCCTTTACTAGGTGTTTATTCAGGTTCAAAAGCATTTTTACAAAATTGGTCATCATCATTAGCAGGTGAATTGAAAAACCAAGGTGTTGATGTTGAATTAGTTATTTCTTATTTAGTTACATCATCAATGTCTAAAATTAAGAGATCATCATTTACAATTCCAAATCCTAAACAATTTGTTGCGTCAGCATTGAGAAACGTTGGTAGAAGGGTTGGAGCACAAGAAAGATATGCTACAATTACACCATATCCATCACATGCGTTAATGCATTGGGCTATTGAGACATTTATTGGAGTCTATTCAAAATTAGTCAACAAGATTAATTTCGACATGCATTTGAGTATCAGGAAGAGGGCATTGAAGAGGGCTGCAAGACTTGCAAAAGAAGCAGAAAATAAGCAATCCTAGATCCTCTGTCCTATAAATATACTGTATATCTATATACACATGTACATGCGTTTATATCACAAAGAAAAGGAGTCTTGAACATACATAGCACGTAGCATATAGCGTGTAGCATATATATATATATATATATATATAGCATACAATAACTTGCACACCGCGTTTTCGGTTTTTTTTTTTCGTTTTTTTTTCCTTTCCATTTATTTGTTTACCTTAGAGTGAGGAAGGTGATCGATTTCTAAACACAAAATTGTGTGCAGGTTTCTGAGAAGCAGTTTGTAGCAGGGTTTGAGGTTCAGGGTCTTTTAACAACAGGTATGGATATTGGAGATTACGATAAATTTGAGAAAATTGGTGAAGGTACATATGGTGTGGTTTATAAAGCAGTTGATACAAAACATAACAATAGAATAGTGGCATTAAAGAAAATTAGATTAGAATCAGAGGATGAAGGTATCCCTTCAACGACTATTAGAGAAATTTCACTTTTAAAAGAACTTAGAGATCCAAATATTGTTGGCTTATACGATATAGTTCATTCAAATTCAAATAAGATTTATTTGGTATTTGAATTTCTTGATATGGACTTGAAAAAATATATGGAATCTATACCTGAAGGTCAAGGTATGAGTAAAAATATGGTTAAAAAATTTATGGTTCAATTAGTTAGAGGTATTTATTATTGTCATTCACATCGTGTATTACATAGAGATTTAAAGCCTCAAAATTTATTAATTGATAAAGAAGGTAGTTTAAAAGTTGCAGATTTTGGTTTAGCAAGAGCTTTTGGTGTACCTTTACGTGCATATACACATGAAGTTGTTACATTATGGTATAGAGCTCCTGAAATTTTATTAGGTGGTAAACAATATTCAACAGGTGTTGATATGTGGTCAATTGGATGTATATTTGCAGAAATGGCTCAAAGGAAACCATTATTTTCAGGAGATTCAGAAATTGATCAAATTTTCAAAATTTTCAAAATTTTAGGTACTCCAACAAAGGAAATTTGGCCCGAAGTTGAATATATGAGTGATTATAAAGAAACTTTCCCTAAATGGAAGAGACAAAATTTAGCAACTATTGTTACAAAATTAGATTCAAATGGTATCAATTTATTACAGCATTTATTAGAATATGATCCAGCACGTAGAATCAGTGCCAAGAGAGCTTTAATGCATGATTATTTTAAAGAAGATGATGATCAATCGTATCAAAAAATGGAATATCAGCAACAACCGTCGACTATGCAAGTCGATTCATCTACTTTATACGCATAGCTCTCTTTATAAAACAACTATACGAAAAAAAGAGAAAAAAGAGGCTTCTTTTTTATTCTCAACCTTCTCCTGTTTTCTTCAATTTTGTTAGATGTAAAATTTATTTAAAGTTCACTCATTGTTTTCACTGAACTATATAATACTATTGCATAAGTTTTTTTTCTTCGTTTTCTTCTACTTCTTTTTATATTTCCCCTTCTGTTTTGTTTTGATTTTTTTTTTTTGTTTCTCTATACACTTTTCTTTTCTGAAGAGAAAAGATACGTATATTATAAATAAATATCGATATATATATATATATATATATAATAATTAATTGAAAAAGGTTGGTTTCCTCTTTTGCTTTTTATAAAGTTTTTTTAAACATAATTTAAAAAAGAGCAATTTCAGATGTTTGTGTGTAAATAATGAACGGCTGAAGTATTCAAGATAAAAAAAACTAAATAAAGAGTTAATCTTTCTATAAGATTAAAATATTCTGTATTTATTGGGATCATAACTTTTACGCAACATTTACAAATCTGACAAAAGCTTATGCTGTGAAAAATGTCACGTGCAGGCATTGTGACATAAAAAACAGTAATTTTACAATACAGAAAAATAGCACGAGTAGCTCAGTGGTAGAGCAGCAGATTGCAAATCTGTTGGTCGCTGGTTCAAACCCGGCCTCGGGCTCAAGTTTTTTCCTCCCTCAATTTACACTTTTATTTCCCAAAGTACCACCAAATACACTCACACAGCAATAGTGGTGCTACATGTGTTTCTATGCATTTTTTTTTTTCAACCACAGTTTCAGCATGGCATTCGTTTTTGTCATAGCAGGTACCACCTTGTAACGTGTGCTGATACGGTGATGGCAGCTGCATATCACCAGATGTACACCGTTCCAGTAAGCACAGACAAGCTTGTCTCTTGTGTTGCAGTGCCAACCCTTCTTTCCCAGCAGCTGACGTAACGGGAAGCAGGGCGAGTCACGTGCCGTTGCGCAATGTTCTGCCCCAAAGTGGAAAACTATGGTGAGCTCTCTGAGACTGGAATCTGCAACGATATATAATTACAGTATTTCCACCAGTTTGCCCTTTCTTTCACTCTTCCTAATGTTTTCTGCTGTTCCTGTTCTCTTTGGCCAGCTAAACTAAAACAGTACACACCACAATGTTTGCAAGATCAATTATTAGAAACTCAATTAGAATTCCATCAAGAAGATTCATCTCTTTTGATGCTGCTTCCCAACCAAGAGTTAGAATTGGTTCAGTTGCACCAAATTTCAAAGCACCAACAACTGCAGGTGATATTGATTTCCATGAATTCTTAGGTAACTCTTGGGGTATCTTATTCTCTCATCCAGCTGATTTCACTCCTGTTTGTACTACTGAATTAGGTGCTTTCTCCAAATTACAATCTGAATTTGATGCTAGAAACGTTAAATTAATTGGTTTATCAGCTGAAAGTGTCCCATCCCATAAAGAATGGATTAAAGATATTGAAGAAGTTGCTTTAGGTGGTAAAAAATTCACCTTCCCAATTATCGGTGATGAAACAAAAGAAGTTGCTTTCAAATACGATATGGTTGATGAAGCTGGTTTCAAATCTTTACAAGCAGGTGGTCCAATTGCTACTGTTAGATCAGTTTTCATTATCGATCCAAAGAAAACTGTTAGATTAATTTTAGTTTACCCAGCTTCCGTTGGTAGAAACACTACCGAAGTTTTAAGAATTGTCGACGCTTTACAAAAAGGTGACTCCAAAGGTGTTGTTACCGGTGTTAACTGGAATGTCGGTGATGATGTTATTATTCCACCTTCCATCTCTAACGAAGCTGCAAAAGAAAAATTCGGTGAATTCACTGAAGCAAAACCATACTTAAGATTCACCAAAGCTTAAGTAATTTAGTAATTTGGGATAAATTCTGCCGTACTTATTTCATTACTTTATAACACTACTTTTATAATAAAAAGAACACCACGTTTACACTTTAAATCAGTCCTCGTATTCCTTGCGTAAAACCGTTTCAACTCACATTGCTTAACACAGTGGAAAATTCATTAATTACCCGGGGATTCCCCGCTCAGACCAATGTTGTAGCTTTTTTGCACTCCGAACTGGCCACCGTATAATAAAATATGTAATACATTTTCCCCCTTCTTTTCCCTGTTACTCCTGCTGCTTCCATTTATCTCCCCTACCATCCTTCCAACTTCAAATAATCACCCACAACCATTATTGGTTATTCATAATATTATCCTTTCTTTCACAGAATATATTACCAAAATTTATTATTCATCAAAAGCGTAATATTAATATTCATATATATATATATATATATATATTCGTATTATATATTCTTAAAATTTCAACTCATTTTTAATATCCACTTCTGAACTATACGCCCAACTAATATTATTCATACATACTCAAAATAGCATATACATGTTCATTAATTAAAATGTCAAGTGGTACGGACATTATTAAACAGGAAAATATAGAGGATAACATCCTGTTGCATATAGATCAAATATCTCCAGACGTTGATGTGAATCCAATTTCTTTAACAAATAATGATCCCCTTAGAATAGCTCCAAATATCAAACCTGCCATATCGACATCTTCTTCAATAACAACTGTAAATAATAACGATAAGAAAAATACTAATAATACAAAGAGGAAAATCGAACCAAATAATAACAAGTCTGCTGCATCTAAGAAACGAAAAAAATCAAACACAAATGGAAGTGATTCAAGCTCTAATGACAATAATGATTCAAATAATGACAATAATAATAATAACAATAATGGCCCATTACATTCATCTGCTGGTCATAGACCAGTTACTTCATGTACACATTGTCGACAGCATAAAATTAAATGTAATGCATCTGAAAAATTCCCGGACCCTTGTTCACGTTGTCAACGAATGAACCTTAAATGTGAAATTGATCCAAGATTTCGTCCTAAGAAAGGCTCACAAATTCAATCATTAAGAAATGATGTCGATGAATTACGTTCAAAAATTGAATATTTAACTAGGAATGAAAATTTAATGGCACAAGTTTTACAAAAAGCAGGTCCAATTAATTTAAGAGATTCTGATTTAAAATCTTTAACAAACTCAAATAATAATTCAAGTAATAATTCAACCACAACTTCCCCATCTTTGATCGCTAAAACTCATTTAAATAAAGAACCAATTTTGTTAAGTTTAGATGGTAAATCAACACCTTTAATAAACGATTCTGCAATCAATAAAACTTCACTTAACCCCGCTTTAGAAGCTGCAATTAGAAATGCAACTGAATCTCCTGCACATTTTGGTAAAAATGATATGATGAAACCTCCATCTTCTTCTATTGTAAATGATAACACAAATTTAACAAATAATACTATTCAAAATAATGATGAACAAATCATTTCTATTGATAACGATAATAAAATTAGGGGCACACAATTAACAACACCTGTTAATACAAAACCTATAAGTCAAAATATTTTACCAAATGGTCATATTTCAGAATTCATTTTAGGTGATGTTAAAATTGATATTGAAAAAGCTGAAACTTTACATAAAAGGTTTATTGAAAATTATTTACCATTTTTACCAATCATGGTATCTAATAATCCTGTTGAATTATATCAACAAAGTCAGTTATTATTTTGGACTGTTATTTTAACTGCTTGTTTATCAGATCCCGAACCTGGTTTATATAATTCATTTGCATCATTAATTAAACAATTAGCAATTGAAACATGTTGGATAAGAACTCCTAGATCAACTCATATTGTTCAAAGTTTATTAATATTAGGAACTTGGCCTTTACCAAATCAAAAAGTTTTAGATGATTGTTCATATAGATTTATCGGTTTAGCTAAAAATTTATCTTTACAACTAGGATTACATAGAGGTAAATTTATGACTGAATTTACTAGAACTCAAGTTGCATTACCTGATGCCGAAAAATGGAGAAGTAGAACTTGGTTAGCAGTATTTTTTTGTGAGCAATTTTGGTCTTCAAATTTAGGATTACCTCCAAGTTTACAAACTGATTATTTATTAGAAAGAGCAAGAATTGATAATTCTTTACCGAAAAATTTTAGATGTTTAATTTCATTAGCTATTTTTCAAGCTAAATTGGTTAATATAATGGGATTGAATGTCTCTAGTCCTGATGGTTTAATGGAACCTGCAAATAGAGCAGGACCTCTTCATATTTTAGAAAGAGAATTAGAAAGGTTAGCTTTTAAATTGGAAATTGATGATTTAATAGTTGAATGTTATTATTTATATGTTAAATTAATGGTTTGTCTTTTCTCATTTTTACCAGAAACTCCAAGTGAAGATCAAACAAAATATGTTACAATTGCTTATCATTCTGCAACAAGAATTGTTACAATTATGTCCAAATTATTAGAAAATAAACAATTAACAGAGTTACCTATTTATGTACGTCATTCAGTTACAACTGCTGCATTTATTTTGTTTAGATTACATTTAACTCCATATTTATTACCAAAATATATCGATTCTTCAAGACAATCAATTGTTACAGTTCATAGATTATATAGAAATATGTTAGCAGCTTGGAAAGATGTTGAGAATGATATATCACGTACTGCAACAGTTTTAGAGAAATTGAATTTTGTTATAATAACGCATCCAGATTTATTTACTAATACTGAAGGAATAATCGTTAGAATGAGATCACATTTAACTGGTTCATTATTTTATGATTTAGTTTGGAATATTCATGAAGGAAGACGTCGTACAATTGAAGAAAATTCCAATAAAAATTCAAAGAAGGTTAATAATTTATCAAAATCTTCTACTAAAAAGCCTTTACCTTTACCATTTTATAATCAAATTACAAAAGATGATTTTACTGCAATTACTACAACTACACCTAATGGTACAACTGTAACAACATTAGTTCCAACAGATCAAGCAATTATAAATGCTAAAGCTTCTGCGTTTAAAGCAGGTTTATCAAAACCTACAGAGATCAATGGTATTCCATTAGCTATGCTTGAAGCTACAGGATCTCTTTCAAGTAAGCAAAATATGAAAAAAAATGGTAACAGTAACAATAATAATTCTAACAATAGGATTAATAACAATAGTAGAAACAATGGTTTTAATAATAATAATACCAATAATAATAAAACTACCACGAGTAAAAATGGTAAAAATGAACAGCTGAATAAATCTACTTCAATGAATGCGGCAGTTAATGGATTAGTTCCACCTCCCTTATTTCCAAACAATTCTAGATTAAAGACTACTACTTTCAATAATTTATTGAATGTTTCCAATAATAATAACAATAACAATAACAATAATAATTCTAATAATAGCTTGAGTAATGATTCCAATTTACAGGGCAAAGATTCAAATATTGGTTCTAATTTTAAAGCTCCGAGAAGAGCAACAATTGATCAATCATATACGCCACACTCAGTACTGACTAATGAGAAAACAGAGATGACTCCTGTAAATTTGACAGGTTTAGACAATTTATTTGAATCACCATCGATGCCAATTAGTATTAATAAATCTCCTTCTACTGAAGAATATAATAAGAATCTAGGAACATCAAATTCTAATTCCAATTCAAACTCTAACAATCTAGTTGGTATTGGATCAACTAGCCAATCACCAACAGATTCAGATTTGTTAAATGAGATGTTTATAGACTCTATTTTTCAACAAAATTCAGGTAAACCTAACGAAGATGACGATTTACTTGGATGGTTTGATATGAATATGGCTCCTGAATTTTAGGAGAAAAATATTTCATGATAATAATGCTTTAACGTGTTTTAACCTTTTTTTTTGCTTTATAAAGTTACGTTTTGTATGTTGTGCAATAACTGTATATTAACTAGACACGAGTATATATATTTATTTCTTATACGATAGATATAAACGTTTGAGTATCTTTAACAAAATTAAATAAAAATGTGAACGAGAGGGAAAATGTCAAAAAGAGAGAGGGATGCAATGCAAAAAGGGGAAAAAAAAATAAAAAAGAAGCATACGGGAAAGTTAATCATCGTTATCAATTCTTTCTGCTTCATCTGAAGGATCCATTATACCACCATTACCAATTGCAAATATACATTCAGTTTCTGCAAGACAGGGAGAATCATAGATTTTACATATTCTGTTAGCACCTTTACCCTTTTTAAAATATAATCTAGTTGTTGAAGAATGTGCAACAATATTACCACCGATTGGTTTCTTTGGATCAGGATTAAATAATGCACCACCATCCACTTGAGCAACGACTTGATTTGTAATAACAACTGCAATACCGAATTCATCTGCTAATCTTTGTAAAGTTCTTAAGAATTTTGCAACATGCATTTGTCTAGCACTCAATTCACCTCTACCACTATAATCAGTTCTATAAAGTGCCATAATTGAATCAACAATAAGTAAAGAGAATCTACTTTGTGCCATCATTTGTGCAGCTTGATTTAATAATTGTAATTGATGATCTGCATTATAAGCTCTTGCATAAGCAATATTATCCATTGCTTCATTTTCATCTAAACCAAATCTCCTTGAAATTGGTACAATTCTTACAGGTCTAAATGTACTCTCTGTATCAATATATAAACATTTACCTTCACCACCACCCATTTCAACAGGTAATTGAGCTGTAACAGCTAAAGTATGACATAATTGAGATTTACCAGTTCTAAATTCACCGAAAATTTCAGTAATTGCACCAGTTTCTATACCACCACCTAATAAAGTATCCAATTGCTTTGAACCAGTTGTTAGCGTAATTAATTCTGAACGCCTTTGATGAAATTCGGTTGCAGTTGTGAAACCTAAAGGCACGATTTTGGAAGCTTCAAGTATTAGTTTATCAGCTTTTTGTTCGGATATACCTTTAATAGTTGTTAAAATCTTTTTAGGTGTATAAGCAATAGATTCAACTGTACATAAACCGGCTTCTTGTAATTTCTCTATATCTTTCTTAGTGATACCATTACCGATGATTGCATCAATAGGAGAAGGGCCGATTTGGCCTTCATCATCATCATCTTCATCAATATCATTATTTCCTTCTTCTACGAAGTTACTGTTATTACCATCATCTGCTATTGGAGGTGCAAATGAAGTAGCATCCGTGTTGGTTCCTGACGCGTCTGTCATGGTAGAATCGTGATCTGACAGGTTGTTTGCGCCATTTGATTTTTTCAAATTGGCAGTACTAGAAGAAGCATCGTCGGATAGATCTATATGTTCGATATCCTGGGTCATAGTTTGTGTGCTGGAGTGTTGTTGCAGAGCAAAAAGGAAGAGCAAAGCAGGGAAACCCCAGATCAAAGGAATGCAAAACTGGAAAGGCGAATATTTTTATTTTTTCTTTCTTTTTCCTTCTGGTGTTTTACGTCAGAGTGCAGGAAAGCGTTTATCTTGGGGGATGGGGGAGAAGTTTCCATGGTATGGGTACAGGGAAAAGTCTGAGTAGCTGCTGGGGTGTAGAGTTACCGTGTAGAGGACCGTGTGTAGTCACATATGCACTGTGTGTATAGGATGTAGTGTATAACGTTTAAAGAACAATGCAGTAAAGCTTCCCTGCATAGAGATCAGTAGCTTTTCTTGTTGAAGAAAAATAGGTGCTACAAACAACGATGAAAAAAAAATGAGACCTGATGAAGTTTATGCCAACTGCCGCTTTGGTACACGGATTTGCAGCTGCTGGGCCCGGTACAACTGCCATCTTTTGTCAGCAACCTGGTTTTTTGAATGACGACTTTTGTGTTTGAACGGAAAGTTTCATTCCCTTTGCTGAACGAAGGGGAGAACTTCATCAAAGAGAAAGTAGATGATGATGATGATGATGATAAAAGCGATAAATATGATGAAGCTAGCTCGAATTCTTCTATAAGCCAAGACGTAGTTGCTATATCATTCAAAAAGGAGGAAACTAAAAATGAAGTAAGCGATTTCGATATACAAGGAACATTGAAAAAATGGCTAGAAACTGATGAAACTGATTTGAATGTATTAATCAAAAATGGGTTAAGTGAATTAAAAAGTAGTAATAATTTAAATTTTATCAAAGTTGAAAATCATCTTAATTTTTTGAAAAATTTAGCAGTTAACTTATATTTCAATAACAATAAAAATGGTATTAATAGTAAATTTGAAGATTTAAATTTTTCAAATAACGAGAAAATGTATTTATGGTTTATGACAACGGTTAATGATAAAATAACTGAATTAGATGGAGTTTTATTACGTCATTTCTATTTGGAAAATTTTACATGGAAATCGGATTTATTGGTTTCTTTAAGGATACTGTGTTTGAAACTTTTCTTTAAAGGAGAATCACAAAATATTGACACTATGATTCATTCATTTGCGAATAATTGGTATACAAGATACAACCAACCGTCTTTTATTTATGGTAATATAGTTGGTGTTTATTTAGTAACTTATTCTTTGATTTTACTAAATACTGATTTACATTCTGATGATCATTCAAGTAATCCAAATTCTTATATCAATGAATCGCAATCTTCTTCAAATCATACAAACAGACAAAGTCTTAATAATAACAACAACAATAATAATGTGTCTTCAATTAGTATGGCCAGAAGACGATCTGGATCACATTTAGAGCTAGTTAGTTATGATACAACAGTATCCAGTTTAAATGATTACACAGGAGAATCAAATTCAAGGAAATCACAATCACAATCACAGTCATATTCATATTCACAATCAAATGCGCATTCATCTTATTCAAAACATGAACCTATTAGTAAGAATCAGTTTGTTTTAAATACTATTTCTGCAATCAATGATAATTTTGTGATAATCAATCCTTTAATTATTCGTAAACAATTAAGATTATATTATACTAATATTAAAAATAATGAAATCAAATTACCAAATATAAATTTGAACGATAACATATTGAAAATGGACGAGAATATAATTAGTAATAAGAACAATTCCAATAACACTAGTAATATAACAACTGTAGATGATGCAGTTAACAAAGGATATTATGAAACAATCGAAGGTAATGATGAGTTATGTGAATTGAAAACTATCGAAAAGAGAAATAGCCATCAAAGTTTATCTTCGTGTGTAAGTCGAATAAGCTTTGAGTTAGTTTCAGGGAAATTTAAAGAGAGTGAAGGTACATTTGGGTTTTTAAAAGAGATTGAAAATAATAAAGAACTATTTCTAAGTAAAGAAGAAATTGAAACCGGTGAAAATTTAGAAAAGGATAACAGTTATCAAATTAAGGAAGTTCCATACGTTAAAGAAGGATTACAAAGAATTTTATGTAAACGGGAAATTGATGATTATAACAATTTTGAGATCGATGATATTTTCGATAGTAGCAATTTTATTTTTAGGGACATACCAAACAAATTACCAAAACTGAAATTGATTGAACATATTAAAGGCAAAAAGAAATACAATATGAACGAAGAGAAGTTTATTGTTATTAGTGAAGGAGAATTAAGGATATTTGATTTTAACAAATCTCCAGAGAAACTGAACAGCAGGGACAAAGGGAAAGGAGAATGGAACAAATTTGCAAGATGTTTAGGTATAGTAAATTTAAGTGGATGCTATGCTGAAATTCTTGGAGAAAATACCAGAAGACGTGTTAGTAATTTTGAAAATCAGAGGTTAAAAGAATTGTTTAATAATAAAGAGGACAAATATTACTGGAAGTTAGAGTTACCATATTCTATGATGAACGATAATGACTGCGTTGATTTAAGTAGTAAAGAAGATCTTTCTACCTATAAAAAATATGGACAAATTTACGAAAAGCTAATATTTGTTGCAAATACAAAAGAAACGGCCAAAGAGTTTGTTAACTCATGCAATTACTGGTCATCAAGGATGACGCCTGTACCGCCGAAGCATATTTTCGATATATTCAGTGATTGCAGCAACAGTTTAACATCTGAAGAGTATGGATTTTCCAAGAAGGCACAAGATCTGCTAGACGGTAAAAAAATCAGAGAATTCAACCGATTAAACGTAGTCAAATGGCACCCGCCAATTCAGTCTACGACTACAGCTGACTCTACAAAGGGTGTCAGCAGCAAGCAGCTGGTTGAAGAGCACCTGGAGGTTCTGGGAGCACTGTTCAGTGCCTCTTACAGCAGATACCGTGTGCATCGACACTACAACGAGCGGTCGGTAGCGCTGTTTGCGGTGCGCGAGATTTGGCGCTGGAGGGCGTACAGGGAAGCGTTTGAGGGCGAAAGTTGCAGCTGAAGAGCAGCTTTTACTGTGTCATGGGAGGAAGGATCAGACAAGAGAAGGAACAGAGAAGGAACATATAAGTACACAAAGAGATGTCGGATCCTAGTTCTATTAATGGTGGTTCAGCGGTTGCTATGGTTGGAGATGGATGTGTTGCAATTGCCTGCGACATGCGTTTAGGATCACAATCACTTGGAGTTTCAAATAATTTTGAGAAAATATTTAACTACGACCATGTATTCTTTGCAGCTACAGGTTTAGCAACGGATGTAATAACAGTTAATGAGAATTTCCGTGCTAAAACCAATTTATATAAAATGAAAGAAGAGAGAAGTATTGAGCCTGAAACGTTTGCAAATTTAGTTTCATCGTCATTATACGAACGTAGATTTGGTCCATGGTTTATAGGACCTATTGTTGCAGGTATAAATTCCAAAACTGACAAACCTTTCATATGTGGATTTGATTCTATTGGATGTATTGATTTTGCCAAAGATTTCATAGTTGCAGGTACTGCATCTGATCAGCTATTTGGTATGTGTGAAGGATTATACGAGCCAAACCTAAAACCTGATGATTTATTCGAGTGCATTTCTCAAAGTTTACTTAATGCAGCAGATAGAGATGCATTAAGTGGATGGGGTGCATTGGTTTATATCATAACAAAAGATAAAGTAGTGAAAAGATATCTTAAATCGAGACAAGATTAGTTCAATTATATATAAGGTTTATATATATAAGGTATATAATAATTTTTTATGTACATGTTTGTATTGTATGAAGGTTTATATATAAGATTTAGCAAGGAATGGATCATTTGTTTTGATTCTTTGGATCAAGCATGTGAGCAGCAGCTGCATTTTTCTGTTTCAGTTCCATTTCAACAACTTTTTTCAAATATCCACCTTCACCCCATTCTTCCTCTTCTCTTACTTTTTTGTTAACTTCTAATACTCTGTTTTTCTCTTGACGTTTGAGTATATTTTCTCTATCATTTGCCAATCTATTTTCGTGTAAACAAGTTGATAACTGAACTTTAATATCACTACATTTACCTAAAACTGTTTCAAAAAAAGGTGATTTATGACATTCTTCTAGTGCATCGATTAAATCTTCACAGTTTTGGAAACGGTTCTTGTCTAAAATTGGATGCATTTTAATTAATTGGCCAGTACAGCAGTATCTGTAGGTGTGTGTGTGTCTATGGAGGTACAGGAACCAGCAGGGAAACAGGTTCTTCCCACACTTTGAAATGGGAGTACTTTTATTAGGTATCACGTACACGGGCAAATGTTCCAAAAGCCGCGAATTTTGCGTTTTGCGCTGTGCCATGTTTGATTGCAATAGAGGCGATGGTTGCAGAGAAGGACCTGCAGAGAGGACACAAACGTGGTAACGGACATGGCTGACAGCAAGGACAAAGAGAAAGACAAGAGTGGAGACCAGGAGAAGGAGATTTTTGAGTTTTTGGACTCTTTGCCAGAGGATGAGAAAAATGGTGCAGGTTCTGCGACTGACGCTGCTGCTGCTGCTGAAACTGCAAACCAAAATGGCAACAAGAAGGGAAACAAGGACACCAAAAGCGATGCAGATATACTCAATTTCTTGGATGAATTAGAAGATAGTAGTAAGAAAGATAAGAAAAACGGTGTTGATGATTTGGTTTTGGTTAACGAAAGTAAAGACGAAGATGTAGTTGAAGGAACTGGAAGTGAAGATAAAGGTGAAACTACTAAAGAGAGTGTATCTGTGTTAGAAGCTGGAAATGAATCTGAAAATGCGATAGATGGAGCAATTGAAGATCCTATTAAGTCAATTACCTCATGGTGGAATACTAGCGGATCAAATGCTGTATCTTCTTTATGGGGTACAGCACAGTCTTTGAGTGAACATGCAACAAAACAAGCAGAAGAAGCAATAAAGAAAGCAAAAGATATTCAAATACCTACATCAATTGATGAAGTTAATGCAACCAAAGCGATTGAAGAATTGAATTTAGGTATTAATTCATCATTAAATTATGTTGTTGATAGAATTCAAAAAATTAAAGATGACGTTAATGAAAAGGACGAAATAATCGAAGTTTATTTAATTCATGATATGAATATTGAAAAATTGGATGAAATTATAAAGAATAAATTTGAAAATGTAATGAAGTATCAAGTTGAAGGAAATATTGAAATTAAAATACTCGAAAAATCTATAAATAACAAAGAAAACAATCAAGAAGATTTCAATTTAGCTTTATTCAATGGTAAAGGATCCGATGCCGAGAAATTATTACTAGCAAATATTGAAAATGAGATTAAAAATATTGGCAAAAATGATTCAAACAGTGATGTTAATGGTGATGGTGATGGTGAAGGCGACAATAATAAAGAAGTTAATATAACAAGAATTTTCATTGGATTAATTTCGTGGAGCTCAAGTAAAGATTTAAGCAATGAAGAAGTTTATTTAAAGAATAGTAATGAAATTTTAATTGACTCTCATTCATCTACATCATTTACATTTTTAACTATATTAAAAGATTTGAAAAATAATATTCAAATTACGAATAATTCTCAGCCAATACCACTTAAATGGATGAAATGGATTGAAGGAGATTTTAAAGAAGGTGAAAGAGACGATGATATTGATCCATCCGATTGGGTAGTTGGATGGTTCTACAATACAATAGGAAACCTCATGGGTATAACATTACAGTCTTATATAATCAAAAGAATGGGATATTAGAAAAGACGAATTTATAGTGTATATATGTGTGTATATATGTATATGTATATGTATATGTATATATGTATTAAGATTGTATGTACTGAATGTATGAAGTATATTCTATATATAATACACATATATATATATAGAATTTATATAGGAAAAAAAAATTAGATATCTTCTCTGCCGTTGTATTGGTCCAATATAGTGTTTAAGCTTTTCTCATCGTACGCTAATAACTGGTTATCCCAATCTACTACCAAGGGAGTTTTAAAATTATTAATTAGCTCTGAATTTTTAGCTGGGTCAATTGATTGTAGATCTTTGACTAAATTTAAATCGTGAGTTAAATCAGGATACGAATGTTTAAAAGATTTTTTACAGTTTGGATTGGTGTGTAAAGAATTTTGGAAAAATTTAAACTGGTCAATTGTAGGTATATTATTTGAGACATCTATAGTGTATTTAAACTGACCGTTTTGAGAATTGCTTGCTTGGTTCATTTTTAGTTTATTTATTAATAGATCAGTTAGCTTATTTGACTGAGAGTTTTTGAAAACGGTGATTGCACCACCCATTGATTGAAGGGACTTGAACATTGACATTGTTTACTTGTTTATTTACTTTCGGGAGTATATAGGGGAGTAAATAGGGATAGAAGAAGCAGAGGAAGCAGAAGCAGAAGCAAAAGAAGCAGAGGAAGCAGAAGGGAACCGGAGAGTCGGGTAAGAGGGAATAAGAGGGAGTCAGAAACGGAAAAAAATGTGATAACGAAATTTCCCGAATGACGCTTACTCTTCGGAAGAGAGCGTGTAGAGATCAGGTCTACGATGCTGCATGACGGGCATACCGTTTCTGAGAGAGTCAAGCACTGCAACGTCTATGTCTGCATAGCATAGAGACTGGCTGTTTGAACACTGTGAGAGCACAACACCGTTTGGGTCAATTATGCACGTGTGGCCGTAACTTTCCCTTGTAGTGTTTGGATGTTTACCAAACTGTGCAGGCAGTATAACAAAACATTGTGTCAGTATAGCAATTGCTTTACCTAATATATGAAAATGAGGGCCCGTTTTAACTGTCCAGGCACTTGGATAAGTTAGAATCTGACACCCTTTTGACCTCAGTTTAATTGCTAGTTCAGGGAATCTCAAATCGTAACAGATTAGTTGACCAATTTTACCAATTGGTGAATTTATTGGGTCTAATAGTTTATTTCCTGGTTGAACCGATTTTGACTCGTTCAAAATTGGACCATTAGGTATGTTAACGTCGAACAAGTGAATTTTCTGGTATTTTTGTAAAATTTTACAGTTTGAGTCAATGTAGATTGATAAATTTTTAGTCCTGTTCAGTGAATCGTTTGTCGGTTCGTGAATACCTAGCAACACGTCGATTTTTTTACCTTTGTTATTTAGTTCTTGAATTTTATTTAAAACTAGTTTTACAAACGGAGACTCGTCAATTGGCCTAGCGATAAGCTTTGACTGTTGTGCGTCTTTAGCTATGTAGTCTGAAGCTTCAGGGAGGAAGAGGATTCGGGCATTATTGTTAGCTGCAGTTTCTATCAGCTGGGAAGCGGCGGCCCCGTTGGCCGCCAGATCAGGAGAAGAGCATAACTGTCCTGCCGCCACAAGCATATTCGGCTACTCTTTGCACAACCAGGTGTCCCAAGCTGTAATCTGGTGTAATCTAAGTATGGAAGATATGCAACACTGTTTGCTATCAGCAGCACCCACCGCACACGACACCCGTGCACCCGCACTGTTTTCCTGCAAAAAATTTGTGAAATTTTTTTGAAATTTTTTTTTATTTTTTTTTACTGAAATTTTCCACGTTAAAACCCACAAATACACAACAGACAGCTGTGCCAGATACATAGCAGACGAAACCACACAATGGAGACAGTGTCTGTATGTTTGTCAGCGGACACGCTTTACAAAAACAGCCCGACCTTGGAGCTTTTGACGTTTGCGGTGTACGAAATTGCAAAGACGCTGTGTTTCAACAAAATTACTGAACTTATCATTTTAGGTGATGAAAAGAAACAGGAAACGTTGATTGTCAGTGCATTGTTTCAGTTTTTTATAACACCTAGATATCTAGCCAAGGAAACTTTTGAGAAGCTTGAGAACAAAATCCCTGGAAATCTATTCAAGAAGGCCAAGAAGATCCCGGTTATACCAAATCTGATAAGCTTGATAAAGCCTGAAAGCTACAAATGCAAATTCAGAGAGGGTATTTCAATTAACAAGAATCTAAATAAGCTAAGGAAAAAAAACTCTAATGGTAAAGTGATGAAGATCAATAAAAATCTTAAAACCACCGATTTGATCAAAGTAGGTAAAGGGAAATGTGTTAAAATCAATGAGAAAATCCCTCTGAATGTCAGAGTCACGGTAAACATTGAAACGAAGGAGATTGTTGCGTTGAAAGAAGCTAGGAAAGGTGAATATCACGGATACCATATACGTATAGCGAACAACGTTGAAGAACTGTTTACGGAACCGTGCAAAGAGATTCCTGACGGGTACAACTACAGTATACTGTGTGAGACGAGTATATGGAGCAACGAAGTGTACACAGATGCAGCCAGACCTGATATACAGGTAGACGGCAGCATCAAACACGTCCTTGTGTGCTGTGTTGGACGCCCAGAGACCAAAGACACAGCTCTCGGGGTACACGAGTTTCAGGCAGCGTTTGACGCCTCCGGTGTTGTGGGTGGCGCACTGTTGGGCGACGCATTGAGCTGGGCACTGGCCAGAGTGCCAGCACGGGTGCTTTCTTTGTAGGTGTTGTGTAGTGCTGTGTAGTACTTTGTGTCTGTGTGTGTGTGTGTTGACAATGGTGAAAGGTATATTGAAGAACGCTAGACCGGACGCTTCCTACAGGAAGGAGTCCCCGAACGACCTGGACATGGAGTCCATGACCCTGGACAGGCAGAAAGTGATCGAGAACACGAAACTGAACGCAGACGCTGGGAAGCCAGCAGCTGGCCATGTACAGGCCTCTACTGGCAATGGCAACGGCAACGGCAACGGCAACGACAGCAAGACAGACAAACCCGAAGATCCGTTGCAATGGGACGAGAGGAACTTGTTGATAAACGAACAGGAGAAGTGTGCTACAATGAAAATCGATGAACCCAAAACACCGTATCTTGGAGGATTCAATCCCAACAACGACTACTACAGGACCGATAACGAACACGACGACGAGTTCAATCTCGGTGAAGGTGTGGACGACGACGCACTGCAAGACGAAGCTATTGACGCAGAGCCAGAAGAAGAAGGTGAAGGTGCAGAAACAGGAGCAGGAGCAGGAGCAGGAGATAAAACGCACGAGTTGAGCAAACACGAGCTGTTTGAGCTCAAGCGGAAGCAGCATTACTTTATGAAGGCTGCTCCGTTGAAGGAACACCGTCCAGAGCAGGACGAGTAGCTGCTGTGTAGGCCCCTCTGTGTAACCCGCCAAAACTGTGTTGTTGCAGACACCCAAACCGATTTTTTATGCTTCTCGGAGTGGCTGGAGACCGTACCGTCTCTGCTCACCTGAGCCAGAAGGGTTTTGCCTTCTGTGTGCTCTTGTGCTGACACCTGCTTCTTCTTCTTCTTCTGCTTCTTCTGCTTCTGCTGCTTCCTGGACTAGAAGCACTGCATCCAATGAAGTCACTGAACATCGCAGCGTCCCTGCTCTGCTGCTTGGCACTGTCTGCCGCCAACCGTGATATGCCAATGCTCTCTGAAACAGACTCTCAGCCAATGGGCTCAATGATGGATTCAAACACCGACAATGGCAATGACAATGACAACAACAACGACATTGAAAATACTCACGCTGAATCTAACAACACAATCGAACCTACACCCTGGGGACAACACCATTTACACGGACTGCCTATCTTGGAAACTCACTTGGACGAACCTCAAAAAATTTACTGGGAAAACTATAATACTACCACCTATTTAACTTTAAACTCACCTTATCAATTTTACTTGAACTGCCATTTATTCTTACTACTTTCTTCTGCTTTCGTTTTATATCCTTTCGTTTTAATATTAAACAATTTACAATCAAATTGGTATCTGCCTTTGCTATCAATTCAAGCATCTTTTACTTTAATTTCTTGTTTATCCTTTTCAATATTTATCAATAATGTCGAAGATCTTTACCCAAATATGTCCTATACTAAAATGATAACAGGTTTATTCGTTTTCACAATCTTACAAGTTTTATTTGCTATAGTTTTCTCTGTTAAAAGGTGGTTATATCCAACAGATCCTGTTTATTCTAAATCTTATTATAGTCAAGTACCTTTAGATAATTTATCTTCTCCAACTTCAACTTTATACGATGATAATGATAATGATCATAATAGGAATATCAATTCTTCAGATTCTTTTAATTTAGATAATAATGAAAATGATGATTTACCTTTACCTCCAAATTTAGCAATTAATAAATCTTCTATTACAAATTCAAGAAATATGTTTTTAGAAAAATTATCTTCTTTCCCAATCATTATAAAATTAGCTTCAACTTTTGGTCCAGTTTTCACAATTTTACATAATTTAGCATCTTGGGGTTTATTATTTTATTTTTTTATATTAATTCCAACAGGTATCGCTTGTTTAAATTTATTAGGTAAAGGTCCAAGAGTTTTCAACCTTTTAGCTCATTTTATTAAAGGTGGAGTATTCTTTTTATTAGGTGTATTATCTTTAACTAGATATTGTGGTGCTTTTGCAGGTATTGGAGGTGCTTGGAATTATGCTTATATTGATAAAAAACATAATAATTTTAACATTTCAAATGAATCTTCAGGTAATAATGGTATAGGTTCAGGTGGTTCAAATAGTTCAAATTCTTTTTGGTTAAAAATTCATAAATCTCTTAATTTAAATTTATTATGCAGTTTTGAATTTACTGAAAGTTTCTTAATTTTCTTTTATGGTTCAACTAACGTTTTCTTAGAACATTTAGCTTCAACGGATGGTATTTGGACTGCAAAAGATTTACAACATGTATCAATTGCTTTTATGTATTTAGGCGCTGGTTTATGTGGTTTAATCGCTGAATATAAATTATCAAATTGGAGATCTTCCTTATACACGAAAATTACAGGAGATAACGATATCTCAAATAAATTGATTTCTCCAGGTTTCTCTCCAAATCCTTTCCCAGTTTTCACAATTTTTTGGACAGGTATTTTAATGTCAAAACATGCTCAAGCATCTCAATTATCAACTGAAATTCACGTTCAATGGGGTTCCCTTTTAACTTATGGTTCATTTTTTAGAATTATAACTTTCTTTTTAATGTCTTATTTCCCAGTTGATAATCATTATCAATGTTATTTACCAAGTAAACCATTAAGTGAATTAGTTACAAGTTTCTGTCTTTTATGTGGTGGTATGGTTTTCATGGAATCAACCGATCAAGTTATTGAAGCTTTAGCTTATAGAGGATTAACTCCAATGTTCACAATTAATGTCAGTGTCGGTGTCATTTCTTTAGTCATGGCTTGGATCATGACTATCTTTTTAATTAAAGACAAATTGAAAAAATCAAACTAGATTTTTTCTTCTTTTCAACTCATTCTTATCAATTCCACATAATCAGCATGTGTTATTTTAATTACTAATTTTACAAAAAAAAAAAAAAAAAGAATAATTATGAAAAAACAACCAAAAAAACAACTACAACAATTACAACAACAAACGAACATATACTTCTCATTTATTATTCCCACGTCTTCTTGAATCCATTTCTTATATTCATTCACCTTTTTAATGCCTTTTTTTCCCACAAATTCCTTACGCCCCGTTTTATTTTATAAATTTTTTTTTTATGGTTTTCATGCAATCTCTTTATTTTATTTTTAATAAGAAAAAAAAAGCCAACTTAATATTGTCAATATAAATATATACGAATAAATAATCCCTGTTTTTTCTGTCAAAATATTGATCAGAGCATTGCTACTCGAATAGCTACTGACTTTTTGTTTTTCTTTCCAATATCTGTTATCTGTTTTATGTATATTTTTCTATTTTATTTAGATTGAAAACTCCCAAAAATATGTGCAGGCTGCTATAGCAACATGTGCAAAGAGAAAATATCACAACTGTTCAACCAGTTTATTCTTGGACTTTTTTTATCTTTATTTTTTTAAGTGTTTACAATATAAAGGATATAAAAATTATATATATATATATATATATATATATGTATATAGATACATACACGTATTTAAATAACAATTATCTTTTAAATCTTCTTACCATTTCTGGTGCTTTGAAAGGTACTTTTAAAATTGCAACTTTACTTGAATTATCTTTTGAATTAACAATTGTACAACCTAAAGTTTTAACTAAAGCAATTAATTTAGATGGTTTTAAACTTAAATCTGATGCAATAACTGATAAATTAATTCTATATTCATTTAATGAAATTAATAAAACAATTATATGACATAATAATTTATCTTCTTCTTTTGGTCCAACATTGAAAAACTTAATATCTCTATCATAACTTTTATTCTTTGATTTAGTATTTGTAAAATTTGCTAACATATAATTAATTGCCCTTGATGGTGGTACATTATCATAAATTGTCATTAATTTATCCCTACGCGATACCCTTTTATTAAAATATAATCCAAGTAACATTGATGTAAATGATAATAGTGCAATTCTCCATTTATTATCTTCATTATTATTTAAAATTGATCCATTGTTTTCTAATATATTTTGAATTAATGTACCAAAAATTGATTTCTTTTGATGTTCAATTCCACGCTCTTTTGATGGAATATATGGTAAATAATTTAATTTCTTTATAATATTATCATCATTACTACTACTACTACTATTATTATTCTCTTCATCTTTATTTTCTTCATCCTTATTTGATGTAAAGAAAATATCAAGTGGATAAAGTTCTAAAATTTCATCTGGTACAATTTCACCAATTGGATAAATTTCTTCAACTGATGTTGCATCAGGATAACATTTAGGAATAACTCTATTCTCCTTTTCAACTAATTTTGCCATTTGTTCTCTATTAAGCATTGATTTAGTAGATTTTTTAATACCGTCAACAATATCAATTTGTGAATCTTGTAATAATTCAGAATCGATTCTATTTTTTTCAGCTTCAGAAATAGCTTTTTTAGCTTTCTTTGTACCAAATTCTTGACCTAATGCACTTCTACGTTCAAACATTGTACCATCATTTGCATAATCTCTACGTTTAAGTGATTTCTTTAATTTTGCATCATTAATTAATTGACTATTTGATAAAACTCTACCTGAAAACATCTTGGTTTTAGGTATTAATTTAATCTCATTTTTATCTTTATCATAAACTCCAATAATATACTGTGAGTCTGTTAATTCATCTGCATCATATTGTAAATTTGAATTTGATGATTCTCCATGTAAAATATCTTTATTTTCGTTATTTTGCTTTTTATATAAATCCATTTTAATATCTTTTGGAATCTCACCTATCGAGTTAGTAAATGATGCAATTACAACATCTCCTTCAGATACACGTACTTTCACTTCTCTATTACTGCCCATTTTGTTCTATATTGCTGCTCTGTGTTTCCCAGAAAAATGAGTTGATACGAAGAAATACTGATTTTTCAAGAAAACTTAGAAACATGCTACAAAAAAATTTTTTTTGTCTTACTTTTCATATGTGAAAAATCCAGCCAATTTTTTTTTTTCACGACATGAAAACGAGGAAAAAAACTGGGAGAAAAAAAACGAATTTCCTAAACGGGAAATCTGTGCCGTTTTCCAGTGCAAGGGACATTGGACACGAAGAAGCAAGGAAGGAACACAGCAGAGTGCCCTGCTTTTCGCTTGCTGATGGAACAGTCGTACTACAGTGTTTTGGGGATACAGAAATGTGCAAGCGCCGAGGAAATTAAAGCTGCGTACAGGAGACTGCTGCTCACTCAGCATCCTGATAAATCGATACTAGCGTCGAGTAAGATCAGAGGACCGTCGATCCAGGTTATAAAAAGAGCGTACGAAGTACTATCAGATCAAAACAAGAGGTTAATATACGACAAAGATCTACACAAAACAGAAATACTCTCAGGAGTCTTGGACCACGAGTCTGTGGATATTATAGATTTATCCAAATTTAAAGAGATTGAAAATTCTGTGACTGATGAATTCGAGTTTAGACATGACTGTCCAAGGTGCAATGTCGCTGACGGATTTATACTAACTGAGAGGAATTTAGACGATTCTCTGAATAATCCAGTACCTGATACTTTTGACAGCATAGATTCAAACAACTCTCACTTATTGGTGCAGTGTTCCTCATGTTCTTTATGGATATGTGTAACTTTCAGCTCTGATGATTGAACACGCCAAAATACAGGTGTACACGGGAAATCAGAATATTATGCTACTGGATACACACACATGGCTATATATATATATCTATAAATTCACATACAACAGCTGGGTGGAGACACGATTTATCTCCCATTTTCTAAAATTTTTTTCCTTGGGAGGGGAGAAGGGTTCAAATACAATATCGGAATACACTTATTTTCTATTTTCAATTTGACGTCTTTTTTCTTCATTCAATATAGCACTAATAGCGTTACCTACTATATTTAGATCAGTTAATAAACCAACATGTCCTGTATTACATTTAAATTTACCACATAATTTGTAAGCGTATCTATTACCATAGCCATATTCTTGGCCTCTCCAATCTTTAATATGTTCAACTTTATCGATACTGCCATTTCCACAAAAATCTTCTTCATTTGATGGTCTAGATCTATTCAATTCTCTTGGAAATAACCAGCTTTGATATAAAACTCCATCACCTGGTCCATAAAAAAATTTATAATATTCACCACGTTTAATACTTTCATATCCATTAACTAAAGAATATTTAACACTTGGAACAGAATTTGAAAAAATTTGTGACATTGGTGGATAATTAATTGAATCATCCCTTTCTAAAGATTTTATAAATTTTTTTGTCCTATTTAAAGTTTTCTCTAAATATTTATAACATTTAATCCATGGAACTATAGGTTGATGTAATTTACTAATTTCATCCATAACAATAATTTCTGTGTTTTCATCAACTTTAATATTTAAATATTTTTTAATTTTTTTAATTAATTTTGGATCTTTAATTTCATGAATTTTCAAATTTCCATTTTTAATATCTAATTTTAATCTAATATTTGAAACCAATGGACTTAAATTATAATAAACCCAATTATCTATATCCCAAAAATCAATTTTATATCTTTTACCATTTTTTAAATCTCTAAATAATGTCATACCACCATTTTCACCTTTATCATTTTCACCGCCCCAACTTGGTGGTACAAATACGTAACTACTTCTCATAAAAAAATTAGCTTCATGAGTTAAAACGTCTCTACTTAATAATATTGAATCACTAAATCTTAAAGGTCCTAATATATTACTACAAGGTAATGGAGTACCTGCATAAATTATACCTCTAATTTGTGAAGGATCTAAAATCATTGCACCATGTGCAACTAAACCACCCATTGAATGAGATATTATTAAAACACCTTTTTTATATTTACTTTTATTATTAATATCTTTAATAGTTTCAAATAATTGTTTTGATATTAAATCAAGTGAAATTCTCCAATCATAACTATATTCATGAACTGTAACATTTGGATTAGATTTCAATTTTTTAATTAATTTTCTTGATAAATCAACAGGTCCTATATGAGTTATAATACCATCAGGATACATTTTAGGAAATTTATCACTTTTTTTACCATTAAATATAATATCTTTGGAATTAAATTCACACAATTCATCTTCATCATCAGGTCCTAATTGTAAATTAATTTTTTTAATATTTAAACCAGCTTTTAAAACTGGTATCCAAGTTCTACGATGAGTTTTAGAATCTCTTAAAATTGAACCTCTATAACCACCTAAAATTAAAACATCACCATCGAGCTCATCATAAACAAGTAAATCTGATGAATTTAGTAATGATTGATTAGATAAATTTATTGAACTTTTAGTTTGAGGACTAATTACGGAATTAAGCTCATTAGATGAGTCAAACATCGATCCACTACTTGTAGTATTATTATTATTCTTGCTATTAGCATTATCGTTATCGTTACCATCAGTATCATCATTATCATCATTATCATCATTGTAACTATCATTATCGTTATCACTTTGGTTAGTATTAGATTCATCATTTGGATCATCATTTGAAACGTTTATATTTATTTCTGATTGATTATTACTTATAAATTCTGAACTTAATGATAATTTTTTATTAATGCTATTAATTTTCAAACTATTTACACGATCTATTAAGCTAATTGAATTAATACCATTGCTATTTTCATTTGAATTGGTGATTTGAGATAATTTATTTGATAAATTGTTTAACGGAGCATTTGGCAAAAGAGATTTTCTTAAAGCTTTAAATTTCCCATCATCTAATTTATCAATATTTTTATAATATCTTGCCTCTTCTAAAGTATCTAACGATTGACATTTCTCTAATTTATTATGAATTTGTAAATGATCAAGGAATTCATCTGGTACTTTACGTTTTGCAATATCATCCCAATAAACGTAAACATCCGAAGGCGGATCAATAGCTTTTGGATGATGTCCCCTTTTAGATAGTAAATCATTATAATTATTATTATTACTATGATGATGAGTAAAAGGCAAAAAATTGGTAATTCTTCTGATAGTTCTTTTTGTAAAAGAAGGTAAAGGAGGTTTAGTTGAAACAATTCTATTTGAGGTATTTTTAATATCATCAATTGAAATTGAAGGAGAAGAGAAAGGTAAAGAGAAATTGAAAACTTTAAATTCCGAGTTTGCAATTGATTCTTGATCTAATTGAGTATCATCATTTTGTAAATTTGAAATTGTTTTTAAAGTATTGTTTGAAGAAGATAATTGATCAGATAACGAATGCTGATTAGAATTATAATTTGAACTGTAATTAGAATTAATTCTATTAACAGATTTTGAATTAGGTATATTAACACCACCAATAATTGAAGAAGCGTCTTCTCTAGTTATTTGTTTAGTGATTGAATGATTAGAGATAACCAACGGATCATCCGGTTGATAAGTGAAAACTGAATTAGAATCATCCAGTTCTTCATTATAGGATATTTTCCTCATTTTATCCTTGTTTTCCATATTTAGACTACTTTTACTACTATTATCATTGTTATTACTAACAATGTCACAAGAAGTCATAATCGATACCAACAGAGGAAAAGTAGCAGCTCTATGACAACAAAAATGCTCAACAGCAAGTCAGCAACGTATTGAAAGGAAACAAGCATAGAATGTGTAATGTACACAAGATCATAAGCATGCAATTAGAAAGTACAGATAGGAAGGCTTTAACGTTATGTGCAATACATGCTTTAATTTTAATTCCGGAACGTTACTGGGTTTGCAACGGTCGTTAGAGTTCAGCACGTAGCTGTTCCCAGTGCTGGTACAGACCCATGGGGGTACATGTATACAGTGTATGCAGAGTGTGGGTGGCACAGCATGGGTGCAGTTGTGCAAGCACAGAGCCGTAGTCAGCTGTTTACAAGCAAGTGGCTTCCCGTTGTGGAAGAGGCATGAAGAGGAAACGCAAATTTTCAGTTTCAAGTTTCAAGTTTGAATTTTTGTAGTTTTATTCACTTCTTCTTCTTCTTCTTCTTTTTCCTTTCTTCTTTTTCCTTTCTTCTTTTTCCTTTCTGCTTCTGGCAAGCACAACTTAAGTTTCTGGCAGGCTGCCCGTGCCCACAGCACAGGTGTCCTCCTGCCGGGAATGTGTCTATGTGCTTAGAGTAACTCGCTGATTCCGGTGCACAACAGTAGCTGGCACATTTCGGTGTGTCGAATCCACCTTCTGTTGAACGGGTCTCTTATTTACCTTTTATGAGCTTGAAATAACCGTGACCGTATGGAGTTCTTCCATCGGTCTGTCCTTTTCTAATGTTCTGGGTCCATCATATTGCATGTTTTGACTAGCACTTCCGTTCTGGCAGCTGCTGGTCGTATTGCATGTGGTGGACCGTCAGCGTACACACTACACTATCCGATGTTTTTATATATAACTATACTACTAGTATTACTAGTATTACTACTACTACTACTTTCTTTTTTCTTTTTCAAAACTAAATTTGCACTCAAGTAAATTTATATATGAGATGATATACACATTATTGTAAAAATACATAGCTGGTCAACCGTGTACCGAAGGTCAAACAACAAACAAAACAGGACAAGACAGGATAAAACAAAACAAAGCAGAGACACAGAGATGAAATCGGGAAACACCATTTGTTTCCTTGTCTTCCTCTCTTTTCTTTTGCTTCCCTCCCTTCTCTTCAGTTTGCTGATCCGTCTTTAGAGTTGTTTTCGTTTACCATTTTGGTCATGATACTGTCCTGTTCCCGTTCCTGAAGCTTGTTCAAATGAGTTTTCAAAAGTTCATTCTCTGCTTTTAAGTCGGCAATCTCCTTGATTGCAACAGAGTACATAACCTCTATCTGCTCAAGATGCTGGATACGGTTTTTTCGCCTTTCTCTAAAAGCTCTCTGTGCCAGTTTGTTCTGCACAGTTCTTTTAGCTTGTGCTTCCTCCATTCTCCTTTTGTGTGCTTTCATGTTGTTGTCGATAAGTTCTTCACTTGGACTTGTATCAATGCTGTTTACGTACAACGAGTGGTCGGCCAAAGCCTGTGTTTGTGCAGACGCAGCAGCATTGTCGTTATCTTCACGTAGATGCTTCATCCCTGTATCAGTAGAGGCAGATAGCAGATGGCAGATGGCAGATAGCAGATAGCAGCTGTAGTTGTAGTTGTAGCTGATTGCACAACAACAAGTGCTGGCCAGAGAGCCCAGTGGAGGGCTAGAAGCGAAAAATGGCGGGATCCACCCGCTGCTTGCCCGTTTGAAGGCGACACACCGATGGGGGGGCCTTTCTTTGCTCAGACACTGGAGAAGCTTCCTTCTGGACGGACTGTAGGGGGCACTGGACGGCAGACACTGGACGGTAGACACTGAACACTAGACAGTAATCGATACAATGGACATCGGTGCTTCGGCTTCCTCTGCGAACAACAACGAGGCCTCTTTCGACACCAGAGATCCCGTGAAGGACTCTTTCATGCATTTATTCCAATCTCCAGATAAAATATCTCCAAACAGCATTGCCAATAACACCAATAACAGCTTCAATAACAGCTTCAATCAACAGAATCCGGCGTATGGCTTCAACAAATTACCAATGGACCCTTTGATGGGCAATATGTCTCTGAATAATATCAATAATATCAATTCTATCAATAATATGAGTATAAACAATATGAATTTACACAATACTTCCAGTAATTACAATACCCAGAGCCAGGTAGACCCAAATCAACAGCAACTGAACTTCTGGCTGAATTCAAATGATCCGTTGAGTACTACCAATGCTCCATCAACTAATCCCAGCGCTGCAAATGCTACCACTGGTAATAATAACAATAGCAACAATAGTAATAGTAATATTAACAGCAACAGCAATAGCAACAGCAACAATCTAAGCCAATCTCCTTCAGTATCGGCACCTTCTTCATCTCAAAGACATTCTAATCCACAACTGTTGAATTATTCAAGCCCAATTTTTATAAATAACAATACATTACAATCATCTCCAAGTGTTTGGTCTCAAAATTACAATAGTAATAGTAATAATAATAGTAGCGGGAACAACGTTCAAACTCCAAATACAACTACTAATATAAATACCCCATTAACTAACAAAAATAACTATAACCATAATACCACCATCATGAATAATAACAATAGTAATAATAGTAATAGTAATAACAATAACAATAACAATAACAATAATAATAATAATAATAATAATAATAATAGCGCAAACAATTCATTTGATGACTCCATAAACAATACTACCGCTAACAACAACAACAACAATAATAATAACGGATTATCTAGAGGATCCAGATTTTTCCCAAGTCCAATGTTTGATCCTAATAAGAATAATTCAAATTTATTATTAAATCCACAACAACAATCTCAACATCAAACATTTGTACAATCGTCTCCTCTATCAGTAAATAGAAGAACAACAATCGATAATCCTTGTGACATTAGTAATTTACGTTCCAATTCATCAAATGGTTTTATGAATAATGTTAATAATTTTAATATATTCAATGTTTCAACTCCAACTCCACAATTCGATACATCTAATTATTTCGAACCTCAAAAACAACAGCCTAATTATTCAAATTTCTTTAATGATACTTTAATTAATCAACAATTTTCATACAATAATAACAATACCACCACTACTAATAATAATAATAACAACAACAACAACAACAACAACAACAATACCAATAATAATACAAATGCAAATACAAGTTTTAACAATGATAATATTGGACATCCAAGGTCAAGTTTTGTTTATGAAAATGAAGATTTTAAATTTGATGAATTATCTGAATATTTGAAAAGATCTCCTGTTTTATCATCTCAATCATCACCAATTCATTTAAATATTTCATTATCACCTAAAAATATTAGAACTCCAACTTTAAGATTGAATAAATTAGATTTAAATTCTAAACCAATTTTAACTTCATCTCCTATAAAAGAACAAAATGAAATTATTACTAAAAATCGTTCATCATCAATTTCATCTATTAAATCAACAAAATCAGATGATTCAGATTTGTCAAATTTACCTTCACCTTCAATACCTAATATAGAATTATATCCAATTACACCACCAACTCAAACTCAACCTGATATTAATAATAAAGCAACAATTAATTCTAAATCTAGAATATTACATTTTATTCATCATATTATAACAAGACATAAATTACTTAATAAATCATTTATCATAAGTTTACCTTATAATACAAGTGTTATTAAAACTATGACATTAATTCAAAATACTTTTTATTCAATTGGAAAAATTTTAAATGTTGAAGAAATTGGAATTAATGGTGAATTTATTAAGTATCGTGTAATTGTTAGTATAGCAGATTCTGGTTTAACAATTAATAATAATACAGCAAATATTACACCTTCATTAATAAATAGTAGTAGTGGTAATAATAATAATAATAATAATAATAGTAATAATAATGGTAATATTTTCAATATTAATAATTCAGTTAATAATATAAATAATAATAGTAATGGACCATGGAAAAGTGTTAAATATTTATTAGATGATAAAGAAATGAAAATGTTAATTTTTGTTGAAGGTGAAGTTAGTGAAGAAGAAATTAATAAAGAAAAGAAATTAAGTGAAAGTAAATTTGCTGAATATTTTATAAATAATGAAAAGGAAGAAGAAGATAATTTAAATAATAATAGAAACAATTCAATTATGTCAATGAGTAAAACTTTAACAACCAATAATAAATTAGATGTTTGTTGGTATCCTGAAGGATTTAGTTCGACATTTCATAGAAGAGGAGTTAATAATTTTATGTTTGTTAGAGAATTACAAAGTAAAATGATAATTAATAGAACTAGAAGTGTTAATGGTATAATTGAAATGGGAGAATTTAGAGTTAGTATGCCAATAGAAGAGATGGGATTTGATTTAGATAGCACCAATACCAATACTAATACCAATACCGGTACCGGTAATACTAGTACTAATACCAGCGGCAATGGAAATGGAAATGGCAAGAATAGATTGAAAAGGTCATTTTTAGTGAATATTGAATTAAAAGAATTAGAAGGTAAAAATATAACCAATAGCAATAACGAAGACAATGTTAATAATAATTCAATTAATACTAATACCAATACAAGCAATCGATTTAATGATGATAAAAGCGATAGAGGCAAATTTGGAGGTAAGAAACGTGGAGGTAGAGGTGGTAGCGGCAGTGGAGGGTATTACAATAGAGGTAGAGGCAGAGGAAGGGGTAAATAGTGGGAGTAAGGAAGGTAGATATGGTATGTGCCACGTAGTGTATATAAACAAGAGAGAAAGAAGAAACGAGAGCAAAAAAAAAAAAAAAAGAAAGAAAAACGACAATAACCACAGTATAATATATATTCAATATAAGTAGATATAATTATAGTGTAATTTTTGAGTGCAAACTTATCAGATTCATTAAATCAGTTTTTTTTTGTTTAAATTCATTGACTGTAAAGTCTCGTACAGTGTGAATAAAAAATTGTTCATCATAAAGTTTTTAAAGCATTTTTCTTTTTCTTTTTTCTTTTTTCTTTCTTTCTCTGCCAAGTCCCCCTGGACTTGGACTTGAAACTAAACGTAAGGACAAAATAGCAAAATAGGGAAAAAAAAATGAAAAGTATAGTATAGTATAGTAAAATAAAACAAGTCAGCTATCTACGACATATCCGCACATTCTTTGGCTCCACACTCCGATTTGTACACGTGGAATGTTTGATCAGTGAAGACCTGGAGCCAGGTACTAATCAGTCCGCCTGTCGATAAAATATCATCACTCAAAGAAAACAAAAAGATAAAACTGTTGGAAAAAATGCCTGAAAAATGAGGCAAAAGAGAAAGAAGGTAAGAAAAAAAGCAGAAACAATCAAGTTTCTGAATATTAGTAGTAGTGCTGCTCATACAAGGCTGAAACTTAACGAATAACGAATGTTGTCATCAATGAGAAGTCAGTTGGAACAATTGGTTGTAATGTGCTAATCACCGCAGCTGGAGAAAGAACTGAGGTGCTGGAAAGTGTTGAAGAGAGGGAGAAAAGTGGCGGAAAGGTCGCCTTTTATAGTTTTCGCGGTACACAGGTTACACGGAGAGGGTTTGCAACTACGATGCTAAATCTAAGTCTGTTTTTGGTTTTTGATCCTGCTTTTGTTTCTGTTTGTTGGTGTTGATGCTCTGGAGGTTGTGCTTGGAGAGGGCCTCGTAGGCGGTGTTTGGGATGATGCTGGCACCGATGTTGTTCTTGTAGCAGAATATGTGGATGAGAGTGTTGGCGCCTTTGTATTTGAGCTGTGCGTTGTTTTCTCCGAGATGTGTGTCAAGATGCTGCTGGACTTTGGCCATTACCTGCTCTCTGGACAGCAGGTCGTAGTTACGTTTGACCAAGTTCACATTGTATGTTTCGAACAGTGCTCTAGCGTCTTGCTCAGAGCTGTGGTCTTCAATGTATTTGGCGATAACCGTGTCTAGCAACTTGTCGAATTCGGCTTCTGTAGCATTACATGACGAATCAATAGGTGTAAGTTTCTGGACAAACCGTCCGCTGACAATGTCGTTGTCTGCCAAGTCCTGACACACGTTTGAAATAAAGACACTGGGCTTGATTGGTTGCCTGAACTTGAAAAATATCAGTGACTCAATACCTAGAGGGATTTCCCTTACCAAAATGTCTTTGCTGTTCCTGTTATTTTTATTCAAGTCGTTGCTTTTGTTCAACTCGGCAACTTCTTTAGCAATTTCATCTTCAATAGACAATTTTTTTTCCGCTTCTTTGACTTCTTTGTCCTGCTCTTCGTCTTCGTCTTCAGCTTTGGGATACCACTTTTCCACGCCGTCTTTCAACAGCTGTCTCAGCTCTTTGGCAGCTGTGACCTCTTTGAACCTCGGACAGGTGGCATACACGCCGTACATTCCTGGCTCCACGAGGGCATGGCACTTCTGTCTCTTCCCCTTGTTGCTGCCGCCGCCTTGCTTCCTCTTCATCGTACACAGTCTGATCTCTACACAACTCCTACAACTCCTACAACTCCTAACTCCTATATCTACTGCAGCTTCTCTTCCTCTGCCCGCTTCAGCACGCCTTTCCGCCTCTGTCGCTCCTCGAACGCTGCCCGCTGGCCCACCACGCGCGCCAAAACCTCCCCGACACTCATCTGGGGCGCGCTGGCCACAACTATAGCAGCAACAGCGGGGGGAAGAACTCCCACAGACGCAGAAACTCCCACGACAGTCTGGTGCTCCCCTGGGAAAATCTGGCCCAGAAACTGCTCCCTGCCACTTCCACGGCCGGTGTCTCTGGGAGCATCCAACACTAGGCCGTCAATGTACTTGCTCTGGAGAACACACAACGATCTTTCAAACACGTTCATGATCGGGTAGTTCACCTCATTCCCAGCTATGCCATTCACGGTCTGGTCACTCCAAATACCTACAACCACTTTAACTGGACGTCCTTCGTTCCCCTCCATACCTGTTTTCAGTTTCCTCAAAAATGCTATATGGCCAGCATGGAATAGATCAAAACTACCCTCAACGTAATAGTATATTGTATCATCGTTCTTGAAAACTTCCCCTTCGATAACAGTTTTAACACGGCCGTCTGCTTCATATTTCCAAACATTGGCAAACGGCTTCTTACCTGTTTTATCAGTAGCGTATTGTCTGTACCTTTCGACACAGTCTTCATTACTCAGTAATTCCAGATTTATATCCTTGATGTGATGTTTATTGTCCCCTGAAAGCATTCTACCAACAACGTCAGTTGTACTGATGTTAGGAGTTCTTTTAACAACTATAAATCTTCCCATTTTTTTTACCTCCTCGTAACAATCTTTACCATCCTTATCAGTTGTAATATCATCTCCATGAACAACGTATTTACATCCATACTCATCCATAACTTTGTAATCGGTCACATAGGGCGCATTTGGGATGCATTCAGTGCACCATCTGCACCCTTCAACTGCGGCAACCCTCTCTTCCAGTGTCATAACACACGGTCCCTTATTAACAAGTATTTCTTCGTCACTGTGAACACCGACATACAACTCGTCACCTTGCTGTCTAGCCTGCAGCATAGCACCGGCGTGCCCGTGATGTGCAAAATCAAAGCACCCGTCAATCCAAATCCTGTTAACTGCCATTGTGTCCTCAAGCACCTGGTCCTCACACCCTTATGTCTGGCTTATGGCTGACACCAGAATGAATACCTAAGCTGTTTCTTCTTTGTTGACACACACACACACACCGTGCAATCTCTTTATTTAATTGTGAGGCTCTTCCGCGTCGATCGCCCTCTATATTTGCAAATTCCGGTAATCCCACACTGTGCACAGCTTACAGCCACAGCAGTCAGGACTATCAGAACTACCAGAACTCTACGTTTCCTACAACTTTCCCTTCCTCCTAGCATAGAAACTCCCCATACTTGCTCCCCGGTTCACCACAATGTCGTTGAAAATCCCACACTCTGAAAATACCATCCCCATTGTAGGTTTTGGATCAGGCACAAAGTGGCAATGGAAAAAGAAAGCATCACCTGAAACTGCATTATCAGTTTCAAATCCTACCAACACAGATCCTGATCTAGTCAATTCAATCATAACAGCTTTAGAAACTGGATTCAAACATATCGATACAGCAGAATTTTACACAACTAGACCAGATGTTGGACTAGCCGTTAAAACTTATCTATCCAAACACCCTGAAAAATCAAGGAGTGATTTATTCATAACTGATAAATATCATGCAAATCCACCAAATATCACCATTTCTTCAGATACTGAAATTCGTGGTCCATACAAATCTCTGAAAGAAGGTTTAAAACTATTAAACTTAAACTACGTTGACCTGTTCTTACTCCATACAGTTGATTTACCAAAAGGTCTAACACTAATTGATGCTTGGAATGAAATGATTAAACTCAAAAACGAGGGTCTGTGTAAAAATATAGGTGTTTCAAATTTTGACATTGAAAATTTAAAAATTATTCTAAACAACTGTGCATTCCCTCCACAGATTTTACAAATTGAAGTTCATCCATATTTGCAAAACCAGTCACCTGAAATTCGTGATTTTTGTATTAAAAATAATATATTGATTGAAGCTTACGGTCCTCTAGTGCCAATAACTAAATGCAAAGAAGGTCCAATTATACCAATTTTAGCTAAATTAGCTAAAAAATATAATTTATCAGATTCTCAAATACTAATTAAATGGATTCAGTCTCAAAAAATAGTTTCAATTACTACAACTTCAAATATTGAAAGAATGAAACAAATTTTAAACGTTCAAAATATCTCTATAGATCAATCAGATTTAGATGAAATTACTATCGCAGGTAAATCTTTCTTTTTCAGAGCTTATCCAATACCTCCTTTACCTCAATACGATGACCAATTAAAACAAAAATTACACAATTAGTTATTGAGCTCTCTCTCTCTCTCTCTCTCTCTCCCCTGCCATCTTTCTTCTTCGATATATTTTTTTAAAATTATTTACATAATATATTATAGAAATATAGAAATTTATACTATCCAATCATAACGCATTTTTACGTGTAAGATACTCAAATCTACTAAATGTATATCCAATAAATGGTAAATCTTCTTTAGTATCTTTACCTTTTAAATTAGCACGATCCTTTTCTGCTTGTAATAATGCAGGTGAATCAGGTACATTCTCTAATTCATCAGTTGGGAAAAATCTTGTATCTGTAACTGACCTTAATTTAGGAATAAATGGAGCTTCAACATTTCTAATTTCATCCCAATTAACACCTCTAAAAAATGGATGCCTTTTTATATCATCTGCTCCATTATGTCTACCTAATCTATTCTCGGCATTAGTTAATAATCTTAAAATTAAATCTTCAGCTTCTGGACTTAAATGAATATCTTCAGGGAAAGCTAATGATTCTTGCCAATTAAGAATTTTTTTATATGTTTCAGTAGGAGTTTCTGAACAAAATGGTGGCCATCCAACTAAACATTCAAACATAATAGCACCTAATGACCACCAATCACATTCTTGTCCATAACCTTTATTAACAAAAATTTCAGGTGCAATATAGTCAGGTGTACCAACAGTTGAATATGCCATTAATCTTCTTGATTTCCTCCATGTTTGCATTTGTTGCCTATTAGACATAGTCAGATTAATTGGATCAACAATAACACTATTCCTACCATTACCATAAGAATTCATTGTTAATTTACCATTATTATTACCATTAGAATTTTTATTAATATTATTAGAATTAGAATTAGAATTAGTACTCTCTTTTTGTAATAATTTCTTATAATAATTAGAATCATGAGTTTTATGGAAACCTGTTGATAAACCAAAATCACTTAATTTAATATGCCCCCTTGAATCAATTAAAATATTATCAGGTTTAATATCTCTATGAATAAATCCTAATTTATGAACTGCTTCAATTGCTAAAACACATTCTGCAATATAAAATCTTGTAACATCTTCAGTAAAAATTTGCCATTTAATTAACATTGTCATTAAATCACCACCTGGTAAAAATTCCATAATTAAATATAAATAGACAGGATCTTGAAATGAATAATATAATGAAACAACCCAAGGTGAATTAGCATCAGCTAAAACATCTCTTTCAGCTTTAACATGAGCTAATTGATCTTTTTTATACATTTCTGATTTTAATAAAGTTTTCATTGCATAAATTTTTCCTGTATCCTTTTTTTGAACTAATCTAACTTCACCAAATGCACCTTTACCTATAACTTTAACTGTATTAAAATCATCTAATGATAATCTTGTACGACGCAATCTTAAGAAATGAGATTCATTTTTACCAAATAATTGACTTTCTCTGTTTTTCCTTTCGACACTAATTTCATTTGATAATTGTTTCTCAAATTCGATTCTTCTTTGATTACGCTCAATTGCGTGTTCAATTGCTGTTTTATAGAAATATTCAAGTGTAAGTTTAACAGCACTTGCCTTATCTTGTGATTCTTTAGAAAACCATTCAGGATGACGTTCAAAATAAACATATTCACTATTAGGTTGACCATTTTGTTGTTGTACTTGTTGTGCTTGCTGTTGTGCTTGCTGTTGTGCTTGCTGTTGTGCTTGTTGTTGTGCTTGCTGTTGTAATTGCTGCTGTTGTTGCTGGGCCATCAATTTTTGTTGAGCCTCTTGCTGTGATCTTTGTTGCGCAAGCAATTTCTGTTGTTGCAACTGTTGTGCAGCTAATTTCTGCTGCTGTTGCTGTTGTTGTTGTTGCAGCTGATATTGCTGCTGCTGTTGTTGCTGCAACTGATATTGTTGATATTGATTTTGCGGCTGATTGAGAGTACCTCTTGAACTTAGATTTGAAAGACTATTATTTTGTAAACTACCTAAATTTTGTATTGGAGGTTTCTGAGGAGATTCAAAAGATGATTGTATTGAAACCAAACCAGTTGATTTAATACTTTTTGAAGGAGAGTCTGGAGGTTGTTGTTGTTGAATGGATTGATAAACTGGATTAAAAAATTCATTACCAAATTTAGAAGGAGAACCAGGATTTGAACCATTATTTAAAGTTGTGTTAATAGTTGTATTAAATTGAGATGAGGGAGGTGGTGATAAATTATGAGTGAATGAGTGAGGAGAGTTTGATAAATTTGAAAGGTTCGAATGGTTAGAGTTTGAATTTGAGTTTGAATGGTATCCGCTAAAGGCGGATAACGGTTGCTGCAAATTTGTCATGATCTCTTCAGGTTGAGACTGATTCATGTTCACGTTCATGTTGACGTTGTTGTTGTTATTGTTGTTGTTGTAAAGGTACGCCGGATCTGCATGTGACTGCATTGTGACATCGTAGTCGACGGTATCATCCTGCAGAGTGTAATCCATGGCTGACTCCGTGTTTGCAGCAGAACGGGACAGAAAGAGAAGAAGAAACACGACCAGCAGGGACACCAACACGCCAGAAAGGCGAAAAAGGGCAGAAAGGGCCAAAACAGGATCAACTTCGTTTCCAGTTGCAGAAAGGGGCCCAGACACCAAAAAAAAAGGAAAATGGAAAGCGGCGCGCCGATCGACGGGACTTCGAAATATTGAAATTACTTGGTTTATAAGCAGAGTTATAGCATAATGATATAAACGTAGTTATATAGATATTTTAGAATACACACAACAAGCTTAGAATTGTAATGCAGCACCCTTTTGTTTCTTGTCACCACCTAATTCGAAATGCTTACATCTCTTTAAAGCTAATTGTAATTTGGTTTTACAGACAACACATTCTAATCTTAAAACAACTTTTTTAGTAGTCTTTGCTTTTTTGTGGAAAACTGGTTTAGTTTGACCACCGTAACCGGATTGTTTTCTGTCATATCTTCTCTTACCTTGAGAGTATAATGAAGCTTTACCTGCTTTATATTGGGTAACTCTGTGTTGAGTATGTTTTCTACATTGTTTACCCTTACAGTAGGTCTTTCTAGTTTTTGGAACGTTAACTGAATTAATAAATGATAATGGAGGGGAATGTGATACAGAGATCAAAAACTTATGTTAGTATATTTGCAAAGAAGAAAAAAAGAGATAAAGTGTGTGGAGAAGAATGCAGAAACTTGTATGAAACAAGATGAAAAATTCATATATGCAGCTGAATGTTGACGGATTTCTGTCGTAGTTTCTTAACTTGTTCTTGTTTGTGGCATGATACTTAATCTATTGACGTTGTTATAACTTAATAGTTGTGACCTGTAGTGCTACTTTACAATCTTTGATGTATCCCAGGTGTTTAAATGTTCGACGTAATTTTCACAAATTTAGTTATTCCTCTGGCCAGATTGTCGCAAAACTGTCAAGTCTTCTGTATATATATCTATACTGCTGTATTTCTTGTATATTCTATAGAGGTTATTAACGTTTAAAAAAACGGTATTCACTAGTTTCAGATTATTTTAATATTCCTTGATTTTATCAATAACTGATACGTTGGTTTAATGAATCGTGGTAATCTTTGAGTATTTTCATAAAGTATTCAAACATTCTAATCCTTCAAGTATACGTACCCATTGTTGTTATTAAGGTGCTTGTTAAAAAAAAATTCAGTAAAAATATAAGAAAAATTTAATATATTGAAGGAAATAATTTCACAACCACACACTAACACACACACACTGAAAAAAAAAAAAAAGCTTGTCCACACATTCAATTTTCACATTTTCGTAGTTTTCTTTTCATTGTTGCGCGTGTTTCTTACTGCTATCTCATAATACTTGACGTGAGTTTCAAGTGGTGCGAGGGTGGCTCTGTTTGTCCTGGAAATCCAGGAACGCAGAAAAAAAAGCAGAACCTTGAAAGCGCAGACGCGCACAAGTGAAATTCTGGCAATGGCAGTCTCGCAAGAGAGTGTTTTTTTTTCGGATTTTTCAGGTAGACACTGGGATAGAACAAATGAGGGTTTGCGCCTGTATGTATGTCTCCAGCCCTCTGTGCTTGCACGTGATGCGCACGTGAGCATGTAGCATTTATACTTTTGTAGGGTGTTTAAAGTTTTACATATCACTACTAATAGAGAAGAAAGATTTATCTGGCTTTATAAAAAAATGTGGTATAAAATAATGAATATTAGAATAAAATATATGGGTGTATAAACTGTTAAATAAGGTATCGGTTTTTTGTTTTTCTTTGGCCTCGTGTAATCGTCATCATTATGGTCGTTTATTTCAGGTACAACAACAACAACACCAAAAAGGAAAAAGGGAAACGGGAAACAGGGAATAGCGGTGGCGGTTGTCCTGTTAGCTGATACACCAGTTTCCGTAGCTTTTTGTTTTAATTGTAGTCTTAGTTGATGTTGTTCTATAACTTTGTATTTGTGTTTTTGTTTTTGTTTTTGTTTGTGTTTCTATAATGTAATTGAATTTTTAAAAATTTCAACTTCTTTCGGTAATTTAACATAAGAATTATCGACATCGTTAAATTCATAATTTAAAACTTTTTTATAGTATAGTAATTTATTTAATTCAACATTAGTTTCATTATCAATTATTGAAGTGAATATTTTAATTATACCATAAATATTATCATTTAATAATCTAAATTCTTCTATTATTCTCTTAAATAATTTAGAATTAAATAATTTTATTTTTTCATTTAAATTCAAGAAATCAATTATTAACGATAAATAATTATTTAAAGATTCTTTATTAATTAATTTTTTATAACCTTGATTTAAAATTAATTTAAAAATTAAATCATTTGATTGATTTGATTCATTTAATTGATTTAAATAATTAATTAATAAAATTAAATTATTATCATTAATTTTTAATGAATCTTTAATTAAAATTGATCTAATTAAATTTAATATAGTATTTTTATCATTTAAATTTAAAGAACTTTCAATTAAATTATTAAAATAATTATTGATTATTAAATCATATTCATCAAATTCACTTCTAATATTTTCTTTACCATTAATTAATTTACTAACTTGATAATCGAAATCATTTCTTATTATCATAAAATTGAAAATTTTTAAAGCAATTAAATAATTATTTTGACATAAGAAACTATTTGATAAAATAATTAATGATTTAATATTTAAATTTGGTAAATTTTTATTATTATTAAAATTAATTAATAATTTATAAGCTAAATTATTATTTTTTAAACTTAAACTTTGAATAAAGATTGATAAATAATCTGATATTATTTTATTATTATTAACTGAATTTGTTATTAAATTATTTGAATTTAAAATTTGATCTAAAAAGAATGAACTTTTATTAAAATTTTCACATAAATTATAACTTTCAATAATTGTTTGATAAATTAAATGATTATTATTTAAATTATTTTGTAATAATTTAATTTCATTATTATATAAATTTTCAATAAATTCAATATCTTTAAATAAAGTTGCAAATTTAATTAATTGAATATAAAAATTAATTAATAAATTATTAGTATTTGAAGTATTAGAAGTATTATTATCAATTTTATTTTTAATTAAATTAAATAAATCTATTGGTTTAATTTGATCAGTTATTTTATAATAATTTAAACATTTAATTAAATTAATATAAATTAAATTATTTTTAAAAATGTAATCATTATTTGAAGATTGATTAATTAAAAATAAATCTAAACTAATTTTAAAAAATTCATAACCATTTTTAAAATTTTTATTTTTATAAGATTTAATTGAACCATTAATTAATTGATTTATAACAATTTCATAAGTTAAATTATTTGGTTTAATATTATTTGTTAACATATCTGAATAAATATTTAATAAATGAGTTAAAATTATTTCAACTGATTCATCAGTTTCTCTTTTAGAAATTGATTTTAAAACTTTATTATAAATTTCTAAATTTGGTATTATATTATTATTCCTCATTCTAATAAATAAAGGTAAAATTTCATTAAATTTATTAAATTTAATTAAAGAATCTAATAAATAATTCTGAAATGTTAAATTTTTAGATAATTCATCAATATTGGTATTTTCATTATATAAGAAAGAATCTAATGCATCATTAATTGAATTAAAATTTGTTAAGTCATTTAATTGAAATTTAACGTGTTTATCATTGTCTAAGTTATTAATATTAATTTCTTCGATTTTATTGGATTTCTCATTTAATGATAATTTATTTAAATCATTTTCAATTAATTTTATTTTATTGTCGTTATCAATTCCATTTTCATCATCATCATTATTATTATTATTATTATTATTATTATTATTACCATTATTTAAAGTTGAGTAATCCCTTTTATTAATTAAGATATGTTTAATATTATTTGAATTAGCTCTTCTGATATTAATTAATTTTTTATTTGGAGAAATTAAATCAATTTTAATATTTATATGATTATTTTTATTTATAAATTTAATATTTGAATTTAAAGATAAATTTTGTTGATAATAATTTGATAATAAATTTTCCAATAAAATTTTATTAAAATTGTTATTATTATTATTATTATTTAAATCTGTTATTTCATAATCTGATAAATGGAAAAAATTGGAATTATTATTTTGTTTATTATCGTTATCTATATAAGAAGAATAGTTTTTAGTTATTGTAACAGCTGGTGTAACATATTTAAAAATATTTTTATTATTGTTATTATTATTATTATTTGAATTATTATTTTTAAAACCTATTTCATCGATTTTAATTAAATCTTTTGAAGGCATATAAGAAGGGTTAAAGAATTTATGAGTTGAAGAATTACCATTTGCATTTTGTGTATTGGTATTTGGTGAAGAGGAAGCATTTCTTGTGAAAGAGAAACCTTGAGATGGTTTCTTGATATTTCTTAAAGGACGCATTTATAGTGAGTGTAAGTGATGATAAGTTTGTATAATTTTTTTTAAGGATGTGAAGAAAATCAGAGAAAATAGAAAGTAGTCCGTTGTAGATAAAGAAGTGGGACAGAAAGGGTTGAAGGGAATAGTATATGGAACAGAGGATAAATCAATAGAAAAATGGAATAGATTTAGTGGCAAAACAAGAGCTGAAGTGAATAGAAGTAAAGAGAAATAAAGGGAAGTAAAGAGGAGTGGAGAGAAGTGAAGTGTATAAACGAAAGAGTAGCTGTACTATGTGAAAACAGGTACAGATAAGCTTATATAGGGAACAGAAAGGAACAGGGGAACTGGAAAGAAGGTAAAAGGTTAAAAACAAGAGCAGCTGAAGAAAACCATCCACCTTATTGGTTGTTGAAGCAGAAACGTCAAAACCCGCACCCGCATTTTGTGAATGGGATTTGACGTTGTGCCAAATCGTCTTATTTCTCAATACTATTTAAACTGCGCCACTACTCGCTACTCACTGCTCTATTGCGCCACCAATTTACTTTTTTTTAAAAAAAACAGAAAAACAAAATCGTCGCGACGTTTGCCTCTGCAGCCAGAAATGCGCCCCTTGGCACGTGACCAGCGAAGAAAAAAGAAAATGGGAAAACGAGAAAACGAGAAATGATCTGCTCGGCCGGCATGATCCGGGGGGCCCATTATCTGCGGTGCACCTGTTTCCTCGTTGATAAAGAGCCGCGCGCTGATTGGCCCACACACACTCTCACTCACTCACTAACACACCCCCCAAGTGATTGCAATTTGCTAACCACTGACTCTGGCTCTGGCTCTGGCTCTGGGCGTGCAAGTGCAAGTGCAAGTGCAGCAGCTAGGTGCTAGGTGCTAGGTGCTAAGTGCCGGCTGCCGGCTCCAGCCCACACACATAGCACGTGCACGATGTTCACAACAAATCACACACACACACACACGCCAGCCAGCCAGCCAGCCAGCCAGCAGGAAAGCCAGGGCCTGCATGAAGCACGGCGAAACTGCACACCAACAACCCCGGGAAACCCCCCGGAAACCCCCCAGAGCGGCCCCCCAGAATAGGCCACTATTATCAGAAACTTCGCTGCGGCAGAACCCTGAAGCTTTCCAGGCATCCTGCGCCCTGTTTACGCTGCCACGGTCACATGTTGTTCATTATCACAAAATACCTCATCGCTGTGCAACTATAACGTTACCTGCAACCTGCCTACTGGCTACGGCCTACGTGTAGACTGTGTGTCTGCCTGCTCTGCCTGCTCTGTGTGTGTGTGTGTGTGTGCAGAACAGCACAGCAGGGCAGGGCACAGCACAGCACACACTGATAACACACTGCAGAAGAAAACACAAGCAAGGAAAAACAGGAAAAACAGGAAAAACTAATTTCCCCAGCAAAGGGCTATCTCTCACTCTCACTCTCACTGATTCTCACTCGCTTCACACACATGCACCTCTGTATTACTTATTACCTGGTGTATCGCTTTATATACACTACACACTGCTAATTCCTTCTCTTCTCTTCTCTTTTCTTTTCTTGTCTTTTCTTTTTTCCCCTTTCCGTCTCTTCTCTGTGTCTCCCTTATCAATTGCTGGTCACTTATCCATCTCGTTGGCTACTCTCCTATCTCATTCCTCTTCCCGTTTTATCTCCCCCCTCTCTTTCTTTCTTTCGTTCTTTCTTTCTTATCCCGGTGGTCTCTTATATACACTACACTCTATCATATTCATTTCCATTTTCATATCCATATTCACTATTACTGTTTCTTTTCTTTTTGTCCCCTGTTTTATTCTTTCTTTCTTACCTGTTCAATTATAAACCTATTTTCTCTTCTTGCCTTGTTTCCTTTTTTCTTTCTCAAATCTAACCTGCTTATCAAATCACACCCTACTCGATACATTCCCATCGTTTCATTTCTACAAGCTAAACTATATTCTTCAATACTGTTAACACAAATTGCCATATCTAATACAATTATAACACATTTACTTTAAAAAAAAAAACTACCAAAATTAGAAAAAAATTTTTTTGAAACAAACAAACAGTAACACTCAGACTAACACTAAAACTAACACTAATGCAATTTTCAAATTCTTATATACACAATTTCGATCAACCACAATCGGATATCTACCCAATTGATAATACCTACTATGACTCAAATCAATTGGATGATCAATATAACGATTTGATGCTTTTCAATATCCCAACTTCTCCAACAACTACTACTAATACCAATAATAATCAACAATTATTAGATCTTCATAATATAGATTTCGATATTAATAATACTACAACTACTACTACTACTACTACTACAACAACAGAACAAAATTCAATTTTTAAAGATTTAAATAATAATACCAATAGTAATATATCAACAACTACTATTGATACTATTAATAAAAATGAAAATGAAAATGAAAATTTAGATATACCTCAAAAATATAATAATAATTATAATTTAATGCAAGATCAATTAACTGTTAATACAAATGATTTATTTAATAATTTATCAATATTTAATAATTTAATTTTAAAATCTCAAATATCTAATTTTTCAACAAATAGTTCAAATTCAAGTATTTCATTATCTTCAAATTCTTTAATTTCAAATAATTTGGATGTAGATTTACATTTAAATTCAAATTTAAATTCAAATACAAGTTTAAACTCAAATTTAAATTCAAGAATTTCTTCAATTTCACCTAAATTTTCAAATGATTTCGATTTACTAAATACTAATAATAATCTTACTAAATTAAATCAATCAATAAGTAATTCTCAATTTAATGAAATTGATATAGATAATTATCATGACCAAGATCATGACCAAGATCATGAAAATGAAAATGAAAATGAAGAACATGAACCCTATCACGATCACGAACATGAACATGAACATGAACATGAAAATGATCACCAGATTGAAATTGAAATTGAGAAAACAATCGACTCAAATACAACTATAATTACAACAAAAAAAATTTCAGATTCAAGACTATCCTTGTTTCAATTATCAAAATATCTTAAACTCGACATTGATGAAACTTCCAAACGAGAGAAAAATATTTTAAATATTTTAAGGAACGATTTAAAATTTCCAATAGGTGAAAAAACTTGGATAAGAGATACCCCCATTAACGAAAGGGAAAGAATTTTAAAAGAATTAACAGATTTATGTGAATCAAAATATAGCTACGGTTGGTCAAAAAAAATTTTAGCTATGATTGTAAGACGTGCAAGCTACTATCTAATGCAAGGTAGACTAAGAAGGGAAAGAAGACTTCAACGTAAACGCAAAAACCAGATGCTACTACAACAGAAAAAAATATCTTCTTCACAACCCTGATCGGCACAACACGTCTGCTTCCATACCACTATATAATCCCTTCCTTCTCCCCTGCCGCCAACATATATATCTACACTCCCACACACTGTGTACGCCAACCCGTTTTGTCACCACACCGTAAACTCGCAGTTCCGAAGAAAATAAACCTTATCTCGGCCAGAACTCTGCACACACACAAATCCTGCCTGCTACATCAAGCCACACTTCGTATCGGTTAACTCACACATCTCCCTGTCTCTCCCTGTCTAGCACAGCTCGTGTCACTATGGCTGGATCGTTCAACACCGACGCTGCAAATAACGCTAATAACGACTACATCATCGTTAATGGTGAAATCAGCGGTGCCGTGGAAAACAGCAATACTGGTAACTCGGCTAACCAGCTAGAAGATTCTTTTCAAGATCCATTGGACATATCGTCGTTATCTTTAAATTTTAACAACTTACTAAACAATTTAAATTTACAAACTTGTAAATTAGCTTTAGAACTAAATGAAAAAATTTTATCAATTAAACTAAAATCAGATTCAAATATTTATAAAATTAATGAAAATATTTTAAATTTTAAAAAAATTTTGGCTTTCCTTAATACCCTAAATTCTGAAATTGATAAACTACAGCAATTGCAATTCTTCACTGCAGATTTTTTAACTAGATTATCCAATATACAAAACCAAATAGATTCTATAAAATAATTTAAATTACTGTATTTACCCTCCCTTCTTCTCCCCCCTCCCCTTCCCTCCTATGCACACCTATATCGCTATATAGTATTTATATACCACTCTTACTAAACACCTTTCCTAATTTCAACAATCTCACGCTTGATTAGCTCCTCCCGTCTTTTATTACCTTCAATCTCTTGAATACGTTTCCCAAATTTAACAACAGAAAGTACCGCAATTGCAGCAATTCTAAATTTCCTAATAAGATCTTTATCATTTACCGGTTTATTACCATTGCTAACTAATCCAACTCGTTTAAACAATTCTTTATTCTCTTTAAACATTTCATTCTTTTTATCAAGTTCAATTTGATAATATTTTACTAAAAATTTTAAATCGGACAGTTTATAATTCTTCTCTTGTAACCTTAAAATCAATAACTCTTTCTGATTCTTTAATATTTCTACCTTACGTTCAACTTCATCATACTCATTCCAGTTTAATCTACTAGGAGATTCCGGAGTTGGTGGAAACCAATTGTCTGTATTGCCTAATTTCTCGTTTTCAATACTTAATAACTTATTATCTTTCTTAAGTACATTTAAATATCTTTCATTTATTTTCAATTTCTCATTCGTTTTATCGAATTTATCTTTCAAGTCATTAAATTTATTCTTATTTTCTTTAATTTTACCAATTAAAATATCTTTCATTTCATTGTATTCTTTAACCAAATTGTTATATTTATTCTCAAATTCTTTCAATTCAACTTCTTTCTTCTTTTGAATTTCAATATTATTAATTATATTCTCACTATTTTTAACAATTGCTTCCTCATCGTTATATATTTTATCAATGATTTTGTCATACTTGTTTTTGATCTCATTTAATTTACCAATTTGGTTTTCTAGTTCAATAATTTTAACATTCTTACTTCTAATCTCACTAATTAATTTCCTATCATCATTCCATTTATCACTGATCTTATTAATCTCTTCATAATCTTTGTTTAATTTATTATCTTCTACTTTATTATCTATTATACTCTTCAATTTATAATTCTCATCCTCTAATTTACATTTATCTTTAACAATTTGTTCTTTTTCTTCAATTAATTTACTAATTCGTTTCTGTAGTTCATCTAATTTATTCTCAAACTTTATAATATCCGATTTATTTAAATTATTTGTATTATTATTACTATTATTATTATTATTATTATTATTATCTTTTATTGATAATTTTTTAATTTCAAAATCTTTAACATCAATAATTTCATTCAGCTTTAATATTTCAGTATTAAATTCTTTAATTAAATTAAAATTATCTTCTTGTAAATTTTTATATTCAATTGATATTTTAGCTAAATCCGAACTTAACTCTTCAACTTCTTTAGACTCTAAAAGTTTTAAATATCTATCATTCAATTCATTATATTCGATTTGTAAATTTTCAAATAATTCAATCAATTTAGATTTATTTGCTTCTAATTCACTTACCTTATTCAATAAATTATCATTAATTTTCTCATATTTATCAGTAATATCTTCAATATATTTATTATTTTCATCTCTTTCATTCTCAAAATTTTCCTTTAATTTAATAATATCATCAATCATAATTTCATTATCATCATTTGATATTTTGTCACTATGTTTAATTTTTTCAGACTCATTATTATCAAATTGTAATTTTAAATTATTAATCTCGTTTTCTTTCAATTTGATGTTTTCTTGAGCCTTTAATAAACTTTCATATAAATCATTTTTATCTTCTTCTAATGCTTTAATATAATCTTCATCATAACCTATATCATCATCTCCTTCATTTTCAACTTCTTCTAATTCTTTAATTCTATCTTCATAATCATCAATTTTATTATATAATTGATTAATTTCCTCAGTTAATAATTTATTTGCTTCATTGATTTTATCAGATTTGGTATTTTGATTATTTCCCAATTCTAAATTCTCATTCTCTGTTTTCAATGAATCTACCATTATATTTAATTTCTTAATATTCCCACTTAATGAATTAATTTCGTAATCTTTATGTTTAATTTCATTTTTCAATAAATCTATTTCTTTATTGAGTTTATCAAATTTATTTTTTGATGAATCATAACTATCTTTAACATTATTATCATATTTTGTATTTAATTTATCAATCTGTTCAGCTAATTTCTCATTTTCTAATTTCAACTCTTTAATCTCTTTGATGAAATTATCAATTTCTTCTTCATTATCATGAAATTGAGTATCTTTCTCATTATTTTTTTCATTAAGTTCATTGAAATCAGTTAATAAATTATCATAATCATTTTCAAGTTTATCTTTTTCATCATTAACTTTATATAATTCATTAGTTAAATTAAATATTTCATCTTCTAATGAATTAATTTTATCTTCATGCTTAGAATTATTTTCCTTCAGTTCAAGATTTTTCTTTAATTCAAAATTTTCACATTCATAATTGTTACATTCATTCCTTAATTTATTAATATCTGATTCATTATCCAATTTATCTTTTATTAAATTTTCTTTCTCATTTAATAAAGATTGATATTTTTTATGTAATTCATTCAACTGTGTTTTAAGATCTTGATTTTGTTCCTTTGTTTCATTATTCTCTTCTTCTAGATCAAGAATATATTCATGGTTATTATTCATATTGGTATTAATATTATCATTATTTGATTCTTTTGTAGAGTTTGAAATTTTATTAATTTCAAGCTGATTTATATATTCTTTTAGTTCCACTAATTGTTTATTTAATTCTACATTTTGATCAATTAGATTAATTGAATCGATTGGTAAACCAGATAAATTTTGCCTTAAAGTTAATATTTCAACTTTTAAACTGGTATTTTCACTTTGTAGTTTTTTAACCAATTGACTTTGTTGTTTTAACATTACATTTGAATCATTATTTTTATCATTCAATTCAAAATCTGGTAGAATATTTATACCTCTATGTAAATTATTATTTGAAAATAATTTTGGTTTATAATTAGTATTACTAAAATGTTCGCTATTTTCTTCATTGATAGGATCATTGTTAAGATTATTATCATCATTATCATCATCATCATTCCAAACAGAAGATGCAACAGATGATGAATTTAATAGATATTTGTCATTATCTTGATAATTGTTATTATTGTTGAAATTATCGTTAACATTAAATTTAGTACGATGTAATGTATGCTGTGTATTATTGTATGTATTAATTATTGATTTTGTTGGATCATTACGTCGTATTTTATCCAACCTTTCGGTATATTTATCACTAAAATTTAAAACGGGACTCAAGTTTAAATTTGAAAGTGATTGTGTATTTTCTATAACGCCATTCCTAGAACCTATCGGAGTGAATTCTGGAGATGTTCCACTATTGTTGTTTTTCCTTTCTGGGCTATAATTGTCCATGGTGCTGATACTTTGTGGCCGGTGTCTGCAAGCTATTAGAAAGGAGTTAAGAAAGGGGAGAAGCAGGAAAAATGTCTACAATTGCAAGATTACTAAAAAGAAAAACAACAATCAGAAACATTTGAAACTGTGTAAACAGGGAAAAAACTGAAATGCAAAACGCGATTCTAAGACATGAAACACGAAAAAAAAGGCGTGCAACGGTGCTGGACACTGCTACATAGATAAAAGAAGAACGGGGGGAATGAATTAATGTAAGGAAGTGTATATATAGAGATCTATAGATATAGGACTAGTGTTTGTCGATTTCAGTTATAAAAGTTTGTAGTGCTTTTTTGGCACTGCCAGAGATAATACTGTGTCTAGCTAATTCCATACCAGTAATCCAGTTATCTGTTAAACCGGAAACAACTGCCAAAGCAGCAGAGTTCATTAGGATATAGTCGATTAAAGGATCAACGCCAGGTTTGACATCATTATAATCGGTTATATCTAAAATTTGTTTTAATTTAATAGCATTTTCAGCAGGTGTGCCAGACCTCACTAAATCTAACGAATGCTCAGGCAATTGGAAATCTGCAGGTTGTAATTCGAATTCTTCAATTTTATCAGTTTTATTATTATAAAACCAGATTTGTGATTTACCTATAGGAGATATTTCATCGAGTCCAATTTCACCCCAAACTACCATTGTATTAGCAGGTGTTTTACCTTTTGATCTATCAATTGCGATTGCTGCTTCACAATAAATTCTACCCAAATCTTTTGTGTAAACACCTAAGATTCTTGATTTAATATTAATTGGGTTTAGTAAAGGACCTAAGATATTGAAAATTGTTGGTATACCTAGATTTTTACGCACATTAACAACTTTTGACATACCTATATGGAAAGCAGGAGCAAAAAGGAAACATAGATTCGAATTTGAAATAATTGAAGGTGCAGTTTTCGAATTAATTTTGAATAAATTCACGCCTAATTCATTCATCAAGTCGCCTGATCCTGAAGAGCTTGTAGATGCTTTACCACCGTGCTTACAAATTGGTAATCCCATACCAGCTGAAATTATTGCAGCGGATGTAGATACGTTGAAAGTGTTCTGTGAGTCTCCACCTGTACCAACGATATCGATAAATCCTTCTTCATTGATACTATCGGGTATTGTTTCACTATATTTCAAAATTGTTTCAACAGCTTTAGCAATATACTCAGCGTTAAAATCCAGTTTGTGAATTCTAATAGCTGTTAGAAAAGCTGCAATCTCTATATCGTTTGCATCGCCTGTGAATATTGCGTCTAATGCAAGTCCAAAGTCATCTAATGATAGTTCAGGGGGTATGCTCAGCAGCTTCTTTATAGGTCCAGTCAGCGGTTTAGACATTGTTTTCCGTGCTCTACAGCAGTCCTTCCAGCAGGGTTTCACCATACCAATCACTGTTTCTCCAGAAACGGAACCCAACTTGGTTCGCCAAACACAGACACAGACACAAGAAAGTCCAAAGTCACGTGCAGGTCACGTGTTTGTCGACGCGACGCGACGCGAAATTTAAGAGAAAACAACGAGAAACGAAACGAAAAAACGAGAAAACGGGAAATGCGAGGGAAAAACGAAAGCGAAGGAAACTCGAAGAAAAGTTTGCTTGCTGAATCAGTGGAATACATGTAAACAAACACTAGATACCAGGATTGCTACTACAATACAGACAGCAATGGCAGCGGTTGTGGACTACGTACAAGAGCCGATTGGTATTGCCAATCTTCCGAACCAGAGATACAAGCTTGTTTCGCAAACAGGCGCCTATTTCACCATCATGATGGCAGGTGAATCAGGTTTAGGTAAAACAACATTTATTAACACATTGTTTCAAACCAATTTAAAACAACACAAGGATAACAAGAATAGATTTAACAAACCAATCAATAAAACAACTGAAATTGAAATATTACGCTGTGAATTAGAAGAGAAAAATTTTACACTAAATTTAAATTTAATTGATACTCCAGGTTTTGGTGATAATATTGACAATAAAAATTCATGGAATCCAATTATTGAATTTATTGATGATCAACATCACTCTTTTATGAAACAAGAAACTCAACCTAACAGATCTGGCTCTAAGGATTTAAGAGTTCATGCTTGTTTATATTTTATTAAACCAACAGGTCATACTTTAAAACCTTTAGATATCCAAATAATGAAAAAATTAGGTTCAAGAGTTAATTTAATTCCAGTAATTTCTAAAGCTGATACTTTAACACCAAATGAAATGTTGGAATTTAAGAAAAGGATTAGAGAAATTATTGAAGTTCAAAATATTAGAATTTATTCACCTCCAATGGAATTAGATGATCAAGCTGCAAGCGAACACGCCAAACAATTAATTGAATCAATGCCTTTTTCAATTATTGGTTCAGAAGACGAATATGAAATTAATGGTAGTTTGGCTGTTGCTAGAAAATATCCTTGGGGTTTTGCCGAAGTTGAAAATGATCAGCATTGTGATTTTAGGAAATTGAGAAGTTTATTATTAAGGACTAATATGCTAGATTTGATTTTATCAACAAATGAAATTCATTATGAAACTTTTAGAAATAAAATGATGAATAATAATTCTAGCGATAATTTATCTTCAACTATTGATACTGATGCTGCCAATAAAAAGGATTTGGATGATTCAATTACAAATAATCCTCAATTTATTGAAGAAGAAAAGAAATTGAAGAGATATTTTGCAGAACAATTAAGAAATGAAGATCAAAGATTTAAACAATGGAAACAAAATATTTACACTGAGAAGAATAGACTAAATCACGATTTAGCTCAATTACAATCACAAATGAAGAAATTGGAAGAAGAAGTCAGAGTTTTACAAGAAAAGAAAAGTAAAGGTTATTAAATCAAGTATTATCAGTAATACTAGCTTTTAGAAATCTTATTTTACGCTTTGTTTTTTTCTCTTGTATTCCTTTTCTTTTCTCTTTTTTTTACTGTCTGTTTCTTCTTCTTGCCTGTTGTCATACCTTCCCATAACTTCTGCATATACACACAATTCACAATTTGGTTTACTCAAATAGTTGATTATTAAATATCGGCAATTTTTCCCTCCTTTTTTTGTTTGTTTGTTCTCTGTTTTTTTTTGTTGCCTTGTTCCAAGATATATCTATGTCTTGTTTACATATATATATATATATTATATTACTTTAAAAATTCATCACTATTACTCTAATTTATGAATTTTAAACTATATTTACTTTAAATAATAACTACCCTTGCCTTGCCTTCCCTCACTTTATATGTTCGTGTTTGTCTATCTCAATGATAACTCACATAACTACAATGCAACTTACTTGCAACAAGGGAAAAAATTTTGCAGTTTACATGCTTTGCACAACGCTGAGATAAATGACTATGATTTACACTCATATTCTACCTCCTTTTTTTAGAATTTTATATTATTTTTATTTTATTAAAACATAAAAGTTTTTATAGAAATTGGATTTTGGTGAAAAAAGTAAAGATATACAGAAAGATAAATACAAAGTTGTTTAATCTTGAGCTCTCTTTGCAGCTTTCTTTGCAGCTTTTCTATCAGTACCAAAGATTTTCTTGGATCTGTTCTTCTTTTGTTTTCTTTGTTGTCTTGCAGCTTTTTCAACTTTAGTAGCTAAACCGTATCTAACTAATCTGTAAGCTGGTTCAAATTTTTTAGCATCTGCAACAGAGTTGTAAACTAAACCGAAACCGGTTGATTTACCACCACCGTATTGAGTTCTGAAACCGAAAACTGAAACTTGATCTTTTTCAACTTTGTATAATGCAGATAATTGTTCTCTTAATTCATCTTTGGAAACATTAGCTCTGTTTGGATGAATGACATCAATAACAAATTGTCTTCTGTTTAATAAAGCGTTAGATAAAACTTTTCTAGTTCTAATAGTAATAGCGTCAGACTGTGGAAGGAAGAAAAAAAATTTTAAAAAGGAAAAAGGAAGGGAGAAACTAGTTAGTATATTGTTTATTTATAAATGCTGGAAATGTCTGAAACTACTGGTATTTAACGAACTGTCCACTTGTAAGTAAAGTGTTTTTCTCTGTAAAGATATGCATAGATGTGGTTTAAAATGTATGTATTTAAATGTCGTCCATTGTATTTGTCCACAGACAGAGTTTTTCATTCTATTGGAATATTTGAAAACGTTGCAGGGGTAGGAAAAAAAGCAGGATACAATAAAAATCTAGGTGTAAAAAAGTATCAGTACAGAGTTCATTCAATAAGGGTTATTCAGAGTAATAGTTTTATACGATTTATTGGATTATTTAGTATCAATATCAACTTTCAGTATCACGAGTAATATTTTCACTCTTTTGTCTTTGATGTTTACCAAATGTGGGACAAGTTCAATTAAAATTTCCTAGTTGTTCAATATTCCCAAACAGTAGCTATTAGAGTCGCAAAACATACCATCTTGGTTGCTTAGTTGAATTAGATATAGAAAGTACAAAACTGAGTGAACTCTCTTTTTTTTTTCAATACAATTTGCAAATGGCTTCAGTCTGAAAAATCTCTCGCTGCGTCTCCCGCTTCTTGCCAGCTGAGAGGGAGGAAACAGGAAAAGAGGGAAACTTTCATGCACGCGAGCACCAGAGATAGCGGTGCCGAGGTGCTGTGCAGAACACAGTCACGCGCCACACTGTACACACAAAAAACGCGCTTGTGTTGCGGGTACAGCACACGTTGGCGTTGTTTCCAGCATTTTGCAGCTCTGTGGTGCGCGTCGTGCTGTGGATGGCGAGGCAGGATTTCTCCTCTACTTCTGCTCGCTGTTACAAAGTTGGACTCGGGGAGGTCACGTGCACGGACACAGGGTTGTCGTCTGTTTTTCTAAGAGGGTTTCGATAGCATTTGATAAACGGTGTATTGTACTGTATATTGTATCAAAATTTTGGATTATTGTTTATATAAATGAGGTATATATTATATATAACGTTTTACAGACGACACGAAAGGTGCAACGGGGTGGAATAACCATAGATAATAGAAAGCATGTAAAATTTGAACTTAATTATTATATTTAAGCTCTGATTCTTAAAGTAAAGTTAACTATAACTGCAATCAAAAGGAAGAAACAAAGCATTGTTGGACCAAATCTATCATCGTATGGACCAGAACCTCTTCTTCTAATTGCATTTGCTCTCCAATGATAAGTTGTTAATGCATAAACCATTGTACCCATTGCAATTAATGTAAATAAAGATGCAGAAATTCTACCAATTTTATCACCAAAATTTAACAAACCAATTGCTAATGATCCTAAAATAACTGTAAAATTTAACCATGATAAAAATGTTCTTTCATTTGCAAAGAAAACTTTTGGTTCCACACGTGTAGGTAATGCTATTCTTTTACCAGGAGCTAAAAAACAAAACAAAACAAAAAATAAAAGTGTAAAAATAGATAAGGAAATTTATTTTTAAAAGACAAAAGTTAGTATCTAGATAAAGGTATCAGTGTCGTATAATAATTGGTGCTCTGACGCTTCTGTTTCCGATTGTTCTTTAGTGCCAAACGACTTCATCAGATAACCACGAACCTAAACGGGTTCAAAAAATCTCAAAGATATCACAAGAATGCAGATACCATGGCATTGTGGTACACTTCGGACTTCTGTTCAAAAGTGATTGCCAACGGCACAAACCCGTGAACAGCAGCCAAACCAATTGTTCGTAATAAACGTACCTGTTTGTAATAGAGGAGCAGAAGACATTGTTGTTTTGCCAAACGTAACTTCGTTGCCCTGCACTCTTGTCACAGAAAAGAGGGATCCTGTTCCCTTTTATTGCACATCTCTATTAATTACAGCACTCTCTCTGCACACGTGCCATGCTATGCCATTGCTCTGCTAAGCTCGGCCGACGCGTCGACCGACCGCGACATGGAAAACCGCGTGCCACGGAAAGTTCACCACCTCTGTTTCTTTCACTTTTTTTTACCGTCAAACAACACGGGTGTCTGGTCTGGAGGTCCGTGCACAACGCAATAGACTATAAGGGATAGTATAACACTGGACAGGAGCTTTCAACGCCGGTTTTCTGTGTTTCTGTTTTTTTTTTGTTTGTTTGACTTGCTTGCCACATCCGGTTGTCTTTTTCCTCTCACCTCTTCTTCGTCCATCACTTTTAGACTGTACAATGTCAATTCCGGCTGTATCGATTGCTAATGCTTCACAAAACGTGGATATCCTTGTAAGTACTATATGATTTTGATAATCCATTTCCGGCCATTCACAAAATATCTCATACTAACATAAATATATATATACGTTTCTTTTACAATATATTACTATTTAACAGCCGATAACTTCAGATGAGCTATCGAAATTTATTCAATCTGTTATCAGTGACAAAAATTCAACTCCGGAGTCAATAGACCAACTGATTAAAGAAATTTTATCCAAGCTTTCTTCAAAATCTTCAAAATTTAAATACATAGTTAATGCAACAATATTTACTATTAACCAACAATCAGATAATAACGTATCTTCATCTTTTGGTTCATTGTGGAATGAGAAAAATGATGGTTTTATAAATTTGAAAATTAAATTAAACGATAGTACCTTCATTTTGTTCAATACCCTTTTCATTTCTATTTAATACATTTTCTTCTACCACAATTCACCAAATATTTTCCCGAAAAGGGAACTAAAAAAAACACAATGTCATTTTCTTCAAGTAAGATTGAAAAAAAATTCATGATCTAAATATATCCCACATACATGGTAATCACGTATTTATTGTCATTTTATTTTATTTTTTTCTTATACATGTAAAACTTTATAAATTAATGTATAGAATTATATATATATACTGTATATATATAGTGCTATATCATAATCAGCCTCTTTTAGGGGTATAATGAAACTTCCTGAAAATATTTGCAGATTGTCCAATATTTTCTGACATTGATTGTTTACATAGTTTAGTACATTCTACTAAAATATAAGAAATTTTCGATTTTTCAACTTTCTTATTCTCCAATATAATTTTTAACAAATCAATTGGTAAATCATAAAATTCAGATAATGCATTATTCCATCCTTCAATTGAACTATTTTCATCATTATTATCAATTTTAATTAGCTCAATTAATATTTGTAATATAGTTAATTTAAATGTTAATAAATCTGGATCATATTGTCCTAACTCATTTAAAATTTTCTCATAATCCCTTTCTAAACATGAACATGCTTTATTATTATCAAATGGCCTTTTAAAATTTAATGTATCTAAATATTTAAGTAATAATTGATCACTTAAAAAATCAACTAATGAAGGTACTAAATCATTATCTGAATAATGTATAAATGGTACTAAATATCCTTCAATTATAGTATTTAATGTAGATTCAATTATTGTCGATGATTTATACCATGATCTATCAAATATACCATCCATAATTGGTCCAAAATCAGATAATGCTAATAATGATAATTTATGTAAACAATTAGATCCTAATTCATCTGTATGACTAATTGCAATCTCTTTTAGTTCAATTAATTTTTTAGAATGAATTTCACTTAATCCGGATATTATTAAATCAAAATCTCTTTCTAATGCATCAGTTAGCGATAATAAATCATTAACTAAACTTGTTATATATCTTGGTAAAAAATTAATATTATCAATATCTTTATTAAAATATCTATCACACATTTTATCTAAAGATTCTGTCCAAATTTCTTGAAATTTTGGTAATATCTCATTTGCAAAAAATGAAAAATATTGAACTAAAACTGTTGCATCGCCTAAAATTCTAATATCTTTAGTATTTGATGATAAAATATTCATAATATTTCTGGCCATTTGAAATTGTAATGTAGAATTTCTATCTCCACTTGGTTCTTCTGATAATGATTCAAACTGTGTAATCGATTTATCAAGCGCATTTTCAATCCATTTAGATGTTGCTTCTTTCTTAGGTTTTAATGCATTATCTAGCAATTCTTTCTTCTTATCAATTGGTAATATTCTTAAATCTTTTAATAAATTATTATTAATTTTAAACATATCTTTTAAAGTTTTCTTATTTTCATAATCTAATACAAATATATCTGATAAAATTTGTGTTGAATATTCATCTTTAGCTAATATATCATTAACTATATTTCTAACAGCATTTTGATGCCATTCTAAAATTTTAGGGAAAAAATTCCATTCTTCGGGGAAACATTTATTAATAGCTGTTTGATAATCTAATAATGTTTGATAATAATACATTTTCTCTTCACCTATGAAAAATTCCAAATCACATTTATTTAAAGTATTTTCAATACATTGTTCAAATCTTTCTTCAAATTTCTCTTTATAACTTCTTTCATTTAATCTTTTTATTTTAGAAAATTTCGAATCTTCTTTATTATTATTGTTATTATTGCTATTATTCATACTATTATCGTTATTTTTATTAATTAAATGATTCCATAATCTAACTTTTAAATCTTCCCTTTCTTCAAATTGAATTATTTTAATCAATTTGATTAAAAATCCATAATTATTAATTGAGATTATATCTAAAATTGAATCAATTATAATATATAAAATTGAATCAAATTTTTCAATACATTTATTTAATTTAATTTTCAATTTATCAACTAACATTTTAGTTTCATTTGATGATGATTTATCTGACATTAAATTCATTTGATCTTGTAAATCTCTTAATTTATTCAATTCATAATGAATAACTAATAAATTATCACCTGAAGAATTGGCTAATTGATCATCTTCGTCTTTCATTAATTCACCATCTAATAATAAATTAATCGAATAAATTTTATCATTGAATGAATTGATATTATTAAACATGTCCTCAACAGAATTAATATTTTTCATAATTAACGCAGATTGATCAAATATTTGAAAATAACTATCATTTTTATCATTTTTATTATTTTCTTTACGTAATTCTTCTAATTTATTAATACTATATTTTAAATCTTGTAAATTTTTATTAGCATCTTGCATTTTATTAATCATTGAGTCAATTTGTTGTAAATGACGTTCTTGTTCAAGTTTTAATTGAGAATCTATAGTTGATTTCTCTTTAGTAATTTCGGATATTAAATTATCCAAATTCGATAAATCATCTTCATCTTTTATTAAATTGTTGATTTTGTCGAATACCATAAGTGGTATCTCCTTTGTTGACATTTGAATCGATGACAATAACAGGAATTATAGTATATGAAATTTCACGAACTAAATTGATCTACCGTGTCAGTACGATATGGCAATGCTATAAAGAGAACCAGGAGTTTTTCATCAAGCCTGAAACAGTTACATGATTGTGTATAAATATTTGTTCTCAATTCATGTTAGCACGCGGAAATTACAAAAAAAAAATTAATTGTGTAGATTTATACACTTACAAATTTTCGTACGCATTTATACAATGATAGCCTGTTAGAGACTTATAATAGATTAACTTTTATATATATACACACATGAGCATAAATCATTACTGTTTTTTTTTATTTTCCTTTTCTGCTTTGCTACTATATTTTACTGTTGCTGGAATCTATAAGAATTGGCCTTTGTTAACAACAAATGCTTCTATCGTAGCAATTGCAGCATATAATCTGTTTTCAGCTTCTGGGAAAACAATTGAATGGTCACTGTAGAAAACATCGTCAGTAACTTCTTCATGATGTCTTGGTAAACAATGCATGAATTTATAATCTTTATCAGCTACACTTACTAATTCTTTATTAATTTGGAAATTTTCAAATTGTTTCAGTTTTTGTTGTTTTTGAGATTCTTCACCCATCGATATGAAAGTATCAGTTACTAAAATATTAGCATTTGTTGCAGCTTTTTTAGAATCGTGTGATACTTCTAATGTTGCACCTGTTTCTTTAGTAATTTTATTGGCTTCTTCAATAATTGATGAGCTCATTTCGATACCTTCAGGGGTTGCAATTGAAACATTGATACCAAATTTCATTGCAGCAATTGCTAAATCGTTAATAACATTATTGGAATCACCAATCCAAGCTAATTTAAGACCTTTTAACTCATTGAAATTTTCTTTTATTGTTAATAAATCACAAATAGCTTGTAATGGATGGTAAGTGTCGCATAATGAATTAATAATTGGTACAGAAGAATGTTTACATAATTCTTGGATATCATTATGGGAGTCAACTCTTGCAAAAATACATGAAGTCATAGATGATATAACTTTGGTTGTATCATAAAATGATTCATTAACACCAAGTTGAATATCATCTTTACCTAAAAATATTGGTTGACCACCAAAATATGCCGCTGCACCTTCGGTTGAAATTCTAGTTCTGGTTGATCTTTTGGTGAAAAGTAATGCAACCAGTTCACCTTGAAGTGGTAAAGTTGGAAGTTTTTTACCTGATTTGATGAGTTTCTTGTGATGTTCAGCTCTATTAACAAGAGACTTGAATTCAGGAGTAGATAAATCGGAGATAGAAATTAAATGTCTAATAGTAGAGCTTGCAGTCATTTGGGTTTGAGATACAGAGAAAGATCTTTGGAAAATCTTGGAAGAAAACATAGCAGTCAGAAGCAGCACTTGTGGTTCAGTGGACAAGAGAAAAACAGCTGGAGGAAAACTTGTGGAAAACTGGAGGAAATGTCTTCAGTGACTCAGTTTGCGTTTAAGCGCGGCCACTGTGCAGGGAGTGAAATTGCCTAATTCGGCAATCGGCTAGCGCGGTAAACAATTCAAGGCATTGACATCAGCCATTTCACTGAGTGAAACGCTGTATTGGCACCAACGGGCTTCTAGTTCAGCCAGTGCTGTGCTGTTGTGCTGCAGCTGGATAGCCCGTTTGCTGCAGAGGGCCTGTAGGGTAGCTGTCTGGTCATCAATCTCGGACACTATGTCGTCATCTTTTTGCATTTGCACATCCTCGAAAATCACTTCAAGGTCAACGTTGTTTGCATCTGCCGTTTCTTGAATAACGGGGTTGGTGTCAAGGCTGATTCCACTGTTGATTCCAATTTTGGCTTCAGCGTTAGCTCCACCGTTGGCTCCGGTTTCGGATAGACTGGCTTCATCATCTTCTCCGTCGATTTCATTTCTGTAAAAAATTTCTCCTCCGTTCAAGCATAAAACGGTGTTTTTGGTGTGTTTCCTTGAGTTAGTGATATCGACTTCATTATCAGTCTCTTCTGATTCTACTTTCGGTTTTGCTTCATTTTCTTTTTTAGAGATTTCGTCAACTCTTAAGGCATGTTGAATCTCTTTCCGGCGTTCTGCTTCAATTTTCTTTATTTCAAAGCCAGTGAAGTTGGTATCGGATGTACTACTATCACAACTATCAACGTTCAGATCTTTTGACTCATCTTCGTTGTCTGATGATTCTCCTTCTATAATTATACCTTCAACGCTGTCAATATCTTCATCAATATCCATATCTTCCAACTCTGTGAATTCTTTGTCGCCTGTATTCTTTTCCATTACTATATCATCATTTTTCTGGATTCCAATATTGCCATAATTCTGTAGATAACTTTGTAAATTCTCTCGATAATCTACGTCATATTCTTTTTCGTTTGGCTTCTTTTCACTGTTGTGGGGCTTCCCTTCTGTATTCTCATCAAATGTTGTTACAAGTTTTGGCTTCGAAGTTCCTATTTTACTATTTTTTGGTTTGAACTTCCTCTCTAACAATTCTTTTGGAAATACATCATCATTTTCTTCTTCATAATCTCCATCGTAGTTTAAATCAATATTCGTCATTCTTTTCTCATTATCAGTTTTAAATTTCCTAGGCTTGAACATGCTTGTTGTTTTCCTCTTTTTTTGAAAATTTAAACTACTTCCAACATTTTCATCTTCTGATATTTCATCCCCTTCCAAGAATGAAAGTTTGGCCATGTATTCGGTGTTCTTCTCCTATTTCATTATAAAACGTGTAAAAAATACCAGTATAAAGCGTGTGTGAGGAAAAAAACCTAAACTTTCAAGTGAGAGAACATGAAAAAAAAAATTATTCTTTTTTTTGTTCAACAATAAATTTTATCCAAGCTTCTATAATTTTTGCCTGTCTCTTATCTTATTTGTTTATTTGTGTATAATATTGGTTGACTCAATAAACATGAGTGAAACTCTAGCCAATGATATTCCTGAAGAGGCTAAAAAGATGCATCACATGATGGTTTCCAAGGGAAATTCATCATATTCACAAACTGAATTACTTGATTTATTAGAAATAAAAGATTTAGGAGAATTAATGAAAAATGCTCAAATTTTACTTAATAAAGGATTGTTGAAAATTTTAGAGTCAAGTGGTGATTCAAGTACTGATAATAATGAGAAGCAAATTTTATTTGCTGCAATAACTGAACAAGAAGCTAAAAAAGTTAGTAATATGACAGCTGATGAAGCAATGGTTTATTCTCATGTTGAAGCAGCTGGTAGAGAAGGTATTTGGACTAAAACTATTAAAGCTAAAACAAATTTACATCAACATATTGTACTTAGATGTTTAAAGTCTTTAGAATCTCAATCATATATTAAATCTGTTAAATCTGTTAAACATCCAACAAGAAAAATTTATATGTTATATCATTTAACCCCTTCAATTGATGTTACGGGTGGTCCATGGTTTACAGATTCTGAATTAGATACAGATTTCATTGATTCTTTACTTATAGTTGTTTGGAAATTTATTGCACAGAAAACATATCCGAAATGTTTCAAGAAAAAAGGTTATATTCATAATGGATTAAAACAATTTAGTTATTCAGCTGAAATGCTAACAGGTATGGGCTCATTATTACCTACATTATCTGAAGTTAATGAATTTATTGTAGCATCAGGTATAACAACTATAGATTTAACATTATCTGACGTCAAGGCATTATGTGATGTATTAGAATTTGATGAAAAAATTGAAAATATTAATGGATCTTATAAAGCAACTTGGCAAAGTGTTTTAGAAGCAGGCGGTGGTAAAATTGAAGGTGAAGATACTACATCCTCATCAAATGATGAAATTTTCAATATCAATGATAATTATAAAGTTTTAGATACGGAGCTAACACAAGGTGAAAATGAAGAAGGGAATAATTTTAATACATCTGTATTCCTGGATTCTTGGATTACACTATAATAGGGACAAATGAAAAAAAAATATAGAAAAACAACGTGTGTACATTATATAATACTTTAATATAATTATGATTATTATTGAATTATCAAATTTCTATATATTACTTAATAACGGGAAAGAGAGAAGTGAAATAAAAGATGAAATAAAATGAAAACAGAAAGAAAGTAAACGAAAATAAAAATTGAAATGAAAACAAAAGAAAGTAAAATAACAGAGAGAAAGAAGTAAAAGGTGAATAGTGATGTAATTAGTTATAATTTTTTAATATAAGGAGGTGGCTGAAAGAGTTCTTCAATTTCTTCATACGCTGGAGGGACAATAAAATTTAACTGCGGTTTATTCTTTTTATCAAAGATAGTAATTTGTGGTTGTTTTTTGGTATCCTCTACTTTATTGACAAACTTTCTTTCCAATTGGGCATCAGAATAAGTAGGTGGTGGCATATTACCGTCTATACTTTCATCTTTTAAAATTTCTATATCAGACTCTAGTATTAATTCAACTTTAGATTTTCTTTTGGAATTTTCAGGTACTAATTTGGCCATTTTCTTTATCATTTCATTATCAGCTTTTTCAGCTCTAGTATTTAATAAAGTTTTGTCAGCAGTTTGTGAATATGATCTATTTCTTGAAAACGTTGTTAATGAACTTTCTAAATCTGAATTGTCAACAAAATCCTCAAAATTAGTTTTAGAAATTTCTTCAACTGTTATTATAACTTTAACTTTATGATTTACTTTAAAATGGCAAATTTTATTTTCTATATTATTAGTTGAAGGCACCACAATAACTTCTTTTTTTAATTTGGAATTTAGATTGTTATATTTCATATGAACTTTATTAACTTTAGTATCTAATTCCCAAGTCTCAATTTCATTTTCTAAACATTCAGAATTGATTTCTTCAAGTAAAATACTTTCTGTATAACATAAGTTCAAATGATAAAGATTTTTTATATTTTCAGGTATGTGGTCAGTACCGTTATATTCAGTTATTTGATCTAAAAAGATTTTGATATTTTTAATTTTATAAGCTTCAGCATCGATTGGTAAAATTTTAATATAAATTTTTAAATTATGTCCAATAGCTATTTGTCTGTTAGTAACAACAATTTTATAGTATAATAAATTTCTCCAATTACCTAAAGATAAAGCATCAGAAGCCGTTGAAGAGTCTACATCTTCTGTTTCACATTGAACAATTTGTAATTGTAAAGATTCAGAGAAGTTATTTTGAGATAATAAACTTGAAGTTAAAGACTTAGAAATTTGATTAACTTTAACATTTAAAGAATATGAAGTTGAGCCGAAAACGTTGAACATTGATTCGGGTATATCATTTGGAATCAAAAATTGGAAAGGATAAGTAAAGGAACCTTTAGCAAAATAATCAGGATCTAAAACTTTATCATTTTGTTTATATTGCCAAGATCTTGATTGAGTGAATATTGATATTTCATGGTTTTTAACCAAATAGGAGTTTGGATCAGGCGGGGAAGTTTTAGGAAATAATTTCATATTCAAAACTCCTTTGAATTGTAGCTTAATATTGGAAATTCTTACGGGTTTCCTAATGGTTATACATATGTATCCTCTTAAAGGAGTGAATTTAGAACCAGATTCATCAGATCTTAAATAAATTATCTTATCAAGTAATTTTAAAGAGATGGTAAAGTTTTTTGTAGTCAAAATAACAAAATCACTTTCATTTGGTATATCATGAAGCTCGAATGGCGAAGTTATTGGATTCAAAGCATTTGAGTTGGTACTTGAAATCGGAGAGTTTGAAATATTTGGTGAAGAAGTAACCGTTGTTAAAGAGTTGTTTGACATTGAAGCAACTAATCCTGGAGAACCTTGTTTGTTGAAAAGCTGGTTAAAATGAAACGACATATTAAAAAGAAAAGAGGGAAGGAAATGCTTGTGGTTAAATTAGGATAGCAAAACGAAATGAAAAAGAGGAGTAAAAAAAAATAAGTAGATACGATAAGAAAAGTAAGATCTATGAGCTTAAGAAATAGAAGTTTTGTAAATAGTATGGGTATTGTAAAAAATGAGTTATATTTGTCTAGTGAGAGTTTTTAGTTGGATATAATTTATCAGAGCTGTCAAAAAATTGAAATAATAGAGAGAGATATATGTGTGTAATAAAATGTGGCTAAAGAGCAAATTAGAGCAAAAAACTTAGATTGGAGAGCAGATAAGAGGTTTTGGACAGAAAATATCCCAGAAGTGAGCGTGAAAACGGTGTTGATTTCAGGATAGCAGAGTCCACGGGCACAGCAGAAGGGTTGTATCCGAAAAAACAGCAACACTGTCATTTGGAAGAGAAGACTTTCAGGAAAAACTTGTGCAAACGGTTGCGTTAGCAGAACCCGTGAAAGTGGATGCAGCTGCCTAAATAGGAAACACGGTCCGTACGCAGATTCATGGTGGCACGTGACCAGAGGGCAGTTTTTTGGTTTTTTTGGCTTTTTTCGGTTTTTCCTGAGAAGTGAAACTTGAAAGGCAAAAGAGGCCGTCTGCAAGGTTTGCCGATTGCTGTTTGCTGGTTGCTTGTTCTGCACCGTTGCTGTCTGCTATGTCGTCTCTAGGATCATTGCAGGGCTTGAGTGGGAAACTACTCAGAAGAATCCGTATGTCTCAGTTGCTGTTTTCGTTTTTGCTGGATACCTGATTGGCTCCCTTATCAGCTATTGGTTTTCTCTCCTTTTTCTTATTTGCCTTATCATTTAGCAACGTTACTAACACTTCATTGTTTTTCAAATTTTTTTTGAATATCTACTTACAATTGCATCAATTGTTCAGATCGTGCTTGTCGTCCAACACTAGATGAACCAAATATCGCTCTAAACTTGGAAATTTGTGATTTAGTCAACTCAAAACAAGCTTCATTACCTCGTGAAGCATGTATCTCAGTGGTTAAATTGATCAATTCAAGAGATCCTCAAGTCTCTGAATTGGCATTGATTTTATTGGATTATTTAGTCAAAAATTGTGGTTATCCTGTGCATTTACAAATTTCTAGAAAGGAATTTTTAAATGAATTGGTTAAAAGATTCCCTGAAAGACCTCCACCAGCTTATTCTAGAGTTCAGAGATTAATTTTAGGTAGTTTGGCTGAATGGGTTCAAACAATTTGTAAAACTTCAAGATATAAGGATGATTTAACTTATATTAAAGATATGTATAGATTGTTAAGAAGTAAAGGTTATGATTTCCCAGCTGTTAAAAGGGAAGATGCTGCCGTACTTAATCCAAGTGATAATTTAAAATCATTTGAAGAATTACAAAATGAAGAAAAAATTGCCCAAAGTGCTAAATTACAAGAATTGATCAGAAGAGGTAGACCTCAAGACTTAAAAGAAGCTAATGATTTAATGAAAATCATGTCTGGTTTTAAGGAAGATGAAGCTTTTGAAGAAACTAAGCAAAAAATCCATGAAGATTTGAATAAATTAAGTAGGAAAATTGATATTTTAAATGAAATGTTAGACAATGCTTCAAACGTTGGTAAAATCAATAAAAATGATGAAACTTTACAAGATTTAATTTCAACTGTTAAAGTTTCTCAACCAAGAGTCCAAAAAATTATTCAGGAAGAAGAAGGTAATGAAGATGTTTCAAATTTATTGGTTTTAAATGATAAAATTAATTCTGCATTATCTAAAATTAGCCAACTTCAAGGAGGTGATGATACTAACTTTAGCAACAGTAATAATACCAATAGTACTACTAACAAAGCAAATCATGCTATGAATTTAATCGATTTTGATGATGATGATGAACCAGCAGGTACAGGTAAAACTGAAAACAATGCTAATACAAATGACGCAATTAATGACTTATTGGGTGATTTAGGTGGATTATCTTTTGATAACTCAAGTAGTAATAACTCAAACTCACAATTTGGTATTGGTGCTATCAACCTTTTAGGTACTCCAGAACCACAAACTTCTTCAAAGCATTTATCCAACCTTGATATTTTATCCGGTTTTACTTCTCAGTCTCCTGTGAAATCAAATTTAACTCCTCCAACTTCAGCTCCAAACTTAAACTCAAATCCAGCTTCTAACCAATTAGATCCTTTTGGATTTGATTTCTCATCAATTAAAACTACACCTTCCGCAAACAACGTACCAAATGTCTCAACTTTACCATTGTTTTCTGATAATAATATATCAGTAGATTATAATCTCACTACTAAACAACCTTTCAATGCAACTCTTTACATTTCTAACAATTCAGGAAACCAATTAAATAATTTACAATTATCATTAGCTGTTACCAAAAATTTCGAATTAACTATAAACCCTCCATCCGCACAATCTTTGGTACCATTTTCCAAAAAGGGTATAACTCAAGTAATTACTGTTAAACACAAGTCAGGCGAATCTTTCAATGCTCTTAAATTTAAGTACAAATTAAGCTACCAATCAAATGGCTCTACTGTTGACGGTTCAGGTGTCGCATCTATATCGTTTTGAATACTAAAGAAAGAAAACAATAAAAGCTATGTTAAATTAAATTAAATTATGTTAAATAAAATTAGACTAAAATTAAATAAAAATTTCAACTTATTCCAACAGAAAATTCATCTGTACATCATTATTTATTTTTTTTTTCTTTTTTTTAGGCTTACATATATATTGCTTACTTTTTTCTTTTATCCTTCCTTGTTCTTCGTCTTCTTTTCTCCAGTTTTACCTTTCTCTATCTATATATATTTATGTATTGATTGTTTAATACTTTCATGTCTATTTACGTTAATATAAAGCGCTGTGATATTATCGATTTGTTTTTTGTTCGTTTCTTTCTTCCGGTAATTTTAATAAATATATAATCAAAGTACACTTTACTTTACAAAAATAATCTACAAATTAATATATTATATTAAACCATTACCAAAACTGGCACCATTATCTGAGTTAGAAGTTCCACCACTGTTACTGCTGGTACTATTACTTCCAGTATTACTCAATCCAAACATTTCATCAATTTTACTCAAGTCTGAAAAATCGGCATCACCTAAATTATTTACTTGTTGTTCACTACCTTCTATATTTCTATTTTTATTTTTAGCATTTTTATCGAAGAATTTCATTGTATTAACATTTGAAGATCCTGCTTGTGGTGAAAATCTTGTTGTGATTGATGAAGAGTTCAGCTTACTATTATTATTACTGCTATTAGAATCAGATCTATTTTGAAGTTGTGCTTGTAGTTGAGCTTGCATTTGTAAAGGTGACTGAGATTGAGATTGAGGCTGAGATTGAGATTGAGACTTTGACTGTATTTGAGAATGGATTTGACGTTGTGCTTGCGCTTGCGCCTGTAAAATACGTTGTGTCTCAATTTGCTTATTTCGAATAGATAACAGATGTTTCCTTTGTTGTTCCGTTATTTTAGGACTTTTCATTAAGGAGTTAAATTGCTCTGATGTTAATACATGATTCTTCTTTTCTGGGTATTGTGATGAATTTCCTGTAGTTTTATTCATTTGTAGAGGTGAAGGAGATGAAACGGCTTGTGACGATAATTTAGTCCCTTGTTGCTGCTGTTGTTGTTGCTGTTTTTCATATTGTAACTGTTTAGCATGTTGCAGCTTTGATATGTATGAGCTTGCAAGTTTAGTTACTTGTGAATTATCCAAGGTTGGGTTTTGCTGTTGAATACGATTGATAATATGGGAGATTTGTGCATGAGACAGTGCAAATTTAGGTTTTGCCTGTGGTTTTATTCCTTTTGGAGAACTCTGTCTCTGCAACTCTGCGTTGATATTAGAAGCAGGCGATACACTTGTAATGCCAGATGCACCTTGCAGAACTTGTTCTGGGGTAGGAACTAATGATGAGTGTGAACTCTGTGCTGGTTGAGTTAAAATATCACTAGATCCAATTTGCATACCATTACCGGCAGACTGATGCTGTACAAAATTCGGTGATGAGCTGGATTGTAATGAATCACTTGCTTTCTTTTGTTGCGGTTGCAGCTGTTGCTGTTGTTGTGTGCTTTTTTGACGTTGAGCCAACTGCCTTTGCTTTTGAATTTGCAAGAATTTTTTAACCTGTTCTGGAGTGAATTGCGTATTGTTTGAATTCGTACCATTTTGCATACCTTGGACTAAATTTTGAGCATTTTGAGAAGAAGTTGGTTGAGGTGACGCTGCTGGAGTATTTTTACTTTCTAATCTTCTATTTTCAGATGATAACTGTCTAGTCATGTTTTGGCCTCTCATTCTTTGATAAGCGACGCTTCTGCCCTGTTGAGCATAACTTTCTTGTAAAGATCTATCTCTATCAGATTTTAATTTAGAAAGATACTCAGGTGTTGGGGTATCTGTTTTCTTAACCTCGGATTGAATTTTACGTGGTTGAGAAGGTGGTTTTTGTAACAATTCACGCTTTTTCATCAGCTTTCTCATTGCATCAAACATAGACGCCCATCTGAGTTTCCTATTACCTCTTTGGATAGATTCACCGCCAACACCTAAAGGTGATATTCTTCTTTTCGTTGTTGCCTGGACTTGATGAGCAGCTTCTAGCCATTCTTTAGCAGCCATTGCATTCATACCTCGCATATCACTAAATTGAAATTTATCATTTAATTGTATATATCTTTCAAAACATTGCCAAGGAGTTCTTCTTTCAATATTAGATGTATAACTTCTAGTTGGCTTGGCTGACAAATGCGCTGCAATAACGTCCCAATTGAAAGAAAATTCAGACACGTATTTAATTAAATATTTATCATCATGTGGTAACCAAATTGTTGGAATTCGAATATTCAGGTGTTTTATGGAAGGTGGTCTTGGAGGTTTTAAAATGTTAATTCTTCTATAAGATCCAAATAAGCCGTTTTGACATCTGAAAGATTTCTTTTCACTATCTTCAATCCGTCTAAAAATAACTTTTTCAAACTCAGCTTCCTCATCTTGTGGTGGAAGCATTGTTGAAACATGACCATACAGCTGTTTATCAATTATGTGATCACTCTCTTTGGTATCAAATGGAAGATAAAAAGGTAAATTGTTAAGGATTGATTTATCCGTAGCTGGAAATGATTCAAAATCGGAATAAACTTTAAAAGGAGTAAATCTGTTTGAAATATCTTTTTCATATTCAGGATATGTAAAATTCGGTAAATTTTTTACTGGCTCTTCGGATGGTTCATATTTAAAAAAACTCTCTTCCACTGCTACTGGTGACTCGGGGTTTTCAGATGCATCGGGCATCTCAATATCCTTACTTGTTTCTTTGATTGTTTCTAAATTTTCTACATCTTCTTGCTCGGGTTGATCTATATCCATTTTATTTGAACCAGTTTCACTTGTACATTTTTCAGTAGGAGCTTCTGTTCTAGATGAATCTTCATTATTTTCATGTGGCTCTCCTGATAAGAAGTTTATTTTGGAGCGCTTAATACAACATACCTTACCATAAGTCCAATAATCATGTACCGCCTGGGCTATAAATACACATTGTGCCAACTGGTATCGCCTGAATTCTCTGAAATCTGTAGATAGCCATTTTGCTTCAGACATCAAATTATCCCAGTGTGTTTTCCTTCCATATTTAAGAAATGGGTCTATTTGCTTTCTTGGTTGTCTTAAAGACCAACTATGTTTCCTTTTCAATTCCTCAATACGAGAATGTAAAACAGATACTTTGCCTTCAACTAATGAAGTTTCAAAAGCATCAGTAGTTAAGGTTTTATGTGCTTTCAATAGTAATCTCTGTAATTGAAGAGTTTGCTGATGATAATATAACTCAGTTAATGAACGAGCTTCAGCAACCTTATGTGGTTTTCTTTCTGGCATCAAAGTAATCATCAGTTTCTTTATATCAATATCACGGTATGGTAGATCACGATCAGAATGCTCGTCTGCTCTTTTTGGAGACACATCGGCTGCATATTTTTTTATAGATTCTAATAAACTTAAAGGTTCATTTGGATCATCATATGATATTGAAGGAATATAATTTTCATCCTCTAGAATACCACTTGTTTGTATTATGGAGCTTTCTATTGGTATATCATTAGGTTTGATTTCTTTAGTTTTATCTATTGTAGCAATATCTGTATTCGACTCATCCGACTTCTTGTTATTTTCAATATTTTCGGATTCATGGTTAGGTAAGGATTGGGAAACGCTTTCAGTGTGATCTATTACTTCACTGGATTTTCTAACATCTTTAACTACGATAGTTTCAACAGGTTCTTCAGCTTTCCCTTCCGAAGCTGATTTGTTATCATTTGAGTCGTCTTCTGTACTTTCCAATTTTAGAACTTCATCTGCTTCTATACTAGTTCGCTGTTCGTTTATTTTTTGTTCTTTTTGAGATGTATTATCATCACTATCAACTAAATCTTTTCCTAACTGAACACCATCATCAGCAATTTTATCATCTAGAATATTTTTCGTTTCCACATTTTCAATAATTTTAACTTGTTCCTTTACTGCAGTTTCTATGACTTTCTGTTCACTTGGATCTACTTGAACAGATTCATCCGCAACAACTTTTTGGTCTATTAAAGGTGGAATTGGAGAAATTTTTCTATTTGAAGTAGAAGCTGGCAAAGATTGAACGGTTGGCCTTTGCTCTTGTATTTCATTATGTGACAAAAAGTGTTTATCATTTGGTTGTTGTATCATCTGTTTTGTTTGAATATTTTTTTGTTTATTATTTTGAACAGATATATTGGTTTTAGAATTATCTATTGTAGCGGGATTTTTCTTATTTTTATCAGAATCAATTTTTCGTAGCTTTCTTGAAGGTTCAATAGATTGGCTGGATGGTCTTTGTGCCTCAGATGAGGATCTTCTTTGTAGTGACGAAGAATTTTGCTGACTTTGAGGTGAAGATGATTTTCTAAAAATTTTCTCTTTTGAAAGAAAAGAGATATCAAATATATGACCATTTTCTAAATCATTTTTCTCTAAAAATGCCATTAGTTTATCTTCTATGTGTTGTACATGGTCGCCAGATATGGGCACAAAAGGCAGCCTTGCAACACAATATAATTCGGATAATTTTCTCTTTCTTTCTTTTATGATCTGTGCACATTCCTGTTTCCTTTTCTCTATTGATTCTAATCGTATTCTATCCATGGAATAAGAATTAGATGATTTTTTCAAGCTATCAGAACTTGTATCATTTAATTCAGTTGATGTATCTGTCGTATTCGACAATTTATTTGTAGATGTTGCCATTTTGGTAATAAACAAATAGTTGACAAATTATCTGGTGTGATAAAAAAAGGGATATGAGCTCAAAAATGATGGTTGAACTTTCTAGTGTTTCGTATAAAGTATTCCTTTAATAAATCACAAATCCAGACACAATACAGCACACTCTACGTATTGTATTTTGGGAGTTTGGTTTAAATTATTTGTTGTTGACTTATTGTCTGCTGGCCCCATTTCATGTAATAAAACAATTCAACACAGAAAACTGGTGGTCGATCGTCTGCAACATGAATTTTTCGTTTTCTTCCTTTTTTACGGACGAAAGTCCCGCGTGGCTTCGCTGTTTACTGGCATGTTTGTTATACATAGACAACCTCTATGTCATGGAATAGGAAAGTTAACAAGTACACAAGCTTAAACATAACTTTTCTGTAGTTTTTGAAAAAAAGAAATTGCGGGAAAGCTATTGTTGTATTCCGCTTGTGAAAAATTACACAAACTTGCACAACCGTACAAGCATATGACTATTTTTGAAGTATCACAAGACAACGACGTGAAATTCTTCTTGATCTTGTATAGCGAGTTACAGAATCATATTTTATTCCGTTTTCCCAATAATTATCGTAATATATCCAGCCATGTGACGAGACTTGTGATTTAACTGCTGGATCAGATTTCCATTTGTTATCTAGCCATTTCCATTCACTGTTTTTATAGCTATTCAGTGACGGAAACTGGAATTCATCTAATGTTTTGTATGAGTGCTTAAAATCTAACGAACAATACGGACGCCTTTCGAAAAACAACAGTTTCTTGCACCATCCTAGACCGATCCAACGTCTTTCGTTTTCTAATAGTTCAAATTCTATTATTTTTGTATTATCAATTTCAGTATTTTTAGTATTTAAGTTGATCAAAGTCACTTCTATCTCTTTATCTTCCATGGAATATGGTTCCCCAGTTAAAAAATTGGTGATACGTCTAATCGTTTTTAATCTCCACAAAATTTTTCTGAGAGATATGAACCATGTTGTATAATAAAATACAAAAAACAAACTCACTGATATTAACCAAGTTTGCCATGTGATGTAATTTTTCATGATGAAAACATAAAAAGGTGTTAGTAAGGCTATGTTGATAAATAGTTGCGTTATCAAATAACCGAACCTTTTACTTTGAGTATTATTAGTATTATGAATACCAAATAAAAATTCGCATCTCATTGTAAAGTTATCCACTGTGTTTAATATTTCCTCTAAACTTTCGCTTGGTTTTATATCAATAAAACATTGTTTAATAAACCACGCAAAACAACAAAAAATCAAAGTGACTAAAGTGGGTAATATTATGACCAAATACTTATTCCAAAATAATAATAATAGAGTATATATTGATATCAGCACAAAATTTCGATAATAATTGGGTGTTGTCCATGTAATGAAAGATAAAAACCTATTTGAAGCAATTATAACAGGGTATATGGTATATAATGCAGATATTACCGTTGGTGGAGTCGTCTGAAGCAGTTTTTCTGTGCCATTATGATGTATACGCCCTGAAGACACAAACCTTGCACGTACATGTTCCTTCATAGAGGCATTTTTCTTTTCCCTTTAATACAGTTCCCAGTAATCAATGGCCAGACACAGGAAGCAATCCTTGGCTAAACCAGAAAAAGAAGGCAGCTAGCAGCTTGCTAAAGATAAAGCTGCCTCACGGGTAGAATCAGGAAGTCCGCGCCTTCAGAAAACGCACCGTGTAAAAGAGAATCTCCCTGTTCATGCTGATTCAGACAGGTTTTTGCCATCCTAAGGCCCGTAATCCAGTTACACAAAAGCAATGGCATCTGAAAATACCAAGGCAGCAGAGACAGCTGTAAAGCAAGAAGAGTTTGTCAAGAAACTCGAAGACGATGACGAGTTTGAAGATTTCCCAGAGGACGATTGGGAAGAGATACAAGAAATTTCAGCTTCCACAGAAACCAAACTCTGGGAAGAAAGTTGGGAAGATCATGATGACTACAAAGACGATTTCACTAAAAAACTACGGTATGTATCGATTCATTAAGGGTTATTATATTTCAGTGCTTTTTTCAAAAGAAACTCTGTGAAACGTAATGCAAATACTAACATTTTTTTTTCTCTTCCTCTTTTTAATTCCGTTTACTCCTTTCTTTTTTCGTACAGTGACGAACTGAATAAATCAGCAGCAAACTAGGACGGGACATAACCCTGTTCATTTTGTCATGTGTCATCTACATATAGTAAATATAATATACCAGCTGTATAAAAATATTGTATATATATAATCAAATTTTATAAATTCGCTGGTGCAAAGATGTGCCGCATTTCAAAAAGGGAAATTTCATTTTCAGTGGCAAAAACTTAACAATGTGTGATTTCATCTAAAGGCCTTTTTAAACGTTTGTTGAGCAGGCTAATTTATACATAACTGGGATAATGGCTACTTTAGAAGATCTTGAAAATAATCAAGACCTCCAAATTGATGATGAAATTTTGAATTCTTCGACAACTGACATCAAAAATAGAACAAGATTGCTAGATAATGAAATTAAAATTTTCAAATCAGAATACATGAGATTACAGCATGACAAAACTGTCAGTTTGCAGAAAATCAAAGACAATAAAGAGAAAATTAAAAATAACAAACAATTGCCATATTTAGTTGGTAACGTTGTAGAATTGTTGGATATGGATGTTGAAGAAGATGCTAATAATGAAGGTGCTAATATTGATTTAGACTCAACCAGAGTTGGTAAATCGGCAGTTATAAAAACATCTACAAGACAAACAGTATTTTTACCTTTAATTGGTTTAGTAGAGCCTGAAAAGCTAAAACCTGGAGATTTAATAGGTGTTAATAAAGATTCATATTTAATTCTTGATACTTTGCCATCAGAATACGATTCAAGAGTTAAAGCTATGGAAGTTGATGAAAAGCCAACAGAATCATATGCAGATATAGGTGGTTTAGATAAACAAGTTGAAGAGTTAGTTGAAGCTGTAGTATTACCTATGCAACAAGCTGAAAAATTCAAAAATTTAGGTATAAAACCACCGAAAGGTGCTCTTATGTATGGTCCTCCGGGAACAGGTAAAACTTTATTAGCTAGAGCATGTGCTGCACAATCTAATGCAACTTTCCTAAAATTGGCAGCACCTCAATTAGTGCAAATGTTTATCGGTGATGGTGCAAAATTAGTCCGTGATGCCTTTGAACTTGCCAAAGAAAAAGCTCCAACTATTATTTTCATTGATGAATTAGATGCAATTGGTACAAAAAGATTTGATTCGGATAAATCTGGTGATAGAGAAGTTCAAAGAACTATGTTGGAATTATTAAATCAATTAGATGGTTTCGGATCTGATGATAGAGTTAAAGTTTTAGCTGCAACTAATAGAGTGGATGTTTTAGATCCTGCATTGTTAAGATCTGGTAGATTGGATAGAAAAATTGAATTTCCGTTACCTTCAGAAGAAGCACGATCACAAATTTTACAAATACATGCAAGAAAAATGACTGTTGATTCAAGTGTAAATTGGAAAGAGTTAGCTAGATCTACAGATGAATTCAATGGTGCACAATTAAAAGCTGTTACAGTGGAAGCGGGTATGATTGCTTTAAGAAATGGACAATCAGTTGTTAAACATGAAGATTTTGTGGATGGTATAGGTGAGGTGCAAGCAAGAAAAACAAAATCTGTTTCTTTTTATGCTTAATCTTATAAACTTTTTACTAAAGGAATACATAGAAATTTTAGTGTATTATAATATACAGACATGTATATATATATATATATATATGTTTTAAATAACCCTCTACTTTACGAATATATGTATATGTTGCCGTCATATCCTGCCATCGCTACCATACTTGTCTCTAAAGGATGTACGCTCAAACAAGAGATAACATCGTTTGAAACTTTTAGTCTTTTAACAAGCTTTGTAGTTTTCCAATCCCAAAAATAACAGAAACCTTTTGAATCACCGCTTAATATAGTTTTTCCATCCGGAGTAAAGTCCATTTGGATTGCATAAGCAGCACAATTGTGTCCTGAGAAAACTTTAGTATTAACTTTCTTAAATTTGTCTTTTTGGTTGGTGCTGTAAACAAGTATTTGATTGTCCATGCTTTGGGCTGAAAAATATGCACTCTTGGGGTGTTTTTTAACAATAGGCATTGCTTGTTGTTTAGGATCTTGGATATATTTAATAGGCATGTTTATTCGGATATCCCATATTTTTAACGTTCTATCATCAGAAGCTGTTATAAACTGTGTATCATTTATAAATTCAACCCAAGTAACTGCACTTTGGTGATGCTCGTAAGTTTGAACTGTTTCTTTAGTTCTCCAATCCATATGCTCAACCTTTTTGCTATCCAATGCTACCATAAACTCATTTGTATGGTTTGGAACAAAACGAGACATGTTAGGATTCGAATTTAATTGATGCTTAAAAGAAACTTTACCTGTTTCGGTATCCCATATCTTGACAGTTTTATCATAAGAACAAGAAATAAAGTTGAATCCTTCCTCTGAAAATGTTACATGCTTAACTGATTTGCTATGAGCAGAATAATCCCTTATAAGTTTGTTTGGGTGTGTAGTGGACCATAACTTAATCATACTATCGTGACCTGAAGATATTAGCATATGCCCAGAGTTTGGGAAAAACTCAAGTGCTGTAATTGCAGAGCTATGTGCTTTTATTGAAGCAATTTGTTTTTTAGGAACAAAATACTCTTTTTGTCCTTTAATTGTTGTTGCAAATCGTACTCTATAATCTTCTGGTAAGTCAAATATAAAATCTTCTGTGCCTTTCTTGCCATAAAATTTAGAAGCTTCCTTAAATTCGTTATCCATTACAATATTACCGGGTATATCATCTTCGACTTTGGTATCGTCTAAGTTTTCAGTATTATCATTTTCATCGTTGGATGATATATTTTCTGCCCACGATCCTGAGTAATCATTAATTTCAGCATCAAAAGCTTCATAACTACCTTTACTTTTCTTATTTTTTTTCTGTTTTCTTGCTTTTGCTTTTGTTGCCTTATTTGCATTAAATAGTTTTACTCTCTGTGATTCTCTATCATTATCTGATTCAGATTCAATACTCTTGTATAATCTTTTCCCTTTAATAAAATTCTCTGGTTCAATTACTTCTATTTGAATATTACCAGAAATAGTTTTGCTGGAATCGTTTGTATTGATAATTGGAATCTGATCAGCACTGTATAATCTGTTTTCTTCAGTGTTTACAGTCTGGCCTGGAATAGACATCAACTGTATGTTTCCCTCTTTTTTTTCTTCATTAACACTAGAATCTGAACTGTATCCCAGCTCCAAATTCATTGTGTGTTACTGCCTGTTTAGCTTGTAAAAAAAAGTCATGCCTTATAAACTGCAAGATTATAGGTTTGCTAAGTAAACTATCAAATTTTACGAGGCTCGACATTTTTTTGTATCAAAAAATTTTTCTGTGTATTTCCTTCGAAGATTGCACGTTTTCAAAGTTTAACATAGTTTCTTCTCTGAATAGGCACACGGCAGCAGAAAAATGGCTAAACGTACTAAGGAGGAAGCAGATCAAGAGATTTCTGAGGATTCAGATATTGACGTTTCATCAACAGATGATGAAGAACTCGAAGATGATGAACAAGTAATTGAGCCAGGAGATGAAGCTGTGAATGTTGATTTTGAATTTTTTAACTTAAATCCTATCGTTGATTTTCATGCAACCAAAAATTTATTAAGACAGATGTTTCAAGATGATTCTGTATTTTTTCCTTTATCTGAATTAGCTGATATGATCTTAGAAGAAGGACATATTGGAACAACTATCAAAGCGGATGGCTTAGAAGGTGATCCATTTTCAATTATGTCTATAATAAATATAACAGATAAATTAAAAGAAAAAGTTGTTAAAGATATAACTAAATACTATATTGAAAAGACTGTTAAAGATACTAAGTTTAATATGATTTTAAAGCAATTATTCTCCCCAGCTTCAAAACACAGAGTTGGATTGTTGTTTTCTGAGAGATTGGTTAACATGCCAGTTGAGACCGTTCCACCTACTTACAAAATTATGTTAGAGGAATTAGATAAGGCCAAAACTAAAGAACAAGAATACAATTTTGATTATTACTTAATACCATCAAGAGTAGTGAAATTGGTTGCCTCTGTAGCTGATAAAGAATTAGAAGATGAAGACGAGACAACATCACGTAAAAGAAACAAAAAAAGTAAAGATGTTCCTTCAGAATACGATTATGTTCATTATGAAGATGAGATACTAGAAAGAAACGCTCTGCATTACGGGTATTATGATTTCACCAATAAAAACGTCGAAGCAGATGCTAGACGTGTTTTCAACGATTATGGTGTAGAACCAAAATTGAACTTAATTCTCATCAGTAAGGATGGACTTGGTAAAGCCGTTTTACAAATGGAAGAAGAGTATCCTTATTGATATTTGTATCTATTTATAAATGTATATTGTATAGTACAAAAAATCCATATCAAGAAAAAAAAACTTGACCTGTTTACATGTGGGACACCTTTGATTTGAAAAATTTCAGTAACCGAAATATTTTTTTTTCATGCAACAAAAATTCCACAAATTTTTTTTTTTTTTGCTTACTTCGGTTTAAACAAGATTTCAGCAGATCCAGGGGTGTGTTGGACTCTATTCAAATAAGACAACTTCACGTTCTCCTATAATGAAGCGTACAGTGGTGGATATATCTCCAAAGTGTATTACTGGACTAGAATTTGGGGCTTTATCTGATGCTGAAATTGTAGCCCAATCTGAAGTTGTGGTTTTCACCAGAAACCTTTACGATCTAGAGAATGGCAGAAAGACTGTTCAAAATGGTGCATTAGATACACATATGGGTGTATCTGGTAATTCAAGTGAATGTCAAACTTGTCATGGTAATTTGGCTACATGTCATGGGCATTTTGGACATATTAAATTAGCACTTCCAGTCTTTCATGTTGGTTATTTCAAAGCTACAATTCAAGTGTTACAAACAATTTGTAAATCATGTTCAGCAATATTATTAGAAGATGCAATGAAAGAGAAATTTTTATCAGAGTTAAAACGTCCAGGTATAGATAATCTAAGAAGAATGAGAATATTGAAAAAAATTCTTGATCAAGCTAAAAAGCAAAGAAGATGTTTAAAATGTGGTTCACTAAATGGTGTTGTTAAAAAAGCAGCAGCTGGTGGTGGTCCTGCAGCTCTTAAAATTATTCATGATACTTTCAGATGGATTGGTAAAAAAGGTGCCCAAGAAAAAGAAGATTGGGATGATGATTTTGATAGATTATTTGACGACAATCCAGATCTAGAAAAATTTGCTAAAAGGTGCTATGATGATTTAAATCCATTAAAAGTACTTAATCTGTTTAAACAAATTGAGCCTGAAGATTGTGAATTACTAGGTATGGATACTTCAAGGGGAGGTAGACCAGAAATGTATATTTGGAGGTATTTGCCTGCTCCGCCTGTTTGTATTAGACCTTCTGTTGTTATGTCGGATGCATCCAATGAAGACGATTTAACTGTAAAGTTAACTGAAATTGTTTGGACCTCTTCAATGATTAGAGCGGGTATTCAAAAAGGTATATCAGTAAATTCATTAATGGAACAGTGGGATTATTTACAGTTGGCTGTTGGTGTTTATATTAACTCTGATATTGCAACTCCTTCAATGTTACAAAATGGAGGAACTAAAGCTGCAAAACCTATAAGGGGTTTTTGTCAGAGATTAAAAGGTAAACAAGGTAGATTTAGAGGTAATTTATCTGGTAAGAGAGTCGATTTCTCTGGTAGAACTGTTATTTCACCTGATCCTAATTTAAGAATTGATGAAGTTGCAGTTCCGGAATTAGTTGCCAAAGTATTAACTTACCCTGAAAAGGTAACCAGATATAATAGAAAGAAATTACAGAAATTAATTATTAGGGGTCCTGAGCAACATCCTGGTGCAAACTATTTACAGAAAAAAGACGAAGAATTGAAAAGAAATTTAAGATATGGTGATCGTCATAAATTGGCTAAAAATTTGAATATTGGTGATGTTGTAGAAAGGCATATTGAAGATGGAGATATTGTTTTATTTAATAGACAACCTTCTTTACATAGGTTATCTATTTTATCACATTTTGCCAAAATTAGACCATGGAGAACTTTTAGATTAAATGAGTGTGTTTGTACTCCATATAATGCCGATTTTGATGGTGATGAAATGAATTTACATGTTCCTCAGACTGAAGAAGCCAGGGCAGAAGCAATGAATTTGATGGGGGTTAAAAATAACTTATTAACTCCTAAATCTGGTGAACCTATTATTGCCGCAACCCAAGATTTCATCACTGGTTCTTATTTAATTTCAAAAAAAGATTCATTTTTTGATAGAGCTACATTAACTCAAGTATTGGCATCAATGTCAGATGGTATCACTGAATTCGATATACCCCCTCCTACAATTTTCAAACCTGTTTTCATGTGGACTGGTAAACAAATTTTTTCACTATTAATCAAGCCAAATAAAAACTCTAATATTGTTATTAACCTTGATGCTAAATGTAAAACTTTTGTTCCACCACCAAAGGGACAACCTAATGAAATGTCGCCAAATGATGGTTTTGTCATTATCAGAAACTCACAAGTTTTATCAGGTGTTATGGACAAGTCACTTTTAGGTGATGGTAAAAAACATTCTGTTTTCTATACAATATTGAGAGACTATGGTGCTGAACATGCAGCTATTGCAATGAATAGAATGGCTAAAATGTGCGCAAGATATTTAGGTAATAGAGGTTTCTCGATTGGTATTAATGATGTCACACCAAAGGAAGATTTAAAGCAAAAGAAAGAAAGATTGGTTGAGATTGCATACGCTAAGTGTGATGAATTGATTGAATTATTTAAAACAGGTAAGTTAGAAACTCAGCCCGGTTGTGATGAAGAACAAACTTTGGAAGCCAAAATTGGTGGTTTGTTATCTAAGGTCAGAGAAGAAGTTGGTGAAGTTTGTATTAGAGAATTAGAAAAATCAAACGCCCCATTAATTATGGCAACATGTGGTTCTAAAGGTTCTACGTTAAATGTGTCTCAAATGGTGGCTGTTGTTGGTCAGCAAATTATTTCTGGTAACAGAGTCCCAGATGGCTTCCAGGATAGATCGTTACCACATTTCTTGAAAAATTCGAAAACGCCTCAATCTAAAGGTTTCGTTAGAAATTCTTTTTACTCGGGTTTGAACCCCCCGGAATTTTTGTTCCATGCTATTTCTGGTAGAGAAGGTTTAGTTGATACTGCTGTTAAAACTGCTGAAACTGGTTATATGTCTCGTAGATTAATGAAATCTTTAGAAGATTTTAGTGCTAGTTATGATGATACAGTTAGAAATTCTAGTAATGGTGTTGTTCAATTTATTTATGGTGGTGACGGTTTAGATCCATTAGATATGGAAGGTGATGGTGTTCCAGTCAACTTCAATAGAACGTGGACACACTCCTTTTTTGTTACTCTTAATCATAATGATGTAGCATTGTCTCCTTATAGAGTTAGAGAAGCAGTAAAATCTATTCTTGGACCATTAAAAGAGAGATTAATAAGAGTTGATAATGTTGGTAATTTAGTTTCTAAAGAAGATTTTGATAAAATTGAATACGTTGATATATATGATGCCGAAAGAGATTTCTATGATTCTGTTGCCAAATACATTGATTCTAAATTGAATTTATTATGTAAATATAGAGAGTCTATTGGTTTACCGGTACTTGATGAAAAAACAGATATGGAAATTGATACTGATAATGTAAAAGAAAAGGCTGTTAACCAAATTTTGAAAATTACAGAATCTATGATTAAAAACTTCCTGGAATTATGCTGCTCTAAATATAGAAAGGCTAGAGTTGAACCTGGTACTGCGGTTGGTGCTATTGGTGCACATTCTATTGGTGAACCTGGTACACAAATGACATTAAAGACTTTCCATTTTGCGGGTGTTGCTTCTATGAATGTTACTTTGGGTGTCCCTCGTATTAAAGAAATTATTAATGCTTCAAAAGTTATTTCAACTCCTATTATTAAAGCAGTTTTAGTTAATGATAAAGATGAGAGAGCTGCAAGAGTTGTTAAAGGAAGAGTTGAAAAAACTTTATTAGAAGATGTTGCACGTTATATCGAAGATGTTTATAAGGAAAATCAAGCATTTTTACAAGTTAAAATTGATGTTAAAACTATTGAAAAATTACAATTGGAATTAAGTATCGATCAAATCGCCAATGCAATTGTTGCATCAAAATTGAAAATTACAAGGGGAGATGTTTCTATAGTTGGTAAAAATAAAATCCAAGTCTTAGTTAATGATATAGGTGTAGATTACAAATCTACTGGTAGGTTAGCATCCAATAAGGAGCTTACCGCATTGGCTAAAGATGCTGATGAACGGGAAAGGCTTGAAAAGAATGCACTTTTCTTCAAGATGCAACAATTGAAACGACAATTAACAAAAGTGGTGGTTAAAGGTTTACCTGAGATTTCAAGAGCTGTTATTAATGTTAAAGATGATGATAAAAAGGAATTATTGATTGAAGGTTATGGTTTAAAAAATGTTATGGCGACAGATGGTATTATTGCAACAAAAACTAGGACTAATCATATTTTGGAAATTTATCAAGTACTGGGTATTGAAGCTGCAAGATCCAGTATTATTAATGAAATTGATTATACTATGGGATCTCACGGTATGGCGGTTGATCATCGTCATATTCAATTATTAGGTGATGTTATGACATTTAAAGGTGAAGTTTTGGGTATTACAAGATTTGGTTTAGCAAAAATGAGAGACTCTGTATTGCAATTGGCTTCGTTTGAAAAAACAACCGACCATTTATTTGATGCAGCATTTTATATGAAGACAGATCAGGTTGAAGGTGTCTCTGAAAGAATTATTTTAGGGCAAACAATGGGTATTGGTACTGGTGCTTTTAAACTTGCTGCTAAGGATACACATAAACCTAAAGTATTGAAGATGAAAGAAACATTATTTGATAATCTATGTAGAGGTGAAATTCCTCCTATTTCAGTTGCATAAGAAATATAAAACTTTATCAGTTTTAACGCTTTTTTTTTGACATGTATATTTTATTATTTAAAATAGAGAATACTTTGTATAACGTAATTAATAGATGGAAATTTTTTGAAAATGTATTTTTGTTACTTAGGATAAACAAACAGGTATAATAGAATTATAAAAAAACGAAAAATAAGAAAAAAGAAAAACTGGAAGTTAAAAATAAAGTGATGACGGGAATATGAAATATAAAATATGAAAAAAAAAAATTCCCTAAAAGTTAACTAAAAATTAATAAAACCAAAATATTTTAAAGATAAAGGAAATGATGCGATAGATATAAGCAGTATTGCTTACTGTATAAGACTTTCATCTATAGTAAGAATTGCTCCATTATCAAAAATTTCTCCTAAAACTAAGCTTACCCACTTTGAAGAATCTTCTAACTTAAAGTTGAGTTGACCATTTAAACGTTTAACTGATAGTTTTTTTCCATTAAATGTAGTAAATTCAACAGTATTTGTTACAGCATCAAAGTTGAAATTATCAGTTTCAACTAGATGACTTTCAACGAAATTAGAAATGTTATTTTTAATTATAGTTGCTTCTTCTTCTTCACTAGTTGCTGATTCAACCTCTTGTGGAAATTCCCACGGTTTTTTACCAATGCTCATTATTGCATCATTAGTTGGTGCAAGTATCAAGATTTGTTTTTCGGATTTTTGATTATCAACAGATTCACATTTCAAGTAAGCGTCAGGTACATCACGTAAGTATTTTGCAAATAATGATAGATCTGGTCTTTGGGAAATTGAAGTAATCAAATCGGGATTTTTAGAGGAAATTTCTTCTTGAAATTTTTCAGTATCAATTTTTTTACCATTGAACTCGGATGGAATAACAAACTTATCTTTGGTATTAGCAACTGAATCTGCAACTTTCTTTTTAAAAGCATTTAAAATATCAGATAAAGATTCTAAATTTAAAATTGATTTTTTTCCGTGACAGCCCTTACGGTGTTTCTTCAACCCTATATTATATTGATTATTTTCCTTTTTTAATGATTTCAAAACATATTGATCATTTCCAACAATGAAGCCTACAGATTCTGGATTTTTCAATTTAGAAACAATAATATTATTTTCAGGAATAACCAAACCAATATTGATTTCATCTCTTTTAACTAAGTATTCATCATCAAGTTTCAGATTGATGTTGACCACATTTTTACTCTCCCTTTTATGATATAATTTATCTTCATCTTCATCAACAACTAGCTTTAAACCAAAAACATTTTTGCCATCCCTTTTAGTAATTTCTACATCATCAAGTATCAGTTTTGTATTAAAAACGTTTTTACCATCTCTTTTCTCTAAATCATCATCAATAAACATATTCAAATCTACAACATGTTTTGCATCTCTTTTTCTCAACTTGTATTCATCTTCATCAACAAACATATTCAAATTTACAACGTTTTTGGCTTCTCTTTTACCTAAATTGAACTCATTTTGCTCTAATTCTAAAAGAGCATTTTTAACAGTGTTTTCATTAAAGTTGATATTTGCAACATTCTTTGAAACAACAGCCCCGATAGAAAGCGCAAATATGTAATATAAGACAGATGTACTAAGCTTCATGTATGATTTGTATTTGGCTTGGAGAAAAGAAAGAGGAAACAGGCGGAAGAAGGTGGAAAGGGATGCAGGAAAATGTTTAAGCATGAAACAAGGTCAGCGGTTCCTTTTCTTTCTCACGAGGAAATGACTGGCACAATGCAACAGCACAATGATACTGGCATTTTAAGGGGGACACATCTAAGCAAGGAACGGCCATGCCTTCGGACAGTACGTTTTCTTATGTACATATGAATGACCAACAGGTGCTGGTGTATATGGACAGCTGGGATAACCACAAACTACGTTGGGATGACATAGAATTCTCGGAAAACGGCGAAGTTGAACAGTATGATAACTTGTTAGAGCAATTTTTCTCTCAACATGTGGAAGCAGAGACTGACTCATCGGTAAATCATGCAAGTAATCCTATATATAATACATCTTATGCCAATAGATCGAAACAGAAAAAGAAAAAATTGAATTGGAAAGACGTGGATTTGGATCATTTCTTATCCAAAGGATCAAGATCACAACAGCCAGTAATTCATGATGAAACCATTTTAAAGAAACCCAATTTGGGATTTTCTGTTTCGGAATTTTTTGATGATGCAGAGTCCAGTAATATGCAAATTGATAATAGTATAGGAAACAGTAGGATTGATGATATTAATACCACGTTCGGTTATCAGCAAAATTCAGATGATGATTATGATAATAATGATAATTTTAATTCCAACAGAAATATTTCGAATCCTGATATTTCAAGGAATTTTTTTCAAACACCTATATTAAACAATAGAGTTCATCAATTACAAAATTTTCAAGGGTCTACACAGAGATCTTTAATACAGCAAAGAAAATTTTCAGGGGATAACAGTTCAAGGAATACCAGTTATAATACCCCGAGACATGATAACATTCGTTAGTCAAAAGAACTACACAAGCTAGTATTATATATATGTGTGTGTGTGAAAGTGTAGGGGTGAATTTTTTAGTCTTTTTATAGAAATTTCCTTATGTAAGGAAAATTATGTGTTTATTATATGCCTCCCACCACATCTATTACAACGCTCAAGGATAAATGTCACCATTTTCCTAGAGATATACCAGTTTTGATGAATGATATCAAATGTATCTTCTGAATTCAAACATCCGTATGATAAATGTGTGGCTAATACAATATATGGAACATCTCTATAATCTGGTATGTTCAAATTAGGATCCCTAGTATAAAAAACTGCATCAATTTTTTTATTTAATTTAAAACGTTGATTAATCCATCTTCTTGAAGATGTTAAATATCTCATTGAAACAGTATTTAAAAGAACATGATATTTTTCAATTTTTTTCTTCAGTGAATTTGTTGCAATTATATCATTGGATTTTAAAATTTCATACTCTACCTGAGAAGGCCCATAAATTAGGAATGGGGGTTCTTTGTCTATAAATTTATTTTTGGTAAAATCTGTAAAAGAGGTAACCCTTGCCCATTTATCTAAATAATAAGCTTCTATATCATCATAAGTTTTCGTATATTCTTTGATTAATTCTTGCATTTTATTTACATCATAATTAATTGATTTTTTAATCTCTTCAAGGTTTTCAAGATTAACAACAATTTTACTTAATGAAAGAGGTGATAATGGTGGTGGTGTCTCAGATACTGATGCGTCGGTTTTCTTCTTGGTTTTAATAATTGGCTCTGATAGTTTCTGTTTCTTTTTAACTGGTTTATTATTTGTAACAGGTTTGTTATTATTGGCTTTATTAGTGGTAGTCTTTTTAATTTGAGAATTGGATGTATTAGAATGAGTGGTATGTTTTCCTATTACAGTTGTATTATTTGGTGTATTTGAAGTGGTTGGATTATTGTTATTAATATTATTGTTCGATGTATTAATGTTATTATTTTTAGTAGACTGTGTATTTGTATTGGCTTTAGAAGTTGCACTTCTAGTACGTTTTTGATTTTCATTACCATTATTTGAAAGTATTGGACTAGGCACTTTTATACGTTTTGTCTTAACATATTGCATATTGATATCCCGTATTTCATTCAAATTTAAATATAATAAAGACCTTTGACGGGTAATTCTTGTAGTTTTAGTAATACTTTCAAATGTGAAATTCGATAATGATGATAAATCGATATTAAATCCATTCTCTTGGTAGCCTTTAATAATACATTGAATATTATTTACTAAAGCCCTTTTGGTTTTGTTTTCTTTAGGAAAAGTAAAAACATATTGATAGTTAAACACTAGGTCGGAAGTATCGTCTAAATCTAAAATATATCCTGCTAAATATTTTAGAACTAATTGAGATTCATAATTCAATTTGTTTTGCGGATATTTACAAGTTCCTATTTGAAAAATTTCAACTAATTTTGTACATTTTGTGAATTTTACCCATATTAATGACCAGTTATTGGATAATTTCATGGGTATTAATAAGCATACATGTCTTAATTTGGGTATTATAGATTTACTATTTGGTTCAGTTTTGCTATCATAAACTTCATCTGCTGTGCACCTTTTTGCAGGCAGGGCTATCTCTTTCAAAGTTGCAATATGACCATCATATTTTTTCAAAATTTTCGACAGCACAAGATTGCTTTGATCGCATTTATTTTGCTGAATTAATTTGCTATTTTTCGTAGAACTTTTCCTTTTACCTCTTCCATATTCATGTTTTAAATTAATTGTATTTTCATTACTATTATTATCCTCGTTGCTATTGTTATTATTATTAAAAAAACTACTTGATTGAATAGCTAATTTAGAAAACTGTAATTTTTTATCGTTGTTTATTTTAGTTTCAATTTCTGAAAAAACAAATGTGTCAACTATCAAGTGTATAGAATAATCGGGCACAGGAATGTCTTGTATTGCTTTACCCTTCTGATATGTAACAAACATTACATCATTAATTTTAATATTACAAACTTCTGTTATTAAGTCTTTTGCATTCAATTCTATTTTTTCATTATCTATATCCATAATTTTATCAGTGTCGGCTTGATCAAAAATTATTCGTTTAGAGTTCGAGTCATTTTCGTCGTTTCCATCATTAGTCAATATTGAAGAGTAAACTATGACTGTACTATTTGCTTGCTCCTGATTTTGTACAGTCATCCTTGTAACTGGCAGTGTATTATCCTTGTCTGCACAAGAAAAAGGGAGAAGAAGCCCCCATACAGGAAACACCGAAAAGAGGCCCCAGTGGTTGGGTTTTGCAGAACGAAAAGATCCGCACTTTGGGCGAATTCTGCTATGTTTTGCAACTATTTAATATTATCTACACGAATTGGCTATATGCCCAAGTGTATATCTGTATATACATGAATTATATATAATTATGTGCCGGCTAATGGTTTTTTTTGTAGATTATGGCACTGGTATCTCTACCTGCAACAATTTCTTGGTGAATTTTACCATTATCAAGAAGTTGAAGTCTGTTGTTGAATCTAGAGTATTTTACTCTATTATCAGCGTCAGGTTCTAAAAGTGATGGAATGGTAGATGGTGCACCTGATCTGATCCTTTTACCATTACCTAATTGACCATACTCGTTGTCACCCCATACATAAACGTCATTATTTTCTAATGTGACAAATACATGGTTTTTACCTGCAGCCCAATATTTTACTCCGATTTTCTCTAATTTATTTGTCATTTCATTAAATTCTTTAATTTCATTTAAAACTTTGATTTTTTTTGGTTCATAACTACCATGAATGAAATGTCCTAAACCTAATTCACCTTTTAATCCATGACCCCAAGATAAATATAGGTTATTTTGTTCTGCATCAGGTAATGAATCAAAAGTGAATCTATCATCTAATTCATCTCCACTTTTAAGAGATTTTTCAAATAATTCATATATATTAGAGGATTTAAAAGTTGCATAAGCAGTATCTCCACCAGCTTCAATATCAATACATTGAGGGAATTCATTTCTTTTAAAATGAGTTGAAATAAATTGAACCTCTGTTGGGTAAGGAATAATTTCAGAATCATAATTAACTGTTGTACCGATAGCACCATGAGTATTTTTACCAAATGCCCATACAATACCTGATTTATCTAAACATAATGTAAAATAATCACCTGTAGCAATTTGTGTAATTTTTCTATTTAAAATTTTACCAGATTTCATATATTTATTAACTAAAACCACATCATGAACTTCATTAGTTTTAGGTGGTTCATCAAATTGTGAAAATTCTGGTAATCCAAATTGACCATAAGATTTTGAAATTTTTGTATTATAACCTGTTGCTGTGGTATAAACAGATCCTTGTTTATCTAATAAAGTTAAATGTTCTAAACCAGATGAAATATCAATAATGTTTTTCTTTGGTGTGTCCAATTTAAAATAATTGACATTATAAGAACCTAGCCAACCTTTCTCTTTCTGACTAATTTCTTTCTGTAAATCATAATTTTCTGGTAAATAAATAACTTCACCATTTGAAGTTAATGCATAAATAACATTGTTACTTATTTGTACTTTAATCAACTTTTTACCTTTAATTGTAGGTTTTGTTGAATCTCCTTTAAAACCGTCACCCCATTGATATAAATCACCTTTATCATTTATTAAAGCACCAGATTGTGAACTTAAAAATAAATCTTTAACAATAAAATTATCGAAAAAATCTAACCTCTTAAAAACTGGAATATATTCAAAAGATTCAGATTCTGCAACTAAATGGTTTTGATTATTACCACAAATATAAACACCAGGTATAGATGAATCATTTGGGTTTGAAATATTATTTGAAAAAATTTCTAAAGCTTGCTGTTTCTTTTGTTTTTTTTCTTTAATCCTTTCATACATTTCATCAAAACTTTCAAGATTATCATGTGCAAAATATTTACTCTTTATTGAAGCCCAATTAGAATAAACTTCTAATCCACCGAGGGTTAAAATCAATGCTACTAAACCTGATGCCAGAAGTTTGATTCTTTGTGTTCTTTGAAAAGTTTTATCATTAGAGCTTGTTTGAGATGATGAAGTAGATGGTGAAGAATTTTCGGATATTTGATAATTAGATTTCTCTAATTCATTTAAATCTTTTAATTGATTATAAGATTCTTCTAAATTTTGTTTTTGAATAAATTCATATTTTTTCTTGTAAAGATGTTTCAATGTATCTTCATCCTTATCTTCACTTAATGGTTTAATTTCTTTATCGTCTTTATTAGACAGTGCCGAGACATGGAATGATCTTACGGACAAAGGATAGTTTGCAATGACCGATCTTCTGAAAGTGTTATTCAAAGTAATACAATTTTTCAGCATCATGTTATTACTTAACTGGAACACTTCCGAGGTAATAATGGGGGAAAGGCAGGTGACAGAAAATAGAACAACTGAAGGAAAGAAACGGAAAAAAAAAAATTTCCACACATGAAATGAATCACGGAATAGATTGTCATGGAACACAAAAAAAATCACAGGCTTCGAGACAATTTTATCCAATAAGATTGACAGCTATTGCAAACGTGCAGGGGTATAAGTATGACACCTTGTGGCCGGATGTCAGTCTGGTGGTTGGTATTTATTTGATGCTGCTGCTTTACATATCGCATTGTTGTTTTCGTTTCTTTTGTTTTCGCCCCTTTTGTCTTTTGTTATAACAAAGCAAAAATGAAAAAAGATACAAGTAAATCAGATTTGGAACCAAGGAACTTACAGCATTTAACTAAAGAACCATTTATTAGGAATGCAAAAGAAGTAACATTTGACGATTTACAGAAATTTGAAAACTATGTTAAGAATGAATCGTGGGATGACGAATACGATGAGTTTAAAGTCCATCTTAATTATATACCCCCATTTATAATGAATGAAATTCATGGTGATGCAGAAAACATTAAACCGCAAATGAATGCATTGAATAAAAAATATAGGAGACATTTACATCAGCATTTAACTAAGCATTTATTACCCGAAATCAATAAGATGTCAGGTATCGGATATAAATTTAAGGAAATTGAAGAAGGTTTAGTGCCCGAGTACGATGGATTAAAATCATCGTATAAATGGCACTATAAAGATGATGGTAACCACGGTTTTGATGAAAACGAATACAAGGTAAGATCACATTGGACAGCACAGTTAGATATTTCATGTGACTCAGAAGGGCCTTATGTACATGTTGATTTCTGTTGTTCTCCTCAAATTTAAGATAGTTTGTGTTACTTATTGTGTATAGACTTTATAATATTTAATGAACTAATTTTTAATGAATTGACTGCAGTGGGTATTTTCTGTTAAAAAAATATTGGAAAGCTATAATTTTAACGAAACACTGCAAAAAAAAAACAACAGACAAAAAAATACAGCTGTTGGAGCACACATTGTCTCAATAATATACTTTTTCCATAGGAAACGTTGTTAATAATGTCCCAGTGTCCGAGTGGTTAAGGAGCCGCCCTGCTAAGGCGGTGGGCTTTGCCTGCGCAGGTTCGAATCCTGTCTGTGACGTTATTTTTTTGCTTTCCATAGCGAGACTGAAACCTGTTCAAATAGGAATCATTGAAGAAGACACAGGTTCCATTCTTTTTTTTTTGAAACAAGTAAGAGCTTGTCATCGCCAATTGAACAATGTCTATCGCTAAATCTGTTAGAATGGTAATCATGGGAGCTCCAGGGTCCGGTAAGGGAACCTTGACTTCCAGATTATTGAAAAAAATACCACAAATTCACTCACTATCTACAGGTGATGTCCTAAGAAGAGAAATTTCAAAAGGTACAGAAATTGGTAGTGTTGCCAAAACATATATTGCAAAAGGTGAGCTCTTACCTAATGAATTCATGGCAAAATTGGTTGAAAATGAATTGAAACAGAACCAATGGTTAAATCCTAAAACTTCATTCTTATTAGACGGTTTCCCAAGAACTGTGGAACAAGCTCATGAGTTAGAGAAAGTTTTACAACCAAGTGAATCTGAAATCAATTTTGTTGTTGAATTAGGTGTTCCTCCTGAAATCATTCTTAGTAGAATTTCCAATAGATGGGTTCATTCATCTGGTAGAGTTTATAACTTAGAGTATAATCCACCTAAAATCCCATTTAAAGATGATGTAACAGGTGAACCATTATTCAAAAGACCTGATGATAATCCAGAAACTTTCAAAGTAAGATTAGATAAATATTTTGCTGAATTGGCTCCAATCAGAGAATTTTACAAAAACAAAGGAATCTATCACGTTGTTAGTGGTGAATCTTCTGATATAATTTTCCCTCAGCTTTATGAACTTGTACAAAAACAGATTAATTAGAATTGAATTGTGTAAAAACATATATTTTATTTATTTTATATATTTATATATAGTTAATATGTGTGTGAATTATATATAATACCGGTAATAAGGCACATATCTACATTTCTGCCATTGCAATAAAAATATATGTAAAAAGAAAACTATGCAAGATACCTAATATCTAGCCGAACTTCCCCCATTTACATGAGCTCTTCACATATGCTGCAGCTCCCCTAGATTACCGGTCTGCTACAATCGGTTGTGGTCCGTCAAGGCTCTTGATCCATCCAAAGAGAGAAATTAAACCCGCTACCAGCGCTCGTTTAAATATTCATATAATATTAGCCAAACATCTATATATGATTTTGGTTTACAACGTTTTCTCTGTGCAACTATCATCGTGTCTTTACACTTGCAAGGCCAGATGTTTGTCTTCAAGTTTGATCCTTTGATTGTTTCCAGAAGGTCTAACTTATTAGCTTTGAAATTCAACAATAGCTTAAACAGCCGTTTACTTTCAACGATACCAACCATCAAAAGAAGTTTTGCACATAATAGTACAAGTTCCATTATAACAAAATTCAATAACTCATATTCTAATAATGCCAGAACTTCTAAGCTTATAAATAGGGCACCAATCTCTTTTGGTCAATTTTGTAGATTTAGTTCTACAAATTCTAAAGATCCTAATAATAACAATAATAATACCTCCGATAAGAAGAAAAAGATCAGCTCAATGAAAGAAATATTCGAATTATTAAATTTATTAAAAGGTGAATGGAAAACTTTAATTTTTGCTATGCTTTGTTTATGTTTTAGTTCTGCAGTTAGTATGCTTTTCCCAACAATTATGGGTAAAATTATTGATACTGCTAAAAATGATGGCGAATCAAACGATGAAGAGATTGCAAGTTTTAAAGTCCCTAAAAGTATTGACATATTATCATATGAAATTCCAATTAATGTTTTTTATGGTTCCCTGATTTGCATTTTTGCTGTTGGATCACTAGCTAATTTTGGTAGAATACTTTTACTTAGGAAAGTCGGTGAAAGAATTATGGCTAAATTAAGAGTCGATATTGAAAGAAATATTTTTTATCAATCATCCAAGTTTTGGGATAAATTTAAAAGTGGTGATTTAATTTCTCGTCTAGTCAATGATTCTACAGTGGTTACAAGATCTGTTACCCAAAATGTTTCTGATGGTTTAAGATCGACTATTAGTGGATTTGTCGGTATTGCAATGATGCTTACAATTTCTGTTAAACTGACAGGCTATATGTTTATGATCTTCCCTGTATTATTATTCATTGCTTTAGTATTCGGTAGAAGAGTTAAAAAAGTATCTAGAGAAATTCAAACACAATTGGGTGCTTTAACGAAAGTTTCGGAAGAACAATTCAATTTTGTTAAAACAATTCAAAGTTTTAACAATGAAAATTATGAAGTTTCAAAATTTCAAAAAGAGGTTAAAAAACTTTATGATTTATCAGTTTATGAAGGTAAATTAAATGGTTATTTTTATTCCGGTAATGGTTTTATAGGTAATTCATTTTTAGTTTGTTTATTATCTGTTGGAGTTTGGATGGTTAGACAAGGAGAACTTAGTATTGGTGAACTATCATCTTATTTAATGTACACTATTTACAGTGCTTCAAGTGTTTATTCATTATCTAATTTTTATTCTGAATTAATGAAAGGTGTTGGCGCATCTGAAAGAGTCTTTGAATTGTTAAAATTAAAACCAGATATCGATCCATATGTTGGTAAAAAAGCTTCTGTTGATGGTGATATTTTATTTGAAAATATTAATTTTAGTTATCCAACTAGGAAAAATCATAAAGTTTTCGAAAATTTGAATCTAACTATTAGGAAAGGTGATCATGTTTGTCTTGTTGGTCCTTCAGGATGTGGTAAAAGTACCGTAACACAACTGCTTTTGAGATACTATGATTCTAACAGTGGTAAAATCATCGTTAATGGTAACGATTTATCTGAACTAAGTTTAGCAAATTTTAGGGAACAAGTTGGTATAGTTCAGCAAGAACCAATGCTTTTCTCGGGTACTTTAAAAGAGAATATCGTTTATGGTAGACGTGATGTAAGTGATGAAGATGTAAAAAAAGTTTGTGATTTAGCTAATTGTACTTCATTCATTAATAATTTCCCTGAAAAATTAAATACAGTAATTGGTGCAAAAGGTGCACAATTAAGTGGAGGTCAAAAACAAAGAATTGCATTGGCAAGAACTTTGTTATTAGGTGCCAATGTGCCTGATACAATTAAAAATAAATTAACAAATAACAATCTTTACGGAGAAGATGGTAAAATACTTTTAGGTCCAAGTGTTTTAATTCTTGATGAAGCAACATCTGCTTTAGATGCACACTCTGAAGAAGCTATTAAGAAAACTTTACAGCTGAGAGACGAAGGTGGTTTAACAACTATATCTATTGCACATAGGTTAAGTACCATTAAAATGAGTAGTAGGGTAGTTGTATTCTCTCAAAATGGTGAAATTATAGCAGATGGCCCATTTAATAGTATGATAAGTAATCCTGAAAGTGAACTAAACAAGTTGTTGAACAAGAGTATTAAAGGTGATGATACCGAAGAAACACTTAGTAAAAAAGAAAAAGAGGAAAAAGAAGGCGAAGAAAAAGAAGTAAAGGATTCATCAAATGTGTAAACAAAAAAAAAAGAAAAATGATTATCCCCTGTTTATAGATTTCATGAAATGTTTTCTGTTTCATGACTGTTTACACAACTACATCATCAAACACACAAATATATATATATATATATATATATATAAGTATGTTAATATATACAATTTTCTCGTATTATTCATATATAATTGTATATTATGTGTAGTTTTTATTTGCATATAATGCTATTTATTATAAAAATGAGAATCTCCACTGTCCACAGTTTCCCACAACGCAAATTTTCCATCATTGACGAAAATTATCACATCATTTGAACCATCATCAATTATACTATGTTCTCCTGAGTTTTTGTATGATTTGGTACAGTTTTTCACACCACAAGAAACAAGTGCAAAAAAATTTAAATTTTGAAGTAAATTAAGTATCAAGACATGTTTTCCTGAAGAAATCAGACAATCCTTTAGAGTAACAACTACTAAATCAGTGTCTGTTTCGCTATCAAGCATTTCTCTGTATCTAGAGATATATGGATCCACATTCTCATAAAGCTGAATTCCTTTCAACGCAGCATAGGTTATCCATTCAAGCTGCTCAGCCAACTTATCTTCATCTTCCTCAATAATCAGATTCGGTGTTAAGCAATTTGAAAGATCATAATTACTGGGCACACTTCTAGTTTCAACAAAATTCTCGATACCGTTAGCTTTCAACTTCACAATAAATTCATTTTGGAAATCTTTTTCAAAAGTTGCAATAAATTCATACTCATCAATAGACACGTTTTCTGCAAACCATAGTAATCGTACATAATTTTTTGTTTTCTTCATCATATCTTCGAATTCAACAAGAGAGAATGTATATATATACATAAGTTCTCTAAAATTTTTATTACCTTTTGAAAAATTAGACAATGGGAAATCAAATCCTGATTTATTATAACTATCTGATCGTAATTTTAAAGTTAACTGTCCATCAGTAATGCATATGGAGTTATCATGAGTAACGTTTTTGTTTATTGTGACCAGCTTCAGATTTTTTCTTTGTACAGCATCCATTTCTAAAATGGCCGGCAAAAGCTTGAATAAATTACTAGTAAACTTAATGTTGTCAGAAGCAAGTATACCGTTCAACTGATTTCCAACCTGCACATAATCATTTTTCTTGACAATTATATCCAACCTATTTACAAAATTGTGTTGGGTCAAAAAAGTGCTCATAGATTCCAAATTTTCCGGGCAAAAACTACCACCAGTGACATTTGCTCTAGCTGTCAAATTTTCCTGTACCATACCTGTTTGTGCACCCGAAACTCTCTTCAACACACAATTTCCCCAACTGTATCTTCCTGTGTGAAAATCTTGTCAAAAAATGCATGCATACATTTTTCATGTTGCCCCACGACACACACAATGTTGCGCTCTCACCGCCATCGCAACTGCAAAAATGTATTGACTCTTGTGCATGCCTGTACAGGACTGGAAGAACGGTATTGCCGGTTTTTTTCGTATAGGATCCGTACCCTTCTTTGTTACTTAGTGCATTCACCAATGACATACAACGTTATTGAATGTCAAGAGGAGAACCCTTTGGCAAAAATAGTCCCTGGACAAACTATTGTTGAGATTCCTGAATTTGAGTTGGAATGTGGTGACATTCTTTTCAAAGTTCCGGTAGCATATAAAAGTTGGGGTAAACTAAATGAAAAAGGTGATAATTGTATGGTGATATGCCATGCATTAACGGGATCTGCAGATGTATCAGATTGGTGGGGCCCTTTACTTGGTAGAGAAAAAGCTTTTGACCCAACGAAATTTTTCATTATTTGTCTAAATTCTTTAGGCTCACCATATGGTACTGCATCTCCTTTAACAAATGATCAAGAATTTGGAGGTCAAATATATGGGCCCGAATTTCCACTTTCAACTATAAGAGATGACGTTAGAATACATAAAATGATTCTGGATGATTTAGGAGTTAAACAAATTGCAATATGTATCGGTGGTTCAATGGGTGGTATGTTGGCCTTAGAATGGACTTTTGTAGATGATGGAAAATACGTTAGAAATCTAGTTGCTTTAGCTACAAGTGCCAAACATTCTGCTTGGTGTATTTCTTGGGGTGAAGCTCAAAGACAATGCATATATTCTGATCCTAAATATGATGATGGATATTATTCTTTAGATGATCCTCCAAGTGCAGGTTTAGGTGCTGCAAGAATGTCTGCTTTACTAACATATAGGTCTAGAAATTCTTTTGAAACAAGATTTGGTAGAGCGGCTCCAAGTGAGAAACAAAAACTGAAGAGTAATAATCATACAAATGATGAAGCAAGTAAAGAAGAATCATCTGCTGTTATAGATGAAAGTGAACATAATCACGATAAAGAAATACATTGGAAAGTGCATAATGATGGTGCCAATAGGAAAAAATCATTTGAATCTTACCATACTAGTCGTTCAAGCTCGCTATCATCAGAGGAAGCACACTCAAATATATCATCACATACACCAAGTACTAGTATAGATGCTTCGATGGCTTCTATGTCAATATCTCAAAAACCACGTTCAAGGTCTCGTCGTCTACCACAACATTATTTCTCTGCACAGTCATATCTTAGATATCAAGCACAAAAATTTGTAACTCGTTTTGATGCCAATTGTTATATTGCAATAACTCGTAAACTTGATACTCATGACGTTGGCCGTGATAGACCTGAATATGACAATGATACAGCAAAAGCTTTACAATCTAGACAACAACCAACTTTAGTTATTGGTATCAGTTCAGATGCATTATTTACTTTAAGTGAACAAATATTCATAGCCAAAAATATTCCAAATTCAACATTAAAAAAAATTGATTCACCTGAAGGCCATGATGCATTTTTGTTAGAATTTAGTCAAATTAATGAAATGATTTTAGATTTTGAACGTAAAAACCTAAAAGATATTATGAATAATAAAGGTAATAACGAAGAATGGAATGACTGCATAGAAGAAGTGAAGGAAAGTGTTTTTGGCGAAGCCGAAGATGTAGCTCAATGGTAAGGACCGGTTTACTTACCATTCGGTTTAGGATTCAAAATTTTGCAAATTTTGATTGTATAAAATTTAATAATGTTTCAACACAGTTTAATATAATTTACTATATATAGTTTACTACATGAATATAATAATAAAATGAAAAAAAAAGCACTAATGACACTCTTATAGTAAAAGGTAGTTTTGTCTATGGCACATAGTCATAATAAAATTTACAAAAAACAGAGAGTGACACAGTAAGTACGAGTCAAACCAGTAGCCACGACCCCTCCATTTCATTCTCCAGATCAACATTCTTATAATTTTCTTGCTCTGCAGAGTTGCATAACTCTTTGTATTTACTAACACTTAATTTCTTTGCGTAACTCATCATACTGTAAAGTGAGTTTACAGCATTTTGAACACCCTTTTCGGATCTAATATTATCACCTATTATTTTAGCTTTCTCGATCATTCTAGAATTAGTTGTTACTTCTTTTAATGCCTTTGCCAGATGTTTGCTATCCAATACTTTCAAAGCAACACCACATCCTAGATCTTCAACTCTACCCGCATAAAATTTTTGATCACCAAAAAATGGTTTAATAATTGTAGGAAGACCAAATCTTAGAGAAGCACCTGTAGTACCCGAGCCACCATGATGAACTGCTGCATCAATTTGTGTAAATAACCAATCATGGGGGACATTTCCTGAGTTGAAAATCTCAGGCGGTAATTCTACTTCAACTTCCTTTTTGTTTTTTGATTCTAATCTATCTGACCATCCTTTATTCATGATACATCTAACGTCACTTTCCAAAACAGCATCAATAATAGCTTGTGTTAATTCTTTAGGATTTTCCACAACAATAGAACCAAATCCTATATAAACAACCTTTTTGTTATCTTTCCTAGCTTTTTCAATGAAATCAACCAAATCCTGAGGAGGCTCATAATTTTGGGACTCATCTAAAAACCAATACCCTGTAACTTTAACCCATTCAGGGAAATCAACAGATGGAGGGAAAACAACAGGAGACATATTATATAGGAATGGAACACTATTTTGATGCATCTCACTTAAAGATGTCTTAGGGATTCCTAATGTTTCAACTCTCCATTTATTCACTTGATAACACGTTCCTCTCCAATATCCATTCTCAAATGCAACATGTGTCATATAGTTATAAGCTCCCCCTAATTTTTGATCAGGTACCAAAAATGCATGTGGATACGCCCTAGTACGAGTCCATGGCATTGTAAAAGCTCTAAAATAAGGGATCTGTAATTTCTCAGAAATATGAATTCCAGCAATTGAGGATGGTGATTCAACCAAAACATCTGCATCTTTACAAGCGATCCAAGATGTCGTTAATAAATCATCAATCCATTCCCTAAATTTAGCCTTAGCTTCCTTAATAAATGAATAATTTATATTTGGATGGGTAACCATAAGAGACATCAATTCGGATGGATCACCTGCAATAGGAGCAAATTCAATGTTATAACTTTCGACCCAAGATTTAAACTCCGAATGTGTGACTATCTTCACTTTATGACCTTCTTTCAAAAGTGCTTTCCCTAAAGCTATATAAGGTTGAACGTCACCTCTAGACCCAATTGTTAATAATACAAAACGCATGACTTTAGAAGGCTTGATTTCTGTATCGAAGTACGGATGATCTTCAACAATAATTGGAATATTAACCCCTATATCATCTGTAAGTCTATTTTCAACCATCTTAACTTTTGCATCAGATAAAACATCTGCACTGCTGGCAAGTTTATTAATATCTTTGCAAGATTCATCTTCTGTAGATCCTCCTTTAATGATATCTAATCTTTTCAGTATTTGAACTTCACAATCATCTCGGGATTCATTTGTTGAAAATTCAAAAAATAGCTCTTCATGTCCTCTTATTACAACCACCAAGCCAGAGTAGCCAAATCTGAAACCACTTTCTTTATTAACAGTTTCTACATCACATAAAGGTAAAATCATAACTGTACTAGATCCTGGAATGGTAGATCTAAAACATAGCATATACTTTCCAATATAGATTTTCCCGTAAGTTGGTAGACCTTTGGTGAGATATGCATGATAGGTAGCAATCAATTTTTCAGAATCAGGTAAAGAAAACCTTTTATGAAAACGTTTCTCACTTGCATCTCTAATCTTTTTGTCTTTAACAAAAAATGGATCTTGACCTTCAATAGAAAGTTTGTCAGTTTCGTCAAAATGTAAAGCTGGTCCTGCAAATATCAAATTATGAGTAAGATAACTTATTCCATGAGCTATTTTTGAAGGCCACCTGTGATGATCTCCTTCGTCGTCGCTATCTTCATCATCATCATCGTCATCATCTATAGCTTCTGAATCTTCTTTTACACTTTTTTGTTCTGAATCTTGTTCTTCTTTCATATGCGTGCTATCTTTAACTTGATCCAGAGATTTATTAGCACCTGGAATTAATCTTACACTTTTAGAACGAAGTCTTGAAGGAATTAGTTTTTTAGTTTTTGAAAGAGTTGAAGTTTGGCCTGGGCTATTTTTGACATCCAATACTGAATCAACACTTTCATTATGTTCATTATTTTCATTTAGATAATCATCATCATCATCTTCATCAGAAGACAGAATAGAATCTTTTAATTCTTTAAAAAATCCTTTTTTAGGTTTAGGTTTGTAGTTTGTAGATTTGACTGAGGATGTAGATTTCTTTAGCATTTCAATCCTTGACTTTAATAGTTCTGAATTTTTCAAATCGTCTTCATCATTATTCTCGATTGAACTTGAAATTGGTACTCCGGCATTTTCAATGGCTTTCTTGATATCATTTACAGCTTCATCACCTTTTGAAAAAAACATGACAAAATAATCGTCTATAGCAAAAGATTCTGCATTTTCAATTACTTTTATTCTTAAATTTTTAGTTACGCCAATAACTGAGGTCAATTCTAAATCTATTATATTAGGAAGTGGAATTTTGATTGCAACTTGATCTCCTTTATTAGCGGATGCAAATATATGCTTTTTTAATGAGGTAACCCAAGATTTAGCCATTTCATAATTATCAGCTTGAAACCAATGTGTCCTATTTTCTGTGATAATTTTAATCCATACAGGGTTCAGTGCATTGGAAGTTTTTGAGCCATAAGTTTCTGCTCTTAGTGCCGTTCTTAAATCAATTACTAATTCTGGAAAGTATAAATCTTTTGGACTAGAATAAACTGAAAATGTATTACCTCTTAAAACCATCCATTTTCTAGTCATTCTCAGAGTTGAAAATGATTTAATGGAAAGTGATCCCGTTTTAGAAACTACACCTTTACTCAATTTGGGTAAAAATGCAAAAAATAGAATGTTTTTATCTGTGATATATAAATGACCTTGTAATAAGACATCACCCATTAACCAACAAGCATAATCATCAATGAAAATTTCTGAGTCATCAATTTGAAAAACTTCTTTCAATTTATTTGATATTGCAACTGCTTTGTTAGTTAAAAAATCTTTATCCTTTTCATTTGCATCTGGATCTTCTTCTGCCATTTTTTTAACTATTGAAAGTTCAAACGTGGATCCCGTCCTACAATTCAGCATATTAGGAACAAATTTTTTGACTGTATCATTTTGAATTGTATCATTTGAAACTATAGATTCTGTTTCATCTTTTTCTGCAGAAGTTGGAACTTGAATATCAGTTATTTGATCTAAACTATCTTTAACATTGATATAGTAATTCCCAACATCATCTTTACTGTCGGTTTCAGTATCCAATTTTTCTAAAGAGTTCTCATTATCCGGCGCACATGAAGTAGCATCTACATATAACCCTTTATCTAAATCACTGCTATTTTTACGGAATGATTCCACCTCAGCATCTTCGTCTTCAATATCTTGAAACCCAGCACACATACTTGCAGCTGTTAAAAATCCAGCAAAACTTCTTGATATACCGTTCATAGTTGATGCAGACATTTCATCATCTTTCTTCTGAGAAGGTAAAATAGCAGAAGAAATATTGGGAGGCATTGATGGAGTTATCATATTTACTGCACTAAAACCCGTTTTAACGGGTATCATTGAAACTTTAGTTATATCATTAATCAGTCTTTGAGAAGGTGAAGAAATAATGGTTGGTGTTTTCTCATTGATTGTTGAGGCAACTGATTTTCTAGATCTTCTTATCTTGGATAAAATACTAGATTTACGTTTAATCTCATCATTCGTTTCATTTTCCTTTGGCGTAAATTTGTTTGATAAATTGTCTTCCTCATTTGATAAATTTGATGAAGATGAGTCGCTTTTGGACATAGATTTACCCGATCTGTTTTTAGTATATGACGATATCTTATCTGAAGTTTGTAAGAAGTGCTGTTTCAAAGGTACAACAATTGAAGGTGAAGAGGTGACACTATCTAAAGCTTTTGATATTTGTTTATCATCCGAACCATTTTCGGAGACATCTCTCTTTTTTCCTTCCGGAGATGACATGCTTAGTAATAATTAATTAACCAATATATATTTCTGATGTGACTCCGCTTCCCGTTCTTAAGTAATACGAGAGGTTCAATATTCACACCCTATACAATGGAAGTCTAGAAAAAAAAGTATCTCTCTCCCAAAACACTACTCAATTGGCACCCCACAAGGGCAATGTCAAGGACATATGCTTAGGAGAGTAAAATCACAAAGCGCTTTTCCGAATATGTCGCATTTCCAAAAATGTGTCGTCTTCTGATGTTACTTTAACAAGCTTGGAACTTTAAATACATCAATTTCTATAAATAATCTATAAACCACCAACAGTTTTCAAATAATTCAACCGATCATCAACTTCTAACACAACCTCCGTCATATTTCTAAGTTCGTACCTTCCGAAAAGAAACGAGATCATACCATTAATTACGCCCGTAACAAAGATTATGCATCCAAAGAAATAAAATAAAATTGATGACCATGGAGCTCTATATGATACAACCGTAATTACTGGTAAAAATGCAAGGGTAATAAAAAATGAAATTAGGAAATGCCACATTCTCCATTTTCTTTGCCATACAAGAGTAGTATTCATATACTCAGCAACTAAATTTTTGAGATCTTGATAGACATTGATCAAATTTTCTTTGTTAATTGTTGTAATTGGATCAATTGAGTTATTGTTTTTTATTTTAAAAGTAGCAGAATAAGCAAAATGGTCAGAATAAGATCCAATATTAGGTATTTGGTCAGTAAATTGTACACTTGCCTTGACCGGCTGCAAATAGTTTGAGTCAACCAATGCATAATCCAATCTACAAGCTTCATCAGGCATTCTGTCTACTCGCCATGTATTTAAAATAGAATCACATGTTGTTGCAGCACGAATTATCTGCTCCCAAGGATCCATTGTTTTAACCAGATTCAAATCAGTTTTACCATTCAATAATTCCCAACTATCAGTTAAACCTGCTTCGGTTTCTAAAATTCTGTATTGCAAAGAACCCGGTCTTGAATTCAAATCACCCACTAAAATCACTGCATGTCCTGCCGCCTTTAATTCACCGACTATTGTAGCAATTTCCCAAGATTGACATGCCCTGTGTGCATCATAAGCTGCATCCCCTACACGTGAATATGGCGCATGCATATGTGAATTTAAAACAGCTATCGTGTTCTTATTTTCTAATTCAACAATTGTAACAGATACACTCTTTCCAACATACCAATCACCTCTAAAAAATGCCGATGGGCGTCCATTAACAGGAAATCTATATAAGAAAGTTTTTTTGATTGGAAATTTTGATAAAACTGCAAGGCCAGGCCCGGATAGTATTCCGGAAGAAAACCATCTACGATACGGATATTTAGTAGAGCATACATCGTTAATATAATCCCAGTCTTCACTTGACCAAATCTCTTGTAATGCAACAATGTCGTAATCCCTTTCCTTTGCATCTTTCTCAGTTTTAGCTAATTTATTGGCAATTGCAGTTAATCTTTCCTTTCTGAATTTGGAAACATATTTTAAACCCCATGTATTAAATGTCAGCATTCTAAAAATGTCGTCATCGTATTCATTATAATCAATTTTATTTGTGATTGTACTTGAAGTTTTTGTATCAATATTTTCTAGCGTTTTGATACTGCCATATTTATCTAGATTGGAGTTTGTTATTTGAGAAGACTCTTCAAAAGACACCGTTGATTGCATCATTGATCTGATATCCACACAATATAAATAAGCGCCAAGTAGAACAAGCACACTGACTATTCTAATAAGGCCCATCAACTCACAGGCCTAAGAGGAAAAATGTTGCTGCAGATCAACAGTTTTTGTTTATTTAAGAGGAAAATGAATGCATGCCCTCGCACAGAGGCATCAAAGACTTCAATCTGCTTTCCGACAGGTTTGATTTTCTTGTGGTATAGATACTACACTACACCATAGATATAACGAATAATATTTTCACTGAATATGAATGTATATAAAATTAATTTATATATATGATACGCTATTAACCAATAACTATAAACCCAATTTTTTATTCCGATTCTGTATCAGAATGCCTTCACTTTTCTTCATCAATAGCAGAATGAATGCTAATGATACGAAAGATATCCCAGCCATGAATGTATATGTACCCCCGACAGACATGGACTTTTCCATTTTAGTTAAACATGAAACAAATATTGCACTCATACCACATCTGAATAAATTATTCAACGCAGTTGCACCTCCTGACATTTGTGGAAACATATCAACTAAGACTGTACTTGCCGTATTTAACGGTATCATGCAAAAGAATGTAATCAAAAAACACATTACTAAAATGCATCCTATATTAACCTTGTATTCTATACACCAACCAAATACCACTGCTGGCATAATGACAAACAGTCCAGCAAATGGTATATAAAACAATCGAACGTAGATGATATTAAAAGGTGGTATACTCAAAGGTGATAAAGTTTCAAGATCTGATTTTAATTTCATATCATATGCTTTTTTCCTTTTTTTGTAAAAATTATCTAACAATTTTCCTGAAAAAATAGTTCCACTAATAGTGGCTGCACCAGGAGCAAAAAAACATAAACCGACATCTAAAGTTGAATAATGATAATCTCTTGCTAAATGAACAGATAATGTTGTCTGTGAAATTGTCCATGTTGAGAACAAAATAGATGAAGGCAATAAAACATAGAAAACAGAAATTTTGAAAATCAATCTTAGAGATTTCCAAGGTTCATACTTTATATGTACTTTATTAAGTTTAGATTCATCATATTCTTTAATTCTATCTTTGAAATACCATAATGTTAAACTTCGGTGGATCCATAATTTTGGTTTAATGCTCATATCACCGACCAAATTCCGAAGTGTTTCAGGCAACATGATGAATGCTATAATAAATATGACACCTTCTAAGGCAGCTGAAAACCAGAAAATAGCTGGCCAGCTCCATACACTATCCATTACTGCACCTAGAAAAGGTGCCAAGCCTTGACCTATAAGTATAAATCCCGAAGTCAAACCGGCCAATCCACCTCTATTTCTTCTCGTTGTGAAATCACCTACCGATGCAGATGTTATACTAACCAATGGTGCCAAAAAAGTTGCCAATACACATCTTAAAAAAACGATTAACCAATATTTCCTTGAACAAGCTAACCCTATATTAGTTGCTATACCTCCAGCAACACAAATGAGCATTATTGGTCTCCTACCAAACTTATCCGATAATGAAGAAACGAAAACCGGAGCAACTGCTTGGAAACAAAGATATGAAGTAACTGTATAGTTGATACGTTCTTCAGTTGTATTAAAAGCTTTCGACATATCCGTTAGTGCAGCCCAATAAATTGGCATAGACAAAGAAGAGCATAATCCAATCGTTGAAAGTAAAAGAGCTAGTACCGTTCTTTCATTTTTGGTTAATATGGTATATTCATCAACATCTATCGATTTTGTCTGCAATAATTTTAATTTCTCAACATTTTCATCAGGTAATTTGCTATCAGTAAATTGATTACCGGCCACTTGGAAGCTATCAATACTAAATACATCTATATCATCTGCATCCAGAAGGTTTGTGTTTTGTCCAGTATTTTTCTCGGAGTCACTAGGGATTTTATCAACACGTCGTGGAAGAGATATTCGATTAAATTCCATTAGTTGTCCATTTATTCTGCAAACAGTCACAAGATATTTCAGTTCAACATCTATGACTGATAGCTATCGGAAACCGTTTTTATTTCAGTAAAACGATTTTAGAAAAAAAAAAGAAAAAGTATAATACGAGCGTCGATCGACGACAAAAAGTTGACATTTGCACATGTGCAAAGAAAGATTCTGTTATCAAAACTGAAAGTTGCAAGTACCACACAGCAAGAAGGGAGAAGCTTATGTTGATTTTCTCTTAACACGCACATCACAATCCACAATGGTCGCTGCAAAAATTGATGGTAAATTTATCAGTACTGATCTTCGTTCCAAAATCAAAGAAGAAATTACTTCTTTAAAAGAAGCACATCCAAATTTCAGCCCAAAAATTGTTATTATTCAAGTTGGTGATAGACCAGATTCCTCAACTTATGTTCGTATGAAATTAAAATCATGTGCTGAAGTTGGTATAGAAGGTGAATTATTAAAATATCCCGCTGATATAACACAAGAAGAGATGTTGAAAAAATTGTATGATCTTAACGATGATAAATCTGTTCATGGAGTTTTAGTTCAATTACCTCTACCATCTCAGTTAGATGAAGAAGCAATTACAAATGCCGTCAAAGTTGAAAAAGATGTTGATGGTTTCTCTGAATTAAATATTGCAGCAGTTTTCAAGAAAAATTCAAAATTAAAGATTGTTCCATGTACTCCAAAAGGTATAATGTATATGATTGATTATGAGAAAATCGAATTAAAGGGCAAGAATGCAGTTGTTTGTGGTAGATCAGATATAGTTGGTGGACCAATGGGAAAACTATTAGAAAAAAGAGGTGCAACAGTTACCACATTACATTCCAGTTCAACTCCTGAACAATGTAAATTTTTTTTAAAAAATGCTGATGTAATAGTTTCAGCTGTTGGTAAAGCAAATTTCATCAATGGCGATGATGTTAAACCTGGTTGTGTTATAATTGATGTTGGCACTAATTATATTCCTGATGCAACTAGAAAATCAGGTGAAAGAATGGTTGGTGACGTTAATTTTGATTCATGTTCCCAAGTTGCTTCTAAAATCACTCCTGTTCCAGGAGGAGTTGGCCCAATGACTGTTGTCATGGTTTTACATAATTTACTTCAAACCGCTAAAGAGCAAGAAGGATTTTCTTCATAGAAGTACATGCCCTTGTTTAAATCTATTTATAATTATAATAATATATATATATATATATAAATTTTTCAGACGAAAAGAAAAGAAATTGACATTTTCAAACAAGCACAGTGAAAGTTTTAAGCATCATTAAAGTATTAAAGAAGGAAACGAAAAAATAGAGAATGTAATTTTTAAATAGGTGTATATATGGAATTATTTCAAATGTGCTGATGCATTTTCATATAATGATTGCCAAACAAATGCTTCACTTAACATCATTTCAATATCGTCTTCGTTCCAGTCTGCCGTTTTAGATGTATCTTGTAGAAACATAATTATATCTTGAAAATCCATTTCAAGTAAATGATCACTAAATCTCCTCAAGAAAGCACAACAAACGTATACATGAAATTGACTAAAACCTGTTGGAAAATCGCTTAAATAAGTATCCCACATTCTAATAATTAAGTTTAGTTTAAACTCTCTCATTAGCATACAATTCATCCATCTAAAAGTAAATTGAATGAAGTCTAGATTTTCATTTTCAAAATGTGCAGATAATTGAGGTTCATCACGTTTTATTAAATTTTTTAATTCATTAATTTGTCTAATTATACCTGGTTGCTCATGAATAAAATTATCTTGAATAGTATCTAAAACTTTTGTAAAACACCAATAAGTATCTGCTTCAATTACATTTAATAATTCCTTTGGTAATGATTGAGGATCAAAATCTTCAACATTTATATTTGATGCTAAATAATGTGATAAAAAAACTTGGAAAAATGGTGTTATTAAATCATTTATACCTTGAACATAACCACTTGCAGGATGTCTAACTGCCCATAAATACAATATTTTCTCTAATGACCTATGCGTCTCTTCAAAAGAATATAATTTAATTGTTGGATTTGTTCTTAAAACATCAATCTTAATTTGGTGCCATATTTGTTGATCTTTTTCAGTTTTGAAAAGTCTTAATATACTATTATTATATTCTTTACGTTTTCTACTTAAATTAGAAACTCTTGTAGTTTTATTGGTTGATAAATAGCCAACTAATATTTGCCAAACCAATGCTCTCAATGATGGAGGTATTCCACTCCATGATTGTGTTTTCAATGTTGATAATTCAAAAGTACTTTTATTTAATTCTTTAACTATTTTATTATATTTTAGAACATCATCATTTGGATACGGTTTTGAAGAAGATAATATAAAAAATGGATCTTTCATTATTGCTTGATAATTTTTTTTCAAGAAAGGATAATTTTCATCTACTTCATCGATTTGATCAATTTCATCATTGATAGCATCAGATTCATTATTGTCGGTTAACGATAAATTATTTATTCCAACAATTTTATCATCAATAATGCTATCTTTTTTATTTAAATTTTTGTTGAAATCATCAAAATCGTCATTCCAATCATCATCGGAATCCATAAAAGGATTATTATCAGATTGACGACTACTTCCACTTCCTACACTGGTTATTATATTAAGTTTTGAAGATAATGTATTTGAAGTAGATCTACTTAATGAATTATTAGACCGTTGTGAACTCATTGATCTTCTAATATTTCTATTACTAGGAGAAGTTGAACGTATCCTAGAATTATTTTTATGATCTCTTGAAACTGATGACATTTCAATAAAAGATTTCGGATGTATACCTGAATGTTGAGATTGCAACATTTGATTTTGTGATTGTAAAGTAGGCGAAATTATATGAGGATCTTTTCTAGCTTTTGAAGCAGCTGATTGTTTTTTAGGAGATAAATCGGTGTGTGTGAATGATGAAATTGTTTTAAAGAAACCTTTTGATAATGAAGTTGAAGAGGATGACTTACTGTTTGAAGAAAATTCCGGATTTTCTTGAAAATCAAAAGACTCCGAGTCAAATAAATAATCTCCCGATTTCCTATGATCTTGCTATTTTATTAAAATGATAAATGTGAAAATAAAAAGGTTCTTGTTAGTAAACTTGGTCGTTAGAAAAAGATAAATAAACGAAATCTTGATGTCAAAACGGATCAGAAAGGTTGACGTACCCCTATAGGCTGATGGTATCCCTTTTTCCACATGTTTTCTGAATGTATATTATATATATTATATATACATATACTAATATATATCTGTGGATAACGATAATGTGCCAATGGATTGGAGTTCAGATGTCCATGACAACAAAGAAAGTGTGCAAAGAAGGAAAGCTACAGCCAGTCAGAACAGAATCTTAGTTTTACGAGTGTCGAGTATGCATAGCTTATGTGTTGTACGGCATATTGTTTTATAGGCAGCCAATGTGTATATATCAATGTACCCATATAGGTATATGTGTGTTTATATAGATACACACATATATATTATACAGATATGTTACTCTTGTATATAATTCTTCAAACCTAGCTCCCACAACGCATGTGTGTCTTGAAGTTGATAAGTGATTACCTTATCGGCGTATCCGTTGGGACCATAGTACTTGAGATTTTCTATGATATCGTGAAGTAATATTGCCTTACCGGAAACCAAGGAACCATATTGTGAGAAATTATTGATGTTGACTATATGAATGTGGAAATGGTAATAACTTGGTTGATAGTGTACATATAATCGAAGATCACTTGATTGTATTCCTTGGGATGCATATTTATTTGTAATTTCACTTATCAGATTTTTTTCAATCTTAGTTAAATACTCAATATGTGAATGATTTAAATCTCTTATTGAAGAAATTGAATCATCGTATACTATACTACAACAATATAACATGTTAACGTCTTTGCCATCCCATTTCAAGTCTGGTAAAACAATAAAATCGTTATTTTTAAATAAAACACGATCAGCCTCAGCTCCGTTATATAAAATGTTTTTAACCCATTGAATTCTGTCACCTTTCATCGATTCAATATACGGTTTCACTATTTCATTATAAGCTTCTGGTGTTTCAACAATCATTTTGAGTTTAGAAGGTTTGTATTTCCTCAAATGGGTTTCAGTTGCTGGATAAATCAAGCTATATTTACAAGAAGGATTCTCCTGGATATCTTCATCTAAATTGATAACACCCCAATGGTAAACGTCATTAATCTCAGTTGCTAGCAATTCTTTGATGTAATTGTTAGATACTGTCTTTTCCTTGAATGCAGACTTCTCTAAAGTTAGAATTGCGTCAACGTTATCGATTTTCCCATGAACCACGATTTTCTTGGATTGGGAATCATCAAACAATACTCCAACACATACAAATTTGTTCAATAGAGACAAAGTATCCTCTGAAATGGCCATAGCTGTTGCACAATGCAGACCCTTTTCTCAACGATAGTGACAGATTCCAGATCAGGCAAGGAACGGGGGGAAAATGTCATCAGTAAAGTGGCAAACAAGAGAGACAAAAGCTGATTTGTTTTTCATGGTGCGGATGGCGGATGTGGGACAGATGCCCGCAATTTGTGTAAACTTAATGAACTGCTGTCCCCTAATTGAAACAACAGGCAATGCCACATTATTTTTTTACCATTGAGCACAGCAATGATGTTCGAAAATATTGGTAAATATGCAGATGCTTACCATAAAAAGAAAGATTACGAATTTTTAGATACTTTAGGCGCTGGAAGTTTTGGTACTGTCAGGAAAGCTTTTCAAAAATCTACCAATCGAACAGTTGCAATTAAAATTATTTTAAAATCAAAATTACATGGACATTTAGAAGTTGTTGAAAGAGAAGTTAATTTATTAAGTAGTGTTAAAAACCCTCACATTGTTGAGTTAATTGATTCATTTCAAACAAAGCATAATTTTTATATTGTAACTCAGTTAGCTACAGGTGGTGAGTTATTTGATAGATTAATTTCTAAAACTTCATTTACAGAATTTGATGCATGTGAAATAATTTATCAAATGTTAACTGCAATTAGTTATTTACATGAAAGAGGTATAGTTCATAGAGATATTAAACCTGAAAATGTTTTATATTTAACTAAAGATGAATCATCTCCAATTGTTTTAGCAGATTTTGGAGTTTCTAAACAAGTTAATATTGAAAGTGACGAAAAATTAACAGGTGTTGCAGGAAGTTTTGGATATATTGCACCTGAAATTTATGCAAATGCTGGTTATGGTGATTTATATGGTTTAGGTAAAGAAGGTTATACATTAGAATGTGATATTTGGTCATTAGGTATTGTTGCATATACTTTAATAGGTGGATATTCACCAATTAGGGCAGAAAATCCAAAAGATTTTTTAAACGAAGTTAGAAGTAATAATTTTGTTGTTTTTCATCAACAATATTGGAAATGTATTTCTGAAGATGCCAAAGATTTTATAATTAAATCTTTAGATATAGATTTCAGGAGAAGACCTTCTGCAAAAGATCTATTAAATCATCCTTGGATTGTTAATCATTTAAGAGATATAAGGAAAGAATCTGATACCAATATAATTTCTAATATTCAAGAAGGATTTAATGCTAATGCCAAATTACGTAAAGCTATCCGTTTAGTAATGATGAAGAACCAATTGGAGAAATTGAGGAAACTTCAAAGGGACGAAGAAACCAGTACAGATAATGAAATATCAGACAATGAACATGACGATTATTCATTCTTCGGCAATACCGCAAATAATAATATTTTGGAATCATTTGGCAGCATGAAGTTGAAGAACGAGATGGGATCGGACACAAACAAGGGTAGAGGGACCCCGACACCGTTGGTTTCCCAGAAAAGTAAAGAGCTCACGTCAATGTTTCACAACTTGGTCCGGGCTGCACAAGAGTCTCACAAAAATGGTGACTTGGACAACATTGACAGCCAATAGCTGTCTGATCACTCTCCTATGTGTATACCTTCTGTAACATCATCCCCTTCCATGTACCCTATATCCCCTCCATATATATCTATATACATTGCACCTGTACAAGTGTGAAATTCCCCTTTACCCCAGAGGGTCTTTATGCTAACCGCCGAGAAGACCGAGCCGAAATATCTTTTCTCCACGGATACCGGATTTTGCACCGTTTTGTTACTTATAAAAGGACAATTGTTCCCACATATTGGACTCAAAGACTACAGCCACAACAAGGGATCCACAACTGTTCAAACCAATAGGGACACAGGTACTTACAGTACTAGATGGCACCTGTAACGAAGAACCAAAGAACAAAAACGGCGTGCATGAAATGCAGGTCTCTAAAACACCGTTGTGACTTCTTATTTCCAAATTGCACAAGGTGCCAGAAGGCTGGAATCGTCTGTATGGTACAAGACCCTATTACTAAAGTATTGAAGAAGAGGTCACAATACATAACTCATATAATAGACAGTTCTCTTGATAATTCATTAGATTTTACAAATAAATTATCTCAGAATGATTTATCACCGACCTCATCTGATCCATCAGTTGACAATGTTATCATCTTATCCAGTATTAGAGATGAAATCGAAAAGACCGAAAACAAACTTGCAATCTTAAAATGTCAATTATCTAAATCCATAAATTATAATGATAGTAATAGCAATAACAAGGGTGTAAAGTCTAGCCTTCCAAATCTTGAGTTCTTTGATTTAGAATTCGGTATCTCGTTATCAAATATTTCATTCAATAACTTATCAGATAAATCTCCGGATATTTTCAATATTTCTTTATCTAGCCAAGAGCCAACTTTAGATATATCTACAATATCACATCATTTACAGAAATTACCAAAATTGCCTATCCTTCATAAAATTATTGACGATTATTACAAATTTTCTTGGCCTCAAAATCCAGTCATCCCTAAAAACTATAAACTTTTCGAAAAAGCTTCATACATTATTAAAAAATTAAATGAAAACGTTGAAATTAGAGATGGTAATATAATCGATTATTTGAAGTTCCTATTTACAATAATTGATTCGTTTTCTCTTTATTTAATATATATTATAATTGCTATTTCAAGCTCTTCTTTTAATACAACTTCTTCAATCAACCCTTATTATTATTTTCTAACATCAACAGGATTCTTGAACAATTTTTTAACTTCTAAGCATTTTAAAAATTTACAACCTTGGGAATTGGATAATTTAAGGTTAAAAAAATTACAAGCTTTGCTATTATTAGTAATATTTGGTTTATTAAAACCTATTAAACCAGGCATCTGGTTTATAATCAATCAATGCTCCCTTATAACTTTGGAAATGGATTTACATTTAGAATCAACTTTACAACATTATGAAAATGTTTTCTGTAAAAAAAATATCTTTCAAGATTCGAATAATTCGGGTTTCTCCTCATTTATCGATTTGACTGATATAAATTCTAACAATTATCATGATTTACACAGATTCCTTTTTTGGATCACATTTTCTCTAGAACGTCAAATTTCTTATTATGTCGATAAACCTACTTTAATATCAGAAATTTCAGTTACAAGTGAGAAAATTACTTATAAAAGACAAAATGATCCCGATTATATCATACCCAATTTTTTTATTGAATTACGTACTTTTCAAGGTAAGTTCCTATCTCCTTCCAAATCAGATTTAAATCCATTAACTTATATATCTTTAAATGAATATAATTTTTTATTACACTCCAAATTAAATAAATTGTTAAATTCTTATATTGAAATGATTAGATTAACAAAAGATAATACAATGAAAATGAAATTATTATATGTAAATAATTTTTTCATTTTAAATTATTATTTTATTTTACAGCAAATTTATAAACCGTCATCTTTTAAAAAAAAATCAACTGAAAATGAATTAAATTTATTATTTAATTGTTCTTATCAAATAATAATGATTTATGAAAATTTAGCAACAAATAAAAAAATCAACTATGCTTATCTTTCAATTTACTCAATAAGACAAGCTTCGTTAACTTTCCTTTATTCATTATTAAATTCAGACAATTTATTTAAAAATGAGAATATTTTCAATATAATTGATAAATTCATGAATAATTTGAAAATAACGTTTGATTTATTAAAAGATGAATGCCCACCATCATTTGACGTTCATCAAAATATTATCAATATGTTAAATAATCTCAAAAAAATAATTACCGAGAAAAGAATAAAACTAAATTTGAGCTCTAGTTTGTTTGAAAATATAATAAATGAACCACAAAGTTTAGAAGACCATATAATCGAGCCAATCAATGTAGATTCAAATTTAACACCTAAAAGTCCAAATTTTAATACTTCTGATATAAATTACTCAGAATTTTTTTCAAATGTATTTGGTGATAACTTTTTACCAATATTAAATGAATTCTCAAATGATATTCCTACTTCATTTATATCATCTTTAGAAAATATAAATAACTTAGAAGATAATTCAACCAATATTCAATCTTTGCTAAAAACAGATAATAATTATTTACAATACCCAGACAAAAATGTTTTAGAAATAAATAATAATGACTTTATTATAAATGAAACAAATATAGACGCAATTTGGGACAAATTGTTCCTAAACTCATCAGATTTAAAATCCGCTATGCTTTAATTTTTTTTTCAACTTTTACTTTTAATAATAATATGTAATATATATACTCATGTACACTATGTATAAATAGATAAAATTACCTAAAAAAATTTTTAATTTTGTTTTTGGTTTTAAAATTACCATTTTTCATAACCCCTGTTACATTATCCATTTTAATCTTATTAACATTCATCTCCAAATTCCCAATTTTTTTCAATTCTGTTACATTGCTTAAAATACCAATATTCTTTAGTTTTCCAATATCACTATTATTAGGTATAATTAAAATAATCTCTTTTACATTAGAAATTATCTCAAATTTGGCTATTTTTGAATTTTCTATAATTTTACCAATTTGAATTGAAATTTTAGATTTATTAGGATTTCCTAGATTACCGGTTAAAGTTGAATTTATAAATAATTTAATAGTTTTCAAATTTCTTAAATTCAAATTACTCAAATCATAATTTAATCTATTACATTTGATATACAATGTCTCTAAATTAAAACATGTAGGAATCAACAAATTTAAACTATCAACTAGTTGAAAATTAATATTACTAATAGTAATATTCAATATTTCTAACGTTTTAGGTAATTTCCCATTAAATAATGAATTATTCATATTAAGATTTAAAACTTTAATATTAGATGGTAAATGATTTAAATTATATTCACTCAAATTAGCAAGATTATTACTATTAACAATTTTGAAATTTGATATATTTTGCAAAAATGATAGATTAAGTTTAGATAACCAATCTTGTATTGTAATTTCCGAATTTAAACTTTCTAGTTCAAAATTTATCAAATTTTTAGGAAGATTCTTGAAAAATTTCTCTTCTATAGGTAAAGCATGAATAACCGTCAAATTAGATAATAGATTTAAGCTTGATAAATTCTCAAAAACAGGGAAATTCAAATGTGGTAAGGTCTGAATCTCGTACTTAAAAGTTTCCAAACTTATTGGTAGCTCGAACGATTCATCATTAGAAGAACAATCACATAATTTCAAATACTTTAATGATAAAGGTAATGATTTGATTAATATTGATGTAATTTCAGTAGAATTTAATGATAAATATTTTAAATTATTCAACTTTTTTAACGAAATTTTAAACTGTTTGTCAAAGAAGTAGAGACTCAATCTTTCTAATTTTGAGTTTTTCAATTTCAAAATTCCGGACTTATAAGGAGAGTAATCTAATGAAATTTTTAGATTTTTCAATGTTGAATAATTTTTCAACGGTTTGAAGTCTATAAATGCATCACTATTTAATTTCATGGTAAGATCATTTATATAACATGAAATTGGTTCAAGTTTAAAATTTAACCAATCAAATTTCAAATTTTTAACCATTAAATTGTTATCAAATATTTTTATTTCAATTTTTATATCCTTGATAAAAGATAATTTATTTAAACTTTGAATTATATAATCATTCAAATCCATTTCTTTTTCAACAATTATATTTATATTCAGCCTATTTAGTGATTTTATTTTGAGAATAAATTTGAAAATATTCGAAATTGTTTTATTGTCAATTGGATATTTGTAAATATTTAAAACCAGATGCTCAATCGTATTGATCAATACATTCAAATCTAACTTAGTAATATCATCTGTTGAGGAGATCGATAAAAATCTAAGCTTTTTAACCAGTTCTTTATTCTCTTGTTGAATTTCAATCAATTGATCATAATATATAAAATATAAGTTATCACTTAAATCAATTAACGTTTTCAAATTACTATTAAGAGATTTTATTACTTGAATTTCCCTTTGAAATGATAAATTTTGGATATTGATAAACCCATTTAACATCAAATATATAAGTTTATCAAACTCTTTAGATTTAATTTTAATCGTCCCTTTAACATTGGTTATCTCCAAATATGTATGATCTTTCATATACCTTGATATTACAAAAACGTTTGAAAATAAATACCTTGATATCAAATCATCCAAATCTTTTGACTTCCCAAAAATATCAATAATTTGATCCAATTCCAAATTTTCAAATACTATAACAGTCCATATTTGGTCATTTAGTTCAAACGGCAAATTTGATAATATTTTAAGTATCTTATGATATTTCAAATTTGTTGGTACACCATCCATGTTGAACAGATCGTTTTTTTTAAAACCCCATTGCACCAAAAAACAAACCTTTTTCGACAATGGCTGTAGTTGATATATCCCCTTTTCAGATGTTTTCTATCCGGATGTAGTATCTAACAAGTTGATTGGCTTTTAGATATCAACAGCCGTTCATAGAGAGCAAAAAAAAACAAATTGAACATTTTGGACTTGCTTGATAAAAATATATATGTGATATTATGAAGGCTATGAGAAAATTTGAAATTTAAAACAAAGACCATTGTCATGCTATTATACATGTGTTTTTAATATATTATATTTAAAAAACAATTTATTTGTGTGTTTGTGAGAAAACACTCAGTAAACTCAAAACTATGATACCGATACAGTAAAAAAGTGTGTACCTAAATGATGTCAATAAGAAGTTAAGAAACTTAAATATTGAATTAGCTAGTATACATAATTAATTTTCTCAATCAGCCACAGACCAGAAATAAACCAATAAAGAAATAGTTATTCAAAACAAGCTAGACATGTATATAGGGGTTTAATGTGTTTTAGAGTAACGGAAAGCTACATATATGTAATAAATATCATGCATGTTATATAGACTTTACACTCTTTAATTGAGTGGTCATTGTAGAAGAAACTTTAACTTCTTAATTCAATCAATAAAAAGCAAAAATATTACAATTTCCAATATTTGTTTCTCCCACAAGAAATATACTGCCAAACAATGTACAAAATGCATGAAATGAAAATAAACATGAAAATTAAAACCACTCTTTATATGTACATTGAATTTGACACCAATTATTATTCAGTAAACTTTGGATTACTTTTCAAGAGCTTCTAATACACTTTTTTCTGCAAGTTTCATCAAAACTTTATTCAATTCGTTTACTGTTATTGTATCTATATCGGAACCCAATTTTGCTATTTTTTTACATTCTTTCACTTTTTTAGAGTTTGTTTTCTCCTTCCTTTTTCCGGTCACATCTGTTTCCATTTTATTATTCTTTGTATTCATAACAGTTTTGAAATTCTGTAAACTTATTTTACTTTCATCACTGTTAGCCGATAATGTCATTAAATTATTAGAAGATATTATTTTTTGGTCAAAATTGGAATTCATTGCATGGTGATGTATCTTGTAATCGTCTAAAGCTGTATTTAAATTTCTTAATATTTTGATTGTATCATAATCTTCATCCATTTTCAAAGATTCGTCAACAAAATCCTCGTTAATTTTGGAATTCATTTTATTCATAGATTCAGACAATTCTGCAAACAAAGAGGAATAATCTTCCAAGTGTAGTTCTTTTTGCTTATAGTTTAACATTTTTTTAACAATTAATTTATCATAGAAATTTCCAAATACTGAAACGTTCAAAGCGTAATAATCCTTATTACAATCTGAATCATTTGAATTTTTATTTCCATTAAAATTTGGTTTTGAAATTTCATTGAATGTTCTAAATGCACCAATTTCAATATTATTATATTTTAAACTTTTAAGTGGGTCTATCACTATTGCAACATAAGGATCTTCAAAATCTTGATGTAATTTTTGCGTTTCAACATCAATACCACTTAACCAACATCCAAAACCTGGATGTGAATGATACCAACCAATTATATTAAAGTTTTCTAAATTTGAATTTTTTTTTAAATTATCTAAATATTTAGTCATAAATTCATAAGAATCATTTTGTGGATTTACCCTTGATTCTGTACCTTGAACAGGTAATTGGAAACAATCCATTACAACCAAATCATTTTTATATTTAAACCCTACCAACATACCCATAATTTCAATTGGGCCTCCAGAAACTGAATGTATCATCATTTTAATTAGTGCAATTAGTGATATATGAACATTTCGGAAAAAATATGGCTGTTTCCTCCATTTAGTTGTTGCATAATCTTCAGTTGGTTTATTAAATTTAAAATTATTATTAAATTTATTAAATTTTTCAATTAGCTCGTTTGGTGTTTCATTGATTACCCTGGATACTTCAGGTGGTGAGTCTATATCTATTCCATTATTCTCATTTTCCACTCCTTCCTTCCTCTCTATTGCAGTACTTAAATAGTTTGATAATTTAAAAATTTGAGTAGACAATCTGTTTTTCTCATCAGCCTGTTCCAAATTGTTACATCTACTGCATTTAAAATGTCCCATCTCTTGCCCAGGATTATATTTTAGGACTGCAGTGTACTCTTTTGTTAGTGTGCATCTTGTTTTTGTATTAAAATATCACTAGCATTAAAGAAAAAAACCAGGAATAAATAAGCCACTTATAAACATCAAGTCACGTGATTTGGGATACTACACCATTAGAAGAAATATCGGCCTTTTCTTTTTTCTGTTTCTAAGAACAGTAAAATAAAATAAAACAAACCAGTTTTTCTTTTAAAAAAATTACACCCAATCGTCTACGAAAATACCTGTAGTCACACAAGTAAATGTATATATATATATATAGTTATGTATTGCAAAAAAAATATAATGCTTCAAGGAAAAATCTATTTTTTCAGTAAAGTTTCTTTAAGTTTCTCAACCAGTATAGGGTTAGCCATGATCAATTCAATTTCTGCGTCAATGGCGGCGTTTGATGTTTCAGAGCTACTAGCACCACTGCTAGCACCACTGCAAACAGACTCAGTTTTCCGATTATGCGGTACATTTAAATTTAATCCCGATGTTGTACGATTCATATTGACTATTGTACCGGATGATAGAGGTAAAATCGATGGTAAAGAATGTGAATTTGAATTATTTGAAATCTCTATTCCACTATGATCAAATAAATCCCAATCAATACTTGGTTTCTTAATATGTCTCAATGAATTTTTACGTGATAATGAAATACCTGGTGTTAAATCTCCATTTAAATGATTTAATTGATTTGCAACTTGTGCTGCTTGTTTTGCTTGAATCGCTTGTCCTCTTAAATCAGATGAACTACCTTTTAAATGTTTCTTTAAATTAGCTGCAACGCCTAATCCAACACCGCTATTATTATGTAAATTTTGTAAATTTGATGCACTAGGTATACTACCAATACTACCCATACTTGTAACACTCTCTGATTTATTTAATTTAGAATTTATATTTGGAAGTTGATTAAAACCTAAAGATCTTAAATCATTTGAACTATTTTTAATAAATTCATAAGCTTGAGAATCTGATCTTTCACATAAATTTAAATTTTTAGGTGATATATTAATAGATGATGATTCCCTTGAATTCATTTCACTATTTAAATCATCACTTCCATTTAAACTATCATTATCAATTATACTTAAAATATCATCAGAATCGTAAAAACCTTGATTCATATGATTTCTCAGTAATAATCTTCTCAATTTTTCAACATCATTTAAAACAAATGATCCACGTTTACGTTTACGTTTCATAATTTCTGCAACATCAACTTCAATAAACATATCAGTTTTTTCATCAAAATGCCAAATATTTAAATCTAATCCATAAGGTTTTGGTTCAACACAATATACATAATTATGTTGAACATCTAATTCTGTTAACATTTCTTTACTTAAATTCATAAAATAACATAATAAAACTCTAATAATAACTCTATGAGATACAATTAAAACATGATCTTTTAACCTTTCTAATTCAATAATAATTGGTCTTAATCTACTTATAACATCTAAATATGATTCACCACCTAAACCTGGATATCTATAAGATAATTTATTTTCTAATAATTCCATATATTCTTCAGAGTGTAAATATCTAAAATCTTCTTCTGTAATTGAATCATAAGAACCACAACCTAAATCATTTAAAATTTTAAAACTTTTAAATGAAAATTCATCTCTTGGAAAATAATGTGCAGTTTCAATTGTTCTTTTAAGTGTTGAAGTCCAAATATTGAAATTTTTAAGTTTACTATTAACACTTGTTTTAAAAGTTGTTGTATCATTTATAAATTCTTTATTATATTGTTTTAATTTAAATTCTTGTCTTTTTTTAGAAATAAATTTTGGTAAAGCTTTTGCAAATGATGTACCCTTTTTAGTTAAATCTGAATCACCACCTAATCTATTTTGAACATTAAAAATTGATTCTCCATTAGCTGTCAGCCAAATTTGTCTATCAGTTAAATTAAAATTTAATAAAAAGAAAACACATTGAGAACTTAAATATCCACTTATATTATATGAAATAACTTTATTACCAGCATTTATAATTTTAACGTATTGTATATCATATTGTTCATTTTCTGATTCTTCAAATTCATCAATGGTTTCATAAACTTTCTCGTAATTAGCTAAACGTTGTCTAAAATCGTTTAACGCTTTCTCAGGGTTCATTTTTTTATAATCAGGACCACTTAATTTTAAATGAATATTTTTTTCAATTAAATTTTCATCTGTACAAATAGATTCTAAAAATAAAATTTTAACTAAACCTTTTGTTCTTTTGTTAATTGTTTCAACAATCCATTTTCTACGAGCTTTAGTTGTATTTGTTGCATCAAATATTCCAACATTACCATCATCTGATAATAAGAAATCTAATAAATGATCTAAAGTTTCCTTTGCCCATTTTTCTCTTAATTGGAAATTTTCTTTATTATTATGATCAAATAAATTAGCGTTATGACTTGCTAAAGGATCATCATCTTTTGATGAATCGTTCATTGTTGTATTAACTGAAACAGAAGGAGTTGGAATAGGGCTTGGAATTGGAGTTGAATGATCAATAGTTGGACCTTGGATTGGATAGTTGCTTGGTACATAAACATTTAATTGTCTTCTAGTATTACCAACGTTGAAAATTTTTGTATTATATTGCATCCAATTAAGATATCTTTGTAATTTTTTAGTTATATAAGATTTACCTCTAGCAGGTAAACCTACACAAACAATGACCAATTTAAGAGCATCATCACTTTGATCTTGTGAAATTGTTATATCTGCTTTATCAATTTTTTCAATTTCTATTTTCCTATTATTATTAATGTTATTGCTGTTGTCGTTACTAGTACTATTTATATTATTTTTTTTCATATCATCAATCCCGTTATCGTTTATATCAGTATCTCTATTTTTAATAGGGCTAAGCTGATCTAATGATGAGTAAGGATTGCGCATCGAGTGATGCGAAGTGCTGTGGCTCATAGAAAACAGTCTTTCAGCTTTCTCTTTATCGGTCACGATTTTCATTTTATTGAACGTCCCTGCAAGGTTATTTTTGTTGCTATATTTATTTTCATTATCGTTACTTTGAGATCGTATGTTGCTATTGTTATCACGATCAGGGGTATCTGAGCTCATTGAAGCAGGAAGAAGTACCAACAGGAAGGATCAGCCAGAAAGGAAGAAGGCGGAAGGGGAAGCAGAAGAGCAGAAAAGTAGAAGAGCAAGGAAGCAGGGAAGCAGAAAAACAGAAACAGAAACAGAAACAGAAAAGAAAAGAACAGGTTTGCAACAAACCGATGGCAAAGGGTTATCGTTTTATCTGAAAAATTTCAGCTACCGAAACGAAGACTTTTCCTCAAACTGCAAAATGAGTAATTCGGAGAAACGGGCACCGGGAGTCACGTGAGGTCACGTGACCAGCACAGCTTTTTTTTTTTTACAGTGGTATCCACACTTAAGAGGATCCACAGATTACTCCATGACTTCTCTCTGGACGGGTTTTCTTTCCCTTTTTTCCCCCGTTTTGTTCGTTACTTGCTCTCGTGCTCCCTGCTTTCCCACTTTACAACCAGTCGGTAACAATGTTATTCACACTTACAAGCGGATCAGCTGTTAAATTGAACTTGAAATCGTTCATTTTAAACAATAAAAGATATGCATCTAAATTAACATCTGAAAAATACGCTATTCAACGTGGTGATTTTAGTAAAATTTCAGATGACGATTTAAAATTTTTTAATTCAGTTTTAAATAAGAATCAAATTTTGTCAAAATATGAAAATGAAAATGAAGATTTATCAGGTTTTAATCAAGATTGGATGAAAAAATATATCGGACAATCCAAATTAGTTTTAAAACCTAAAACAACTGATCAAGTTTCAAAAATTTTAAAATATTGTAATGAAAAAAAATTAGCTGTTGTACCACAAGGTGGTAATACAGGATTAGTTGGTGGTTCAGTACCAGTTTTCGATGAAATTATTTTATCATTATCGAATTTGAATAAAATTAGATCATTTGATGAAACTTCTGGTATTTTAAAAGTTGATGCAGGTGTAATTTTAGAGAATGCTGATGATTATTTAAAGGAGAAAGGTTATATTTTTCCATTAGATTTAGGAGCTAAAGGTTCATGTTTTATTGGTGGTAATGTTGCAACCAATGCAGGTGGTTTAAGATTATTAAGATATGGATCATTACATGGATCAGTTTTAGGATTAGAAGTTATTTTAGCTGATGGTACAATTTTTAATTCAATGAATTCTTTAAGAAAAGATAATACAGGTTATGATTTAAAACAATTATTTATTGGTAGTGAAGGTACAATTGGTATAATAACAGGAGTTTCAATTTTATGTCCTGCAAGACCAAATGCTGTTAATATAGCATTTTTAGGATTAGAAAATTATGAACAAGTTCAAAAATGTTTTAAAACTGCTAGAAGTGATTTAAGTGAAATTTTAAGTGCATTTGAATTTATGGATAGAGATTCACAAATTTTAGCTGCAAAAGATTTAAAAACAACTCATCCTTTATGTCAAGAAGATGAATTAGGTGAAAATTCTGTACCTGAATATCCATTTTATGTTTTAATTGAAACAAGTGGTTCAACCAAAGATCATGATGATGAAAAATTGAATAATTTCTTAGAAAAAGTTATGGAATCTGAAATTGTTGTTGATGGTACAGTTTCACAAGATGAATCACAATTGAAAACTTTATGGACATGGAGAGAAAGTATAGCTGAAGCATCTCAACAATTTGGTGGAGTTTATAAATATGATGTTTCATTACCTTTAGATTCAATGTATAAATTAGTTGAAGAATGTCAAAAAAGGTTAAATGATTTAGGTTTATCTTCAACAACTGATGAATCCAAACCTGTTTATGAAGCTGTTGGTTATGGTCATATAGGTGATGGTAATTTACATTTAAACGTTGCAGTTAGAGAATATTCAAAAGAAGTTGAAAATGCTTTAGAACCTTTCGTTTATGAATTTATTCAAAAACACCATGGTTCAATTTCTGCAGAGCATGGTTTAGGTTTCCAAAAGAAAAATTATATTAAATATTCTAAAAGTGATGTAGAAATTAAAATGATGAAAGAATTGAAAAACCATTATGATCCAAACGGTATTCTTAACCCATATAAATACATTTGAATAGAATGGTATACTTTTTGCCTTTTTCCCCCCCATGTAGTATGTATAGAAAGGAATAGATAGAAATTTTGTATTTCCAAGTAACTTTATTCATTAAATAATTAATAATTCGTTTAAGGAAAAAATGAACTGATAGACCTACATGTCAGATAGCTATAACAATAGTAGTTTTCAGGGTAAGAAATACTTAGTAGACAGGTTAAAAAGTTTTATAAATTAATCTTAAACAAAAATAAAACTAAGAAAAAGAAAAAGACAAAAAAAAAGGGGACAAAATATGATGTATGAAATGTATATAAACTTGTAGAATTGAACGTTAAACATGTGATGTTAAAGAAATGAAGAAAAAAGCAATTTATTCTATATATAAAAGTATGAATGAGCAAGAAAAGATTTATGTGTGCTAAAATCATTATTGTTATTGTTATTATTATTAGTGTTATTCTTATTTTTAATTTTTTTTTTAAAGTGTGAAATTGTGAAAATGATGTTAAGTTTGCATAGATTGTAAAAATTTGGAAAAGTGATTGAGATTGAAATTAACTAAAATAATTTCATGTAGGATTTTTAGTAGATAATTTTTATTATTTTTAATACCTCTAATCAGTATTTCATAAACACAATTTGAATTTCTTTAAAAAAGAAAGATAAAAACCAGAATGACGATTTTATTTTAAATTGATTAATCGTCATCAGGGTTTGCAACACGTAAAACTTTCATGCCATAATCATTTTCTTCTGCCAAACTACCATCACTCAATCTTCTTCTACCCAACATGATATTGTTAGCTTCTTTATCATCTTCACTTATAAAAGGATTTGAGCTATATCTATCAGATTTCAAAGCTTCTTCATAAGCTTCATCATCTGCCAGAATGGAATCATCGTCATCATTATTTGAATATCTAGAGAATATACGATGACGCAATAAGAATAAAATTGCAAAGAGTATAACTAAGAAACCCAAAACACCACCAACTGCACCACCAATGATAGCACCTTTATTAACGGAAGAATCTGATGATTTTGAATTTGCTGAAGGTACAGATGAAGGTGATTGTGTAACGTAAACAATGGATGTAACAGTCGCAGAAGAATTTTCCAGGACAGTTGTTAACAAAGAAGTAATTTCCATTGTTGAAGGAGACACTGTAGTTTCAATTTTTGAAGAAGAAGATGATGAGGAAGAAGAAGTAGTTGTAGTTAATTTGGTAGTAGTTGTTGAAGATGAGGAGGAGGAAGAAGAAGAAGAAGAATCCAACTGATTTTCTTGTACTAATGATAAAGTTGAAGAAGTTTTAGTAGTTGGTGAAGTTGTAGTTGAAGTAGATGAAGAAGTTGAAGAAGTTGAGGAAGTTGAAGAGGTTGAAGAAGTTGAGGAATCATCGGAATCAGAAGATACATTTTCTAAATTTGTACCTGTTTGAGCATAATATTGATAAGCACCTGAACCACCACAAGTTTCTTTATCATAACCAACACAGACGATATCACAAGAATCTGAAGAGCCTAAATTTGAAGGATAAGAATTACCACAGTAACATTCATCACCTGAAGATAAAGCAAAATAATCATAACCACTACATAAGCCAGAACAATAACCCGACGATTGCCATTGGTAAGTAGCTTTCAAGAAATACGAGGAAGGCACAGATGAGAAACAACCTAAGCCAGTATAAGCATGCGTTTTAGTTATGAAATTGGATGTAATCAATAATACTAGTATGGGTATCAAGAACTGTGACATTTTGTATTGAGATATTGGAAGTTTTATTTATAGTTATATTTATACTTATATTTGTACCTGTTTGTATATATACTATTGTGAGTACCAGTTTTTTAGAGTTTATTTTAGTCAAAACGATAGGATATCTATAATCTATAGATCTAAGTATTTGATCAGGTTGTGTAACAAAGGGTGACGACTACCTGGATAATGTAAAGATGTAAGGAGCCGATGTGTGATACTATAAGTGAGGCCAAACCTTTAAGCGATAATGAGAGACGGGAATGAAACAGCCAAAAGTTGAGTATATTGGAAATCACGGGAAGACAAGACAAGACAAGACGAAAAGTAACAAATGAAAGTAGTCGATTGTAAGTTGCCATGTATCACCAAACAACAGTATACATGATGCATCAACAAAGTGTGTGCCACAAATTTTTTTTCTTTTTTTTTTCCTTCTTTTTTTCCTTCTTTTTTTGTGTGCGACGCGCGCGCGTTTCCCATCCGTTTCCGCCTCTTTGCTCTGCTTTGCTCTGCTCTGCTCTGCTCTGGTTTGTTGTGCAACGCGGGTCTAGCTACGGTCTAGACCGCTGCCTGCCTGGCTGGGGCTGAATAAGGGTGGCGCATGGCTTATGGCGCGTGGCGCATGGCGCATGGCGAAAAAGGAAAAAAGAAAAAGAAAAAGAAAGCGACGCGCCGATCGACTGCCGACGCCGGTTGTGCCGCTGTCGTGTTCACAGGCCGCGTCTCGCCGATCGACGCGTGGTTTTTTTCCCCTTTTTCTTTTTTTCCTCTTTTCTCTATTGCAGCTTCAAACACCCGGCTTTTTCCTTTTAATCACTTCAACTGTTTGCCTTCTTCCCGTGTTGCGCCTTTTTGGAATTGCTCTCTCTTCCTCTTTGCCCAACCTGCTTGTGTTGCATTATCGTTCCACCTGTTCCCATTCCATCTTCTTGTCATTTGTTTTTCACTGAAAACTTTTTCCCCACCTTCCTTTCATTTGATTTCCCTTTTGTCCCCCAATTACTGAAATCTACATTTTTTCTTTTTTTGAATCTTTAATAATTAATTATGACTGGTGGCCGTTCAGATATAGTACCTACTAATGAACAAGAAATTTTTGATAAATTAACTGAAATTAGACAATTTCTTTCTGTTATTAAGAAAGATCATACTAAATTTATGAATTCAAAAGAAATTACTCAAGTTTATCAACAAGTTTTATCTTTAACTAATGATTTAAATAAATTAAGAAATTCTGATACTACTAATGATCCAAATAAAGTAGATATTTTAATTGATGAAATCTTTCAATTATTAAGTTTATGTTTTGTTACTTGTGGTTTATCAAATACAGCTCCTGCAACTTATGCTTCTTTATCAACAGTTCAAAGATTATTAGAACATTTAAATGAATCTTCAATTTATACTCCTCATGATTTAAAACCTATTAAAGATAGATTAGATGAAATTTCTAAAATTATTAAATCAAATGATAATGAAAATATTAATACAAATACTGAAATTAATATATTAAATAATAAATTAGAAATTTGTTTAAATGAATATAATTTTATGATGAATAAAACTGCTAATTTATCATCTGATGTTAAAAATTTAATGGATGATTTATTAGATATTAAATATAAATTATTTACTTTAATTACTGAAAATATTAATGATAATTCTAAAATTGAAGAATTATCTAAAAAATTAAATAATTGTCAAATTCAAGCTGAAAATATTTTTACAAATAATCATAATGAGAAAGGTTTAGGTTTAATTAAAGGTTTAATTGATAATTGTTCAAATTATTTAAAAGATTTACAATTAGGTATTGATAGAGTAGATCCTCATTTATCTTCATATTATGAAAAATTATTAAATTTAAGATCAATTTTAAATAATTTATTATTAACTAAAAGATGGACTTTAAGAACAACTGATATCTTTAATTATCAAAAACAATTAATTGAATTAGATAATTCAAGAATAAATGGTTATTTTATAAATAAAGATTATAAAGGTCAATCTGTTTTATTATATTTATTAAGATCTTGTTTTGCAATAATTTATAAATTATTAGAATCTTCAGAACCTGTTTCTGAAAGTTTACAACCAATTCATAATCAATTATCAACAATTAGAAGATGTTTATTAGATTTAAAAAGAATGGGTGGTATATCTTCAATTAGAGAATTATACCCTTATCAATTAAAATTAGATTCAATTGATAATATGAAAAATGATGGTAAATTTGTTATTAAAGGTCAAATTCCTGAAGGTCAAGCAACTGTTACAGCTTTATTAGCTGAATGTTTTGATATTTGTCATGAATTAAAAATTGAATATTATGAAAATGTCGAAGAATCTGCTGATGATATTAAACCAAAATATTCTGTTATTGGTACAAAAGCTTCTCAAGATTCAAATTATGATTATAATCATGAAGATAATGATGATTCAACAACTGATTTACATGATATCTCAAATTCAAAAACTAAAGATTTAGGTAGTTTAAACTATGCCGATGATTATAGTATAAATGATAGTGGTACAGATGCTGAAAATTAATCAATTAATCAATTAATCACAGAAGGATTTTCAAATATAAGAAAAAAAAAAATAAATTAAGAATTACAAATTCAACAACAACAACAAAAAAGTAAAAAAAACCAAAAAAACCAAAAAAAAAAGAATAAGAAAAAGAAAACGAAAAAGAAAAAGAAGTTACATTTTCAATATAACACGGTTTTCCGAACTCATAGCATTATTTTCATTTATTATTATTATTATAATTATTATTATTCTTATTAGTATCAACCTTCATCCTTTCCTTTCCTTTCCTTTCCTTTTTTTTTCCCCGATTTTCTTCTCTTTTCCACTGCCCACCCTTCATTGGTTTGCTTTATTCCATATCATTTCTTTTGTCTCCCCCACATATTTATCAACTTTTGAATATCATTTTTTTTCCTATACGTATAGCAGTTTTTTGTCCTTTTTTTCTTCTTCTTTTGCCACAAACATTTCTCTTCTCCATTTTCCTTATTTATATATTTTTTATACTTTCATTTTTTTTTGTTTCATTCCTTTCTTTTTTCCCTCTAGAAAAATTGCTTCTCTAGCTAATTTTATTCATTATTTCCTATCCATATATACATTTTATAAAATTTTAAATAAATCAATACTTATACATTATATATATATATATATATATATATATAAATATAATTCCTACACTCTCTTGTTACATTCAAACAACACATTTTTTTAATCCATCAATCAGCGATATCAAATCTCTATAATGATCATTAAGCACATTGACTAATTTCTCATTTTCTAAATCTTTAAGAAATAAATCAATACATTTATTAAAATATTCAAAATATCCCTCATTTGAGTACTCAGATTCTTTTAAATTATTCATAACAAAATTTAATATATCTAAAATTTCTTTATTTGAAAAATTACCTAATTTATCTTTTTTAAACTTGTTTTCATTGATCTTATCAAGATACAGTGAAAAATTATCATCCTCAATTCTCCATTTGTTAATATTATTTTTTAAAAATTCTAATAATTCTAATAAATGTTTTATAAATATTCTTGCAGTACCAACAATAGATGCCCTTTTCTTTGTACCTAAATTTAAAAAATACGGATTTAACTGATGTGCTCTTTGAACTGGTAATAAATTTTTTAAATATTTTTTAATATCCTCATATTCAAATTCTTTATTTATAATTCCTTTCTCAATCATAAATAAAAAATTAACTTCAAGTGATTCAGTTAATTTATCAATTACAAAATTTGGACATTTCTGAAAAAAATTAATTATTTTATATCTATTATCATCTGAAACTTCACTTTTTCCCTCTTCATTTAATTCTAAGTCAGGCGAGTTCAATATTATAATTTTAACCTCTTTTTTTGATTCCCTTTTATTCAGTATTCTTTTAATAAATTCAAATCTAGAATCTCTATAACATAACACAAAACAATCATTAATTTTATCATCTTTAAAATATTTAATTTGCAACTTGACCAAATTATTAAAATTGGCAAAATCCGAGTCTTTGAAAAATTTTAATTCAGCTTCCTTTACAGAATGATCATGGTTTTTCCTTTTTAGTTCCCCTTCTATATTCTCAAAATTAAAACGTGGGAACTTTTTACACCAAAACCTAGATCCTATAGTTCTGGGTACTTCATCAAAATACTCCTCTCCTGTAATAGCATTCAAATATTTATCACCTAAATCATCACACAAATGTTCGGCTTCAGCTAAAACATCGTTTAATTTAATCTCCCTTTGACAAATAAAAATTTCTTCACATTCAATCATTTCATTGAATGATTTCCCAATAAAAATAAACGAATCATTAAAATCTTCACTTACAATAGCATTCTTTGGATTTTCGTATATTTTTTTTTGAAATTCGGTCATTTTATCTTCAATTATACCATCACAGATAGGGTAAGGTACATTGAAACTTTCAAAATTCCATAATGGTCGATTATCTTTGAAATTCAACTTAAACATTTCGTCAAAAAATAAATCATTTAAACAATATTCATATCTCTTTGACATGATCATCAAAGTATTGAGAAAATATGAGTTTAAATCTGGAAATTCACGGCTAATCATTAAATTATCATATTTGTTTAATATTCTGTAATATTTCTCTATAATAGGTAATGAAAAATTTAATGAGCAATAATTTAAAAAATGTCTAATAAAATCCGTCATTCCAAAATATCGTTTCCGGAAAATTCTAAATATTTCTCTAACAGAATTCTCTGTATTTTGATTAATATGATATTCCCATTCATCTCTTATTAAAATATGATTAAAAGTATTAGACCTACAAGAATCTAAATCCCAATTCTTAATGGAATAGTTTATCAGATCTCTTTTCTCAATTGATTCCTCAGATATTTCTGAATTTGTCGTTTTCTGTTTTTTAACAATATCATTAGTATCATAATCATGAAATAACACATTTTCTAAATTTCTAGTTTTCTGTGAAGCCCATGTTTTAATTTCAGGATTTTTTTTGTCATAGTAATATGTCATGAATGGAGGCGTTGAATCTATCTTATAAAAAGTTTTAGCTTCTTCGCTTGCCAAAAAGGTTTCAATATAAGTTGATCCAAATCTTCTCGGTATCAATAAAAACTGTTTATCCATCAATTCTAAATCTCCCTTACATAAAACCAATAATTTTCTGGAAATTTCATATATTTTCTGTTTCTGAGAGTCCTCACATTCGTAATGACTATTGATCATTTTAATTATAACAATGTCATGAACACAGTCTAATAAAATATCCATTGACCCCGGACATCCTTTCTTGGTACAGAAAAGATGTTTCTCGTAAACATATCTTTTGTTCGTATTAGCAGGCTTTGTTTGCACATATCTGGAATTATCATTTAGCCAAATTTCTTCCTCATTATAATGATTTCTATATGAAATATTGCTTAGTTCGACGGTGGGCTTATCAACAGTTAAATAGGACCATTCAATACCTGGAATCTTCTCCCAATCTTCTACGCAGATAATTGATTTATTGAAATTCGATCGACACTGTAACTCATAGTCAAACTTTTCAAATGGATTTGTACTTTTATTATAATATACCTTATAGTTATAAGCAAATCTAGAATTTTCAAATGATTTTCTATGTAATTGATATAATCTTTTAGCATTCCCTGATAAATTTTTCATGAATGGTAACACCAAAGAAAAATCTTTGAATGAGAAAACGTAATTCCTCCCACATTCAAACTGTTTAACAATTCTTGCATATTTACCAAGATAATTGAATCTATACATCGATTTCGATAAGCTATCAAAAATATCATCAGGTGAGTTTAAACCTTTATATATTGCCACATCGATCGGATTTAATAATTCTTCATCTTTATACTTGCTCTCTTTGTAGTTTACATCTTCCATAAGATCCAAATCCAATGTATGTAAGTTTGGATATGTTTTATTGATATAGTTGATATAATTGTCATAGTTATCAACTTTTATATGATCACAACCATGGTCGGATTTGGACATTTCTGAAAATACAACATCATGCACCTCCCCATTCCACGATTTGACTTTCAAAACAAGTTCACATTTAACCATTTATTCAATATCTTAGATATTGTACTATACACATCTAACAAAACAGGGCAATACAGATAGAAAATGACTGAAAAGAACAGTTTCTCGTCCCGGAGGAAAAAAGGAAAAAGGGGACCTCTTTGGATTAAATTTCCTGATTCGGTTTTCGTGCATGTCGAGAAAAACGAGCTGACAAGAAAAGAAGAAAAAATACCACAGGAACAGTTACAAAGAGAAGGAGACGACTGAAACGGACACCAGTGCAACAAGCCAGCTAGTTTGTTTGTGTTTAAACGTTGGAGGTTTGCTTTATTTGGCCGTGTTACTGATTGTGCTAGTGCTATTTCACAGAAAAAAAATATTACAGGGGAAACAATTTGACATCTGAATAACTTTAATTTAAATCTTCTTTCCTTTTCCTTTTTTTTTCAAAAAAAGTTTTTGGAATCTTTCAGTTATGTCCAGGATCTTTGAAAGCTTGAATAATCTGTCAACATCTTCCATAGGCACTAATGAAGGGGCCAAGATGTTTCACCCGCTTGCTTATGAGTGGTGCTTTTGGCAGCATAATCGTATAAATACACAATCCAAATCTGCAAATACCAGTTTAGACCCTGACAATATTCTTGACAGCAGTAACATTCATAACAGTGACAGTGGAATTGAAAACACCGATGAACTAGAAAATGAAAATGGTAATTCGTTAATAAATGATACAACAGCTGTTACTACACCAAACAATGCACGCAATGCTACTAATAAAATAAGAGATGTTCAATATCTACAGGAGACAACATTATTGAAATTCCCAAAAATCTACTCAGATAATGACGATGAGCAAACGAGTGAAATCAGCAGTGTTGAACAGTTTTGGCTATCATATGTTAACTTGAAAAAGTTAGTGAATGTGCCCGTTGACACAGAATATTTTTTCTTTAAAAAAAGCATCAAGCCACTATGGGAAGATTCAAGTAATAAGAGAGGTGGTAGATGGTCATTAAATTTTACGTATACACAGGAATACCATACTAAATTTATGACAATTTTTTGGGAACTGTTACTATTCAAATTAGTGAGTGGAAAATTCTTGGATGACGAAAGTATAAAGAACTTTAGAGATTCTAATGATAATGTCAAACTTGAGATTAGTAGTAATGAATTGAATAAATTAGTCATGGATGATTTGGCTGGTATAATTGTGAGTATTAGATCGAAAAAAATAATTTTGAATATTTGGAATACACACTTAAGTTATGATAAATTTTGTAAAGAGCATCAAACTGAGGATTCAAATTTAGACGGGGATTACCATTACAATTGTGAAAAAAACAACGAGAAAATAAAAGAGCTTTATGGTTTAACCTATTTCAAATTTAGGAAATTAATCACTGACACGATTAATAATACAATGAATGAAGCTATAGATTTATTAATCGAATCAACTTCAGATAATGATCATATCAAAGAGAATAATTTATTTAATGAATTGAAGAATGAATACAAACAAAAAGCTTTCAAATACTCATTTCATTTTGATCCTATTGATAATAACGGCAATACCAGTAATAAGAAGAATAAATTAGGAAATGGGAGTTTAAAAACCAGGAAAAAAGAAAACTCCAAGAAAAATTTTGAAATGGATAAGATGAACACATTAGGTAAATTGCGTAAGAAGATTGAATTTAATAAAGAAGGATTGTTGATTGAAGAACTTAACGTTGCTAATGGTGTCCCGGTAGTTGGCAAACCTAAAGCCACATGGGCACGTAGACGTCGAAATGTGAGTAGATCCGGAGATTCTGATATTATATAAGCTTATATATAGATGATAATGGCAATAATAACTATTGACTACAGCTTTTACCAATATAGTCAATCAGTACTGTTATTATTGTTGTTATTTTTTTTTTGTTGTTTTAGTTATTTACTAAATTTATAAAAAGAAAAAAAAAAACAAGTGTAGAAACAAAATACGTGAATATATTCATGCATATTGTAGAGGCATAAATCAGCAATTATGGAATATATCCATATTTCTAAGCATTTCAATTTTCATACTTGATTTCAAATCTTTTCTTTTTAATTGTGGTAAAGTAACATACAAAAAAAGAAAACAAAAACCTGTAAAGAATAGATGAATTTATTTTATATATATATATAGTGGGATGGGTGGATAAATGAATAAATAAATAAATAAATAGGTTGGTAAAATCAGTAGAAATGAATTTGCAAAAAAAGGAAAAACATATATTTAAATGTACAAAGTAAATAACCAATTTGATTAGAATTTACTTGTTGCAATTGCATGATCATCACCACCAACCAAACCTAAAGTTTTTGGAGTTAAGTAGTCTCTCTTTTTAACATAAGGAGCACCAATTTTTTCAGCATCCAAGTCTGATCTGTCTTTGTTTAAATGTTGTTGCATAATAACCATCTTGTAGGATTCTAATCTGTGTCTTCTACATTCAACGTAATCATTAAGGAAGTTTTTGCACTCATCGTTACTTTTGGTGTTTTCATTGGTCATGCATTCAAGTGCTTTCTGGAAAGTACCAAAGCATTTGTTTGGACCACCGACTCTACTAACTTGTTGGATAGCCATCTTGTGTCTTGTTTCGTCTGTCTCTGCCTTCTTCCCTTCTCCTTCCTTGTGTGTGGTTCTGCTTCAGTGAACTTTTTCCCCACCTGGATTCTCAACACGTCGCTGCGCCCGTGCACCACTCGCCAAAATAAGGAAAAAATTTTTTTTTTGTTTTTGGGTTCTGCGTAGCATCTGAGTTTGCCGGTTTGGGAAATTTAAACGATCTACACCACAGACAGGGGAAGAGCAGGAGGAAAGGAACGCCCTGTACGCACACGCAATGTCAGAAGATAGAGGCAGATCCGCTGAAAGGAAAGCAGATGTGGAAACTAGCAATGACGACGTTTTTCAGTCTGTGTACTGGTCTGGAAAGCCTGGCAATTCGGGTATTTTCCAACAGCAGTATGGAAATAGTATTGAATTGCCAACATTAATCACCAATTCATTTACAATGGAACAGATCAACTCATATGCGGTGATATTTAGACTAAATGAGATCAATAAATTGTTTGTGAATAACGATTTCATACCTAAAGATGAACGTTTAAGGTCACCATCACCTGCACCAGAATATGATAATTTTGGTAAACGTAGGAATACTAGAGAATTCAGATACAGGAAGAAACTTGAAGATGAAAGGTATACGTTGTTTGAATATGCAATTGAGAATATACCTGGATTTCAGAAACCTGAATGGTTTAAAATTAAGCCAAAACATTATGAATTTAAATTATTTATTGAGACTGAAAAATATCCGCAAATTAATTTTATTGGTTTGTTAATTGGTCCAAGAGGTAATACTTTAAAGAAGCTACAAAATGATTCAGGTGCAAAAATTGGTATTAGAGGTAAAGGTTCGATTAAGGAAGGTAGAATTAATTCATCTAGTCAATCTAATGAGAAATTACATTGTTTAATTACATCGGATTCACCAGAGAAGTTAGAATTAGCTAAAACTTTATGTTTAGATATTATAAATAAAGCTATAAATTCACCTGTTGGAGGAAATGATTTAAAAAGGGATCAATTGAGAGAATTGGCTAAATTGAATGGTACTTTTAGAGATAATTCACTAATTGAATGTTTAAAATGTGGTAATTTAGGGCATACGAAAAATAATTGTCCAACAAATAAGAATGACTCTATACTCAATTCAATTAAATGTAATAATTGTGGAAATATTGGACATTTAGAGAAAGATTGTAAAATTGAAAATAACCAAATGGATGAAAAAATGGATAAGGAGTTTGAAGATTTCATGAATGAACTTAATAGTGATAATGATGAAGAGAATGGTAATGATAATGATAATGATGACGATAACGAAGGTAATAAGAATACTGACTTCAGTAATGATCAAAGTATACAACAGTCACAACCAAAAATTCCATCTTCCCAACCACCATCGTTACCACAAAATTCATCCAATGTAACGCATCCTTCTTCACTACCACAGTTAAGTACGTTACCACAGCCGCCTATGAAACGTTCGTATTCTTCACAGTATAATAGAGATTATTATAACCAACCCCTGCAACAGCAACAGCAACATCAACAGCAGCAACAACCTTATAAGAAACCACATTATAATAACGATTACAATAATACAGGATATTATAATAATGATGGTAACAACGGATATTATGGTAATAATTCTGGATATAATAATTACAATAGTTATAACCATCAGAATTATTATGATAATAACCAATACAACTATAACAATAATAGCTCAGGGTATGGATATCATCAACCTTCATATAATCAATCTATAAATCCGTTTCAACGTCCATCATCTAATTCTGAATCCCAAATATCCTCAGTTAAGCCAAGTATTACACAACCTGAAATCAAACAAAAGAAAATATTGCATAAACCACCACCACCACCGCCACCTCCTGCCCCTGTAGGTGGTAAGAATAACTCAAATTTAACCGACCGTAAACGGGTCTCAACACCGCAACGTCCTCCACCTCCACCACCGGGACCTCCAGGCCGTTAATAATTGTGTATTAGATATAACCATATAGCTATATATATATTAAACTATACTAAATGTATTCTATTATTTAAATACCAAAAAGATGAAATGCTACGAAGGATAACTGGATAATTTCTCTGAACAAAAAGAAAAAAAAACGAAAGACAAGAGAACAAAACGATGTATAAACGTAAACGTAAATGGTAAGTTGAAGACAATATAGAACAATATAAATCGTAGAAGTAAAGAAGAAAGAGGTAAATGATATAATGATATTTATATATATATGTGGCAAGAAGTGAAATGGTTTAAGGTGGTGAAAGGGAGATCCAAAATAACAAAGAGTTTATTGTTTTCTTTCAAAGAAAAAGTTCAATTGTTATTTGATTAATGTAGTTATTCGAAAAGACAACCTATACTTTTCTTATTACAATAAACGCATTTTTCTGAGCCATCAATTTTAACACATTTAATTTTTTTGAATCGGCAAGTTTTACAAGATGTTTTCTTTGAAGTTTTCTTTTCTTTAATTGAATCATTTTCCTTTGGTATAATTGATGCAGGAGTTGGTGAAGGAGTTATTAGTAAACTACTATCTTCAATTTTAATTTTTTTGAAATTTAAATTAGAATTTAAGTTAGAATTTAAATTAGAATTAGTTTCAGATGAAGAAGAAGGAGAAGATGAATCAGATGAAGAAGGAGTGAAAATATTATCATTATTAGGATTATTTAAATCATCTAATTTAGATTTAGAAGGATTCAAAGAAATTGTTGAGTGATTAGGTGTGACATTAATTGAAGAATTGGTAGTTGTAGGTGGTGATAAAGAATTTGAGGTAAGATTTTGTGATACATTATTATTTAATTTTTCTGATTTATTGAATTTAATTATATCATTTCTAGTAAAACCTTTTGAAAAGCAACATTTTAAATTTTTAGTAACACAAGCAGAACAAGGTTTAAATTGTAAAAAATTAAAAGAGGTTAACTTATTATTAAGAGCATGTTCTTCATCTTTAATTATTTTATAATATTGATAACCCGATATATTATTGATTGAAATGAATTGACAATGAGCAATATGAGAATTATGGTTATCAATTTCATCACTTTTACTTAAGATATTGTCATCTAAAGCGGATAGTATAAATATTTCCGAATCACATTTAATTTTCCTAGATCTACAGCAATCACAAGAAGGGCCAGATCTTTGTCTTTTAGTATTTGTTGAAGGAGAAGCTAATTTAATAGCTAAAGGATTACCAGCGGAAGCATTTGAATTGTTACTATTATTATTATTATTGTTGTTATTGTTATTGTTATTATTGGATGCATTAGTAGTGGAAGTGTTAGCAGTACTACTTGTATCAGCAAGTTTAGTGTTATTATTATTATTGTTATTATTATTATTATTAGCAGAGTTTTTAGAGGATTTTTGATTAGCGTTAGAAAAATTAGTTGAGTTTGATCTTTTCTTTCTTTTATTTGTAGGTTTCTTAGTAACAGTAGCAGATGAGATATCAGATGAAGGGTTACTATTGATTTTATTATAATTTGACATTTCTTGTTGAAGTTCTTGCTCTTGTTTTTGAATTTTTTCAGCTTGGGTACATAAATGTTCCAAATTTAGGAACGAGTAAGACCTTTTACTATTAATATCCGTAGCAGCAGCTGTTGCTGCTGTTGTTGTAGTAGTAGTAGTTGTAGTAGTTGATGATGTAGATGGATTATTTTGGTAATTAAATTCAACAGAGGTAGCAGTTTGAATCAATACGTCCAATTTGGAAGGCATTCTAGATAAAGAAGATTTATTAATAATAGGGGGATCCTTAGCAGCTGTAGGAGTACTTGAAACGGAATTGTTTAAAGTATTATCATTTGCAATATCGACGGGGTCATTAGTAGCATCAGGAGAAAGTGATATAGAAGATGAAGAAGTGAATTTTTGTTGCCTATAGGAATAGTAATGATTCATATCTAGTATTGAAGCAGGTACGTTGGTATTATTTGCCAACGAATAGCAAGACAAGTCCGAAGTGAAATTGAAAGTCATATTTGAAACCAGGAAGTGGAAATGTGACGGAGGGAAACTTGGGGGAAAAAACTAATGGAGGCGGAAGAACGGATAAATGACAAAGGAATCAAATGACAGACAAGATATGATAGAACAAGGGAAGGTAGTAGCAACTGAGAAGTATGTGTGAAGACAAGTGAGTGAGTGAAAAATTGATAAAGTAGGGGGTGAGAGGAAAAAAAAAGGATGGAAAACGACAACTGGAATAAATCAGGTGTAAAAATGACCAACGGTAAAGCAAGTCGCCGGAGTTGGAGTGCGAAAAACGTGTAGAATCGTTAGAAAACGAGGAAAACGTGAAAATTTTTTTTCTCCTGGTTTTTTGGAGTAAGCGACACTCGGTGGAAAGTTTCCGACGTTTACGGCAAGGCGTGTGAGATGTAGCAGGGAAACAGATAGCAGGCGTTTGAATTGCCTGTGGATCAGTGGACTCTGTGGGTGTGTAAGCTCTCGGTAGCGAAGCAGCAGACAGTGTGTGTAGGCGGTTCCTAGGTAGTTCCTGGGCAGCTAGCAGCAGACAGCAGGCAGCAGGCAGCAGGCGGGCACCCAGGAGCAGGCAACGGAGCAGATCAGGCAGCCGAAGCAGCACAAGAGCACAAACTGGCGGCCAGCGGAGCGCCACGAGCCCGCGCGCGCGCGCTTTGCCCGGTGGCTCTCGGAACTCGCAGTGTGGGCGATACCGGAGTAAGTGTGTCTCTGTTTCGGAGCTTTCTCCCTTCTGCTGCAGGCCGTGTTTCTACGATGGAGCGAGGGCGAGCGCGAGGACAGCTTTCTGCTGCTTCCGGCTTCCTACGGCGGCTTTTTTTTTTCGCACTTTTCTCTCTGCGCGTGCGCCACTGAAAATGACGTGCTGCGCCACCGGGGTGGAGTGTCTGCACGTGATCTAGGGGTTCACTGTTCAAAAGTTTATGTACAATATATGCATGTTATGCTTACATTTATTTATACATTCTTATACAGCTGAAGCTGGGCACACACAACAGTTCTTCACTTGTGGTACTCGTCGTACAGCTTCTTTTGCTGCTGCTGCTGCTTCACTAGCTTCTTACGGCCACTCTTGCTCACCTCTTCTCCGTCAACTGTCTTCGTTGGTAACCCTTCTTCATCCCATTCACTATATTTCTTTTTCATCTCTTCAGTTTTAAACATTTCTAACGGATCGATTTTACTTTTCTCCATTCTCTCTGCTTCCTTCTCCGCTGCAAGTCTCATCTGTTCTTGCTTTTTCTTAATCTTTTTCTCGTTCATCTCTTTCTTCTCTTTTTGAATTTTAATCATTTCTTCCTTCTCTTCTTTACTCAATATCTTAATCAATGAACTTTGACCTTCACTCCTATCATCAATCGCAATACCTAATTTAATTATTTCTTCATCTCTAATTCTATCACATTCAATTAATAACTCTTTCATTTCCTTTATATTGATATTTTCAATGCTTTTACTTCTAATAAAATCTCTAAAATTACTTAACACTTTAATAACTGGTAATATAATTTCTTCATTATTTAATTCTTTATTATCAGCATTGTTCTCTCCATTACCTCTTAAATCTACTTCAGTACTTTCTTTCCATCCTAATCTATCTTCTCTAATACTAAATCCAAATATTTCTAATATTTTACTAATATATTTACAAATATCAATTAATAAATCAATTTTATAATTATTATTATTCTCTGAAATATATGAATTACAATTATTAATTAATTCTAATAAATTTCTAATTGCTATTGGTGTAGATAAATTATCACATAATGATTTATGAACTTTCTCTTTACTTTCTTCAAATAATTTAAATAATTTATAATCATTAATTTCATATTTTTTTAATATAATTTCTCCATTATTTAATTTTTCTTCATTATCAAAATTTAATGCACGTATTTTTTGATAAAATTTATTAATTGTCGATTCAATTGATTTGGTTTCATTAATTAAACTTTCTTTAAAATCTAATGGATTATTCCATTGAACTAATGCAAAACATAACCTTAATTGTTTTGATGAATATTTACTTAATGCTTCTTCAATTGTAATAAAATTTTTTAATGATTTAGACATTTTTTGTCCTTCAATATGTAAATGCCCTGTATGTAAAAAATAATTAACCCATTGTTTACAATCAAAATATGATTCACTTTGGGCCATTTCATTATCATGATGTGGAAATGCTAAATCAATTCCACCTGAATGAATATCCATATTTTCTCCAAAAAATTCACTTGCCATAACTGAACATTCAATATGCCAACCTGGTCTACCTTTACCCCATGGTGATTCCCAAAATGGTTCTCCAATTTTTGATGATTTCCATAATGCAAAATCACTCGAATTAATTTTGGTATTTTCAATATTTTCATAATTACTTAATGATCCTTCTCCATCTTTTAATAATTCCATATTACCTTTCGACCATGGTTGATTTTTAGCATATTGATGATTTAAACTATTATCAAATTTACTAGAATTAAAATAAACTGATCCATCTTTTGTAACATATGCATAACCTTTATCAATTATACCTTCAACAAATTTAATAATTTCTGGTATATATTCACTAACTCTTGTAATAATTGTTGGTTTAAGTACATTCAAATTTTTCATATCTAAATCAAATTGTCTTTCCCAATATGATGAACATTTCTTAAAAATTAATGGATCATTAATTGTTGATCCAAATTCTTTATCTAATCTCGGTAATACAACATCTTTAATTGAATTAATAAATTCTTCAAATTCTATATCACCATTATTATTAAATTTATTAATAGCTAAAATTGATAATTTAACAGATTTAACATACATTGGCATCTTAGGTTTTGTTAATCCAATCTCTTTTAAATTTAATGTTTCACTCCATTTAATAAAATCTTCAAAATTTAATTCAAATTCAGGTAAATTTTCTTTATAATAATTAATTGCTGATTCTTTACAATATTTAATTAAATTTTCATCAATTTTTTTATCAAGTTTATTAACAAATTCATTAAATAAATATTCTTGTCTAGCTTTTAAAATAATTTTATCATCAATATCTGTAACATTTTGAATAAATGTAACATCATAATTAAAATAATCTTGTAAAATTCTTCTATTAATATCAATTGAAACATAATTTCTTGCATGACCCATATGTGATGAATTATAAACTGTTGGACCACATGAATACCATGAAATTTTACCTTTCTCATTTGGTATAAACTCAGTTTTACTCTTAGTTAATGAATTATATAATTTTAAAATTGGATAATCTTCATCTTCTTTAGTAATTGGCTTATACCATTTGGTATCTCCATTATTATTGGTACACATTTCTTTAATGAAAGTTTTGGTTGATAAATTTGATGACTTGGAAATTGTTGTAAATCTGTTTTTCGAAAAATGGTTGCGTTTGATTATTTTTAAAATATCAATCATACACACAAAATATCTTATTAAATTAATTAAATAACAACAATAGTGTGACTCACAAACCAGTAAAACAGGTAACGAATGTCCACAGAAGAAGAAATTTAAAAGAAAAACGAAGGAACAGGAAGATGGAAATGGAAATGGAAACGAATATTTTCACAGCATACATTTGAGAACTTCGTCGACAAAAAAAATTATTGTTGCGTGCGACACGCTTTTGTGTCACATCTACTGCTTTGCACATTGGCAGATTTCGTTTCAATAAACGGGATAGACAAGATCTTGTTTCAGTGTTTAAATCAAACAAATTAGATTAGTATTTTTGGTAAAGCAATGCTATAATTTTCTTTGTATTCCGAAGCTATTTTCTTTACTTAGATATTTACCTAAAAAAATTGGTAGCACATTTTAAAATTTTTAACAATTTTATTTGCTTGCCTATTTAAAAATATAAAATTGAACCTTTACTGCAATAACAACACAGAATCCAAAGACTTTGATAAGATTCAACTAAAACAAAACATACCAAGCTACAAGTTAACTATACCTATTTTATTTAATTATTCAAAAAGCACCACAACAAACAGCATGTCGTACCTCTTCACACTGCTCAGTACTCGGAGAAGGCAAAACTGAGTTAACTAAAAAAAACCGTGTTTTTTCATACTTCACCAAGACAAGCAACTACTGCTATAGATGTCCAGCATATACAAGCTGTCCATTAGCGGGATAAGATCATTTTCTGATGAAACTCAAGAAACTATTCAATTCAATGGTCCATTAACTTTGATTGTTGGTACAAATGGTTCAGGGAAAACCACCATAATTGAATGTCTCAAATATGCTACAACTAACGAACTACCTCCAAATACCAAGAACGGTGCATCTTTTATAAATGATCCGAATTTACATTCATCAAATGAAACCAAAGCACAGATTAAATTGGCTTTTAAAAGTACAAAAAAATTAAATATGATTTTAAGTAAAAGTTTAATGGCTTTGAAAAATCCTAAAACTAATAATATAAGTTTTAAAACAAAGGAAAATCAATTAATGATAATTCACGGTAACGAGAAACAAACAATTAGTTCTAAAATTGCAGATATAGAAAAATTGATTCCAAATTATTTAGGTACTTCCAAAACAATTTTGAATTACGTAGTTTTCTGTCATCAAGATGATAACTTATGGCCAATTAGTGAATCATCTGTTTTGAAAAAAAAATTCGATGAAATTTTCGATTCAACTAAATTTATTAAAATTTTAGATAATCTGAAAATTATAACAAAGGAAATTAATAATGATACTAAAATCATAAATAATAATGTTAATCATTTCAAAAATGATAAAATAAAATATTTGAATAAAATTAATTCGAAATCTGATATAGATAATCAAATTTTACAAACTGATGATTCAATGAATGAATTAAATTTAAAATTAAATGAATTAAATGAAAAATTAAACTTATTATATAATTCAAATCAAGATTACGAAAAAATCTTAAGTAAATTAGATTCTCTTGAAAATGATAAAAAATTGATTAATCAAAATATTGAAACAACCAAATTAACAACCGAAATTTTACATAAACCCTTTAATGAGTTACAAGATGATTTAAGCAATTTTACTAATATATTGACCGAGCAGATGAATAAATCTTCTAATTTGTCAGATCAAATCGAATCAAATTCTAATAATTTAACCAGTTATCAGAATGATTTGAATAATTTATTATTAAGTTTCGGTAATTTAAAATCTTTAAAATTGAAATATAATGATAATTTAATTGAAAAAGATAAATTAACTGAAAAATTTAAAAATGATTTAAACTTATCAGAATCTTCTACTTTCTTAGATTTCGATAATAAATTAGATACAAATTTACGTGTGTTAAAAAATCAATTAGATGATAGAATGTCAAATTTTAATACACTTATTACTGACTTAGAAAACAAATTATTAAATTTTAATACAAATAAAACAAAAGAATCTCAATATAATCTTTATATGAATGTAGATTTGAAAAATCTTAATAGGAAAATTTCAGAATTTGAGTCTAAACTTCAAATTATTTCAAATAACCAATTTAAAATCGAAAATTTAAAAAATGAGTTAATTAATAAAAAAAATGAATATGAAAAATTTAAAGAATTGAATGATATTTCTAAAATTAATAAGAAAATTTTCAATAAATCTAATAATTTGAATAAATTGGAATCTGAAATTGATGAAAATCAACGTAAAATTTCATTGTTAATGAAAACTAGTGATATCAATTCTAAAATTAAATTATTAAATGAATTAAATAAAAAATCTTTAGATTCTAAGACTTTGTTATTAAAAGAAATTAAATCATTTCAACCGTTTACAAAATTATCAAATGATGAAATTTTATCTAATAATAATGATATATTAAATAATCTAGAAATAGAATTTAATAAAAGTAATAGAGTTTTTGAAAATTTGAAAAATGAGAAAAATTTAGTTTTTAATAAATTAACCAATATTGAAAGAAATATCGAAAATAATAAATTAAATTTATTAAATTCAAATGAAAAATTTAATGAAATTCAAAATGATTTCAAAAATATTTATAATGATAATATAAATTTGATCAATTTTGATGAAATGTTAACAAACATAAAGGATAATTTTGAGGAAGATTTCCAAAACCAGAATGAAATTCAATTATTGATTAAATATAATGATAGAGCAATAAATTTTGCAGAAAATAAAGAAAATTGTTTATTATGTAAAAGGAAATTTGATAAAGCCAATTTATTACCATTTATAAATTTATTGAAGAAAAACAATGAAAAATATAAATTAAAAACAGATATAGATAAACTTAATGAACGTAAAATCAATTTTGAAAAATTAAATAATTTTAAATCTGAAATCAATCAAATATTTAAATTACAGAATGAAATTATACCTGAATTAGAAGATGATGAAAAGAAGAATAGAGAAGCATTGAATGAAATAGAAGAGAAACTTAATAATTCAGAACTTGAATTAAATGAGAAAAGAAATGATTTTAATAAAATGAAATCATTACAATATCAAATAAATTCTGTAAATCAAATAAATAAAGAAATAGATGCACATAATAATGAGATTAATGATTTGAAATCATCAGTTCAATCATTTAATTTCAATTTTGATTTTAAAATTGAAGATTTAGAGCATATGAATAATGAAAATTTCAAGAATTTGAAAGTTATTAGAGAAGAGTTAGAAATTTTAAGAGTTGATAAAGATTTAAAAAATACACAGAACAATAAATTTTTGAATGATATAAATAATTTGAAGTTAAATATTCAAGATTATGAGATGAAATCTTTAGATAAAATTAATATTGAGAAAGCTATAGAAGAGGCACAAACTCAAATTGATGAACTTAAAAATAATTTAGCCAAATCTGATATTAAAATTAATGAAATTGATAAAGAAATAACAGGGACAGAAAAACTACTTAATGAAGAAAGAAATTCGAGAGATGAATATTTAAGAAATATAAAAGAGAAGATATTATTTTATGAGAATATTAAGAATCAATTTAAAAAAATTGATGAAAATATAAATGAATATAAGAAGAATGATATTGAAAGGAAATATAAAGAATGTGATGATAAAGTTTTTGAAAAGAAGGAAGAAATTAGTAAGACTCAAAATTTAATAAAGAATGAACGAGAAGAGTTGAAAAAATTGGAGACTATATTATCTGATAGTAAGCAACAAGAACGTAATATAAGATCCAATATTAATTTGATTCATTTAGAGGATGAATTACAAGAGATTGAAGAAACCATAATAACTTATGATAAAGCCAAAGCATTAGCGCAAAGGGAAGAATACATAGTTAAATCTAATGAATTACAGAAAGAGCAAACAGAGATTCAAAAAAATATAGCTATTAAACTAGGTATTAAAAGTCAATTAGAGAAGCAATTAAAAGATATTGATGATGAAATTGAGAGGGATTATAAAGATGTGAATGAGAAATATTTGAATGAATATTCTAAATTACAAACTAAATTGGCATTAGCTACAGATTTGACAACGTTATATAAGATTACAGATAATAGTATAATTGAATTTCATAAAAGTAAGATGTTAAAAATCAACAATATAATTGATGAATTATGGAAGAAAACTTATATGGGAAATGATGTTGAAAGTATAATGATTAAATCTGATCCTATTGCAATAAAAAAGAGTACAATAACAGCGAATAATAATAGATCATATAATTATAGAGTTGTAATGGTTAAAAATGGTACAGAATTAGATATGAGAGGTAGATGTTCAGCTGGTCAAAAAGTATTAGCATCAATTATAATTAGGATAGCTTTAAGTGAATGTTTTTGTTTAAATTTTGGGATGATTACATTAGATGAACCGACTACTAATTTAGATGATGAAAATATAGAAAGTTTAGCAAAATCGTTACATTCTATAATACAAGAAAGGAGGACGCAAAAAAATTTTCAGTTAATTATAATTACACATGATGAGAAATTTTTGAGATGTATGAATGCAGTTGATTTTGCTGATCATTATTATAAAGTTATTAGAGATGAAAGGTTAAATTCTACAATACGTAAAGTGAAGATATCTAGTGTTACTGAGTAAATGAGTAGCTGATATATATATATATATATATATAAATAGGTTGATAGATGAAAGGATATATAGAAAGATATATAATTAATCAATATTGCTATTACCTCCTGCTTTTTTCCAAAGCCAAAGAGCTTCAATTGCATAATTTTTAATTGATAAATTTTTTTGAGTATCGGAAGCATAATGCTGTAATAAATCTAAAATTTTTAAATCATTAATTAAATTCCAAGTTTTAATTTCGAAATCACTTTTAGTACCTGATTTTTTAGTATTTAAATTATTATTTTCATCATTTATTTCAGTAATTTGGTATTCTAAAGAACCTAATTTAAATAAGATTCTACCTAAAGTTCTTGAAGCTATACATACTTGACCTGGATAAGTTGATCTTAGATAATGAGATAATTCAGGTAGTGTATAACCAGGTAATTGTGGATCAGCAGAATGGTTAAACAAGCCTTGATTTTGATCTAAATAGTTATCAATATTTTGATTTGTTATTATATTACCATTAAAATCAAATCTGACGGAATCGATTGAATCATATTGTAAATCGGTTGGAATTTTGTTTGAATTGTCTAAATTCATCCAAGCCAATTGATTTGGATTTTTAGGTAAATCTGGGAAATATTTTTCATATAATTTATCGTTAAAGTGAGGATCATTTAAATCTAGTTTTTCATAAGGCTGTTTAGGTTTAGGGAAATGAATAGCTGGATTGTTTATTATATCATTTGAAGATTTATTACTTAAATCCAAGGCTTTATTAAAATCTGGGGCCAAATCATCATCTATATTATTAGTGTTACTACCATTGTCTTTGTCTTTTATATCCTGGACATCTTCCCATTCACCTTCGGAGTCAGAAGGAGTTTTATGTTTTACTTTATCTTTCTGGTTTAGATATATAACTTTAGCTTCATTGTTGAATTTTACTGATTTTTTTGCATTATTTGTTTTCGGAGGAGATGATTCGTGAATATTATCTAAATGGTGTTTACCGCCAACCCAAGTACCCATTGATCCTTCGACTTGTTCGTATAAAGGATTTGAATGAGTTTCTTGTACAACTTGGGTGTCATGGTTATTTGCAGAAACTGGAGCACCGTATTTTTTTTGAGACCTTTTTATCAACATGTTTAGAATGTTAGGATCTAGATTGTCAAGCAGATCAGATTTAGCTTCCTCTCGCTCAGTCTGAGACATCCTTGAGAGTATTTCAATATTCTCTAAATGAATTCTCTCTTGCTCGGATAAGTCAGAGTAGTCCAACTGCTTATCGTTTGAGTTTTTAAATTTTTTCAAGTTGGTGCAGTCATCTGTTGTGTAGAATGTATTTCCGTTATCGTTAGTTTTCAGAGAGTCCGATATGGACGTTATCCCTTTGTTTGCGAGTCTTTTCTTCCACTGGCTAGGTTGTCTCTTTACCGGTTTAGGAAATCCGGAGAGTGCAGAAGAGGACAGAGACGCAGCGGACGAGAGCTGTGCGGTGAAAGGCGGCGGGTGGATGTCCTGGGTCTCGTGCTCCACGATGTCCGAGAGCAGGTCCATACCGTGTGTGTGTGTGTTTAGTGTGTGTGTTTGTGTGTGTGCAGGACATCGTCATCTGCGTCTACGTTAAAAACATGGTCAAAATCATGTTCACCTTCAGAGGACCGGAGAAACCGCCGCCACGCGCCGATCGACCGCGGAGATGTGCTTCTGCTTGTTTGGCAGCAGGCGGGCAGGCGACCCAGCAGGAACAGGAAAAGCACCGCAGCTCTGGGCCAGAAACGAGCCAGCCAGAAGCCAGAAGCCGGCTGCCCCGCCTGCGGGCAGGAGCAGAGGCAGGAGCAGAAGAGGGGTGCCAGTGGCCGCCGCAGCAGCATAAATAGCTGGCCATCTGCCGCCCTGCGCTGGCTGACTGGCTGGCTGGCTGACTCACACCGGGGGGCCCTTTCCTCTCCTTTCCTCTGCTCTTCCCTGCTGCTTCTGGGGGAAAAGCCATGCCTCCACACTTGAACTTGAACTTTCTGCTGCACTTGAACTTGCGCACAACACAGTTTTGTGCGACGCCATCCACCGCTCGTCGTAGCATACACTCTTTCCTCTGCAGACAACTGGCAATGACCGACAGAACAGCTGCACTCCCTGGCTTCTACACTGAAAACATCCAACAACTACCTCCTGACCCTTTGTTTGGCTTGAAGGCAAGATACACCGCCGACGCTCGTGAAAATAAAGTAGATTTGGGTATAGGTGCCTACAGAGACAACAGCGGCAAACCTTGGATTCTACCTTCCGTCAAGTTGGCTGAAAACCTCATCCAAAACTCTGCTAGCTACAACCACGAATACCTCCCAATCACTGGGCTACCCGAATTCACTTTGGCTGCTTCAAAAGTTATCCTAGGCGAAGAAAATTCTGTTAACTTGCTAAACAGTAACAGACTCGTATCCGTTCAATCACTATCTGGTACAGGCGCTCTACACATAGTTGCTAGATTTATCAGTGACCATTATAAACCAATTGGCTCTTCCTCTTCGTCTGCCTCCACATACTCTCCCCTAATTTACGTATCTGACCCAACTTGGGCTAACCATTTCCAAATATTCAATGTATTAAATCTTGAAACTGTCAAATACCCTTACTGGAATACTGAAACCAAATCACTCAAATTAGATGGTTTCTTAAAATCTATCAATGACGCTCCAAAAGGTTCAATTTTCCTTCTTCACGCAACAGCTCATAATCCAACAGGATTGGATCCAAAACCTGAAGAATGGAAAAAAATCTTAAAAGCTTTATCCGATAATAATCACTTACCTTTATTCGATAGCGCATATCAAGGTTTCTCATCTGGTTCTTTAGATAAAGATGCTTGGGCCGTACGTGAAGCAATTACTAATCCAGAATATAAATTTCCTTCAATTTTAATATGCCAATCATTTGCTAAAAATGTCGGTATGTACGGTGAAAGAACTGGTGCAGTTCATATCATTTTACCAGAGTCTAATATTAAACTTGTAAATTCAATTAAATCTCAATTGGCTAAAATTACTAGAAGTGAAATTTCTAATCCACCAGCTTACGGTGCTAAAATCGTTAGCAAAATTTTAACAACTCCTGAACTTTACAAACAATGGGAACAAGATTTAATTACTATGTCTTCAAGAATTAAATCAATGAGATGCCAATTGGTTGAAGAGTTAAAAAATTTGAAAACTCCCGGTGATTGGAGCCACATCGTTGAACAACAAGGTATGTTCTCTTTTACTGGTTTGTCTCCTGAACAAGTTAAAAACTTGGAAGAAAAACACGCAATTTATTTACTTGGTAGTGGAAGAGCCAGTATCGCAGGTCTCAACCCAAACAACGTCAAATACGTTGCACAGTCTATCGACAACGTTGTCAGAAACACCTGATCTGTGTACCCTTCTTTGCACCCTTTGTGTACCCTTCTTTGTACCCTCTTTGTAAAAACGATATGCAAATCCCTTCTCAAGTAGCAAAATAGTCTCACAGTTAGCGAGAGAATACCACATTTTCACATTTTCACATTTTCACATTCTGGAAATTGTTGAATTGTTTTACTCTGTTACTCTGCTGAACAAACCCTTCTCTCTCTGCCCGTTTCACCCCGTTTCCCCCCATTTCACCTTCTCCCCCCCCTGCATCCAGACTTGCTAGCGTGAATTCACAAAATTAACCAACAATGCCCCCAAGAACTCGTACTACAAAGAAGAAAACTACTCAGTCTAACACAGATTCAAACAAAATGAACCAAATCCCTGATTCTACAGAAGCAGTCTCAGATACTGAAATCGATGATGCACCATATCAACAATCTAAAAGACGTTCTTCTTCAATTTCTTCAATTTCTTCATCAATTCTAAGTTTAATAGAAGATGATCCTTTACCTCCACCTGAACAACACGAAATTAACGCATTTACTCAAGATGTTAGACATTTATCATTTGTTAGAAATTTACATATGGCAGACTGTATTACAATGCTTAACGGATTTTCTGGATTTTATTCAATTATTTCATGTTTAAGATTTACTTTAACTTCTCAATCTCATTACTTACAAAGAGCTATTTTTTTCACATTTTTAGGTTTATTCTTTGATTTTTTCGATGGTAAAGTTGCTAGATTAAGAAATAAATCATCACTTATAGGTCAAGAATTAGATTCTTTAGCTGATTTAATATCTTTTGGCGTTTCACCTGCTGCAATTGCTTTCTGTTCAGGTATGCAAACAACTTCTGACGTTTTAAATTTAGTTTTCATGGTTTTATGCGGTTTAGGTAGATTGGCTAGATTTAATGTAACAGTTACAAATATACCAAAAGATTGTTCAGGTAAATCTAAATATTTCGAAGGTTTACCAATACCAACTTCTTTATGGTTGGTTTTAATTTTATCTTATTTTATTAGTAAAGATAAAATAGGTGAAAATTTACCTTTAGGTTTATTATGGGAAGGTACACCTTATGAATGGCATCCTTTAGCTGGTCTTTACATAATTCAAGGTTGTTTAATGATTTCTAAAAGTATTCATATCCCAAAACCTTGATCTTCATTTATATATACTAATTATATAAGCTTATACATTCATATATACATGCGCATTATTTAATATATTATCTAAATGGTTTATTATGTTTAACTTCCCACGATTTAACTCGTTTCCTACTACCTACATTACTGCTACCTTCACTACTATTCCTAACTTTATTATCTCTATTAAAAAATCTGATATTGTTCATTACCATTCGATTACTAAGTGTCTCAATTTCACTAGTATCACTTATACTTGTATTAGAACTAGTAATTGAATCTTCAATACCCGTCTCAATCTTTGTGGCATAGTTGAACTTTAAATCTAAATTTCGTTGCCTATTGTTATTCAATTTTGGCCTCAGTATTGTTTCATTAACATTATTACCCGTCTTAAATCGTGGATTCCTGCTACCAGCTTTTAAAAATTGCCGTTTCTCATTTCTTTGTAAGTCATCAGTTATTCGTTTCCTCGGAATCAAAGGTTTAGCAAATACCTTTTTATCATGTTGTTTCTGTACCTGTATTTGTCCACGTCTACTTCCACGTCCCTGTATACGTTCACTTCCACTTCCGTTCCCCTGTACTTGTCTTTGTCTTAACAACAAGCTTTTCCTACGTGTTTGAGTCTGTTTACGTATACTTGACTCCATTTTAGCTTTGTCTATTTCTTCTCTAAGTTTATCAATCTCAGACTGTAAACTATTTATCTCATTCAGTTTCTCAATAGATTCATTACTTAAATTTTCATTAAAATTAACACACCAAGCATTTTGAAATAGTCCAAATAAATAAGCTCCAATAGATTCATTAAAATCAACAATCGTATCATTCATCTTATTCAACTTCTTCAGCTGTTTATCAATCCCTTGTAAATTATTTATAAACTTCTCACTTTTATCCGTAGTAAAAAATGGCATATCTTTCAATCTACTACCAACACATGGTATATCTATATTTTTCTGAGTATAGTTAGCATCATTGAAAATTCCAACTAATTCATTTTCTTCACCACTTTTATCATTAACGACTTCATCTCTTTCACCTTCACTTTTGCCGTCACCACTTTTACTTCGTACACTACCTATACTATCGATATCGATCCTTTCACTTATTAAATCCAAATCTACCAATTTCTTACCCCCTAAAAACGCTGTTGAATCTTTCGTATCGTTTTGTTGTCCATATTGGTATTGCACAGGTAACAAAACTGGCATTGTAATCGGCGATTTCCCAGAATAAGGAGACGAAAGCGGGTATCTGCTATGGTTGTCTGACCTGTTTGGTGTCCTCGGCACAGGAGTCATTGATCAGCTGTCTATTACTATTCACAAGAGAATAACTGTGTTTGAAACTTGTGTAAACATCAAACACGTAATGAAAAAAAATAAACAAAACATTCTCGGAAATTCACGCTATAAATACTATGAAAAATCTACATAAAACACACAAACTAACACATAAGCTAAAGGAATCATGACTGCACTAAACAGTTTGTTCAGGTAATCTTCAAATTTGAGAGACTTTCTGACAATTTAGAATCCTTCAATTTCTTATACTCTGGTCCGTCAACAAACGGACACGATTCTAAAATGTCGTTACCGTTATCAACCCATTCTAAATATTCAGGAATTATCATATCTTTAAATTCAACCCGACCACCAAAACTGGCACTGTCACATCGGAAACATATAACTTTCTTTTCCTCAATTCTAACTTTATTATAAACTCTATCTAACATTTCCTCTATCTTTTTTGGAGAATTGATAAATTCTTGATAGATTTTAGGACAAAATTTCTCAATAAATGGTATAAGATCAGTTAAAACATTAATCTCAAAATTTGCTGTAACTTTAAATGAATGATCCCTCATACCTATAATCAATCTATCTTGTCTACCAAAATACGATTGATATAACCATTTTCTACATTTATGATTAAAATATGGTAAATGATCATAAAGATAACGTAAGCATTTATAAGGATCATTTAAATCCAAATCGTCACTAAAATAACATGAATTCAATTTAACTTCATATAAATTTTCAAGTAATTTATCATCAGGTATTTCATTCAACTTTAATATTTTCCCGTCCTCCTCTATTGGTTTAAAACCATCAATTTCAACAACTGATTTGTAATCCCATTTACCAAAATTCCCCTTTAATAATATCCTAGTATGTGATGTATCAACAGGACTTGGTTCAGATTGTAAAAGTGATTCAAATTTCAGCCCGATATAAGAAAGTTTACGATCTTGTCCTTCCCTTGTAGAAGTATTAGCAATTATCATCTTATTCTTATATAACACGACAGAATATTTATCTCTAGTATTCATAGCAACGTCACTGAAAAACCCATTCTGACAATAAACTTCAAGTTTTGTATCATCGTGTTTAATATCATTGACAGACTCATATGCAATTATAGTAAGCAGCAAATTCTTACACTTAGATTCCTTCTTTGTGAACACTGTAGTTGTAAAGTTTTGTACACCTTCAGTTACAGATACTTTTTTTGTGGAAAGATCCTGTAGTAGTTTACACGGTCTCAACTGTTTCAAATCAAATGTTAGTTTGCCATGTGTGTCCGAGTACTGAAATAGTTTATATGGTCTGCAGGAAATCAGCTTGTCTACTACTCCCCTTGTGGTATTCGTAGTCATAATCGTCAAAAATACACTTCATGTTGAATAAAGGTGTTAGACAATGTGCGAATTAACATGTTTTATTTATATTATGTAATATATACAAGAGGTGTGTGTTTTTTTTTGGTTACACATTCAATCAATGATTTTACGGGCATATTGGATCTTTTCGTCGGTCGGATTAACAATACGACGTGTTCTGAACATATAAATAAGCAAGATCGCTGAGGCTACAGATAGGGAGTACCAAGTAACCAAATAATTGAGATGGTTGTTCTTGTAATCCACTTTTGGGATTTTACCTAATGGAACACCTGCATTGATAAATTGTAATGGATCAAACTCTTCAGCTGTATCGTAATCCATATCTTCTGCTTGGTTTTGCGAAACTTTGATTTCGTCAAGAACAGATCCAGAGTCTTTGTTCCCGTTTTTATTCCAAAATTTCCATGACGATGATGCAGCTGTGGAATTAGCACCATCTGAGTTATCCGCTTCATATTTTTGTTCATTGATTAACCAATCCGGTCTGTCATGGAAGTTTTGAAGCGCTTGTAAATATATATGTTTAGTACCTAAATCATCTGCCATTGCATCTGCATCAAGATATTGATATAATTTAATACCTTTCTCATGATCCATATTGAAAATCCCCTTTACTGGAGGTACTCTAATGACACATTCAACTGTAATTTCTCCCTTAGGAACCGACAAATGTTGTAAATTTCTTGATTGTGGTATAACTTTGTCAGCAGAAATCCAACCTCTATCGATTAAAACTTCTCCGTCACCGTTACTTTGAACAAAAGGACAGACTAATGTATAACCTCTACGTCCATCATGCAATCTTGGACCAACATAGACCTCCCTCGAATAATCAAAATGTCCTTTGACTAAAACTTTACGATACTCTAAATTTGGTAAATCTTCCTTTGTTAAATTCTTTGGCATGGCAATAGGTTTATAAATTAATCTATCTTCACATTCGGCAATTAATTTATTCTTCCATTTAAGTCTTTTAACTTGCCATGTACCTAATGCAAAAGTAAGAAATGGTGCAATACACAAAAGAGCAAAGAATATCTTGTTACCTTTCTTACTGTCTCTATCAATACCTTTGTTTAACTGTTTGTTTGTCTTCATAGGATTCCAGTTCACATTGGTTGTTTTCACCGAGGCATAGCCTCTTTTGACACCAACAGACTGCCATAAAGGCACCCTACGGTTGATACACCCTCTCAAATGTCCCAACATACTGCTGTCCGTCTACAAAGAAAAGAGTCTCTCCCTCCCTCTCTCTCTCTGGCACAGTTGCACAATTAACTTGGACACTTTTCAGCGGTCTTCGCTCAACTTCACGCTTACACACAACTGCTTACACAACGGAAACACGGCCAGCACCAGTGGCTGCCAGTGCTGTGTCACGGACAACCTGCAGCTGCTCTGCAACTGTGTCTGCCTCGTGGCCGACCATAACACGGTCCCAAACACGTCCATGGATCAGTTCTGTTTCATTCACACAGCTCCCCTGCTCTCTCAAAAGATTTCCCAGTTTTTCTTCAACCTCTTCAATCTCCGTAACATCTCCGTATTTCAACAAATAAGCATAATAATATATATACACATCTCCATACAACTTATCCTTCTGTAGACACAATTTGAAAAACTGGTTTGCCTTCTCCACTTTCCCAGACTTCCACAAGTCACAGGCAATCGCCAACACTACGCTTTTGTCTTCGTTACTGGCTTTCAATGCTTGTCCATATACGTTCTTGATTTGATTACGTGGACTCAATGCTAATTTATCACACCAAAGGATTGCCGAATGTGGCAATTCTTTCAACCCTTTGGCTAACAATCTCTCCAAGTGCTGTGTCTGTTTATGCTTCTGCTCTAATATAATTCTATGATGATATAATTCTTCGTTCTTTGAAAAATGTGATAACCCTTCTTCTAAAACTGCACGGGCACGTATTCCATTATCTTTACAACGTTCATCGTATATTTGTGCTAATGATATATATAGTTTACTGCCATAATAGCTGTACTCTGTTTCATTCTGGATTTTGGTATCTCTTCTATCATCAAAACATTTCCGAATACCTTCATTGTAACATTTTATCACATCATTCCATTTGCTTTCTTTATCACTTTCATTAATTATCACATTACCTTGAATAACATAAGATCTAGGATTAGTCGAAAATAGATTCACAACATTTTGCGCAATTTCCAATATTTTATCCGACTCCATCAACTCACTAGATATCTGAACACGTTTATCCCAAAATGTGATACAGTTGAAATCGTCTTTGAAAAAATCAATAGCTTTAGCAACTAGATCTTCACCAATAAGAAGATTACCTAACTTAGTTTCAAAATCAATTCCGAAAATCCACATTCTTTCATTGGTAGGATTATCCTCTAATGCTTTAGCTATAATTTCCCTGACTTTAAGTTTATCTATCTTACCCTCTTCGTTTTGTAATCTGGTATATTTTATGACAGTTTCAATATATTCAATAATCATATCAACGTTATTAGTAAGTTTGCTAACACATGTTTCGTATGTGATGATTAACGACTCCCAGTCGTCTAGCGATTTTTTCAACAATATGAGTTCTTTCCAACCTTGAATATTATCAGCTTCTACTTCTGTAACATAAGTTAAGATTGCTTCAGCTACTGCCAAATGTTTTAGATTTTTTTGTTCAAGTGCTTTTTCAATTAAGTTTCCACCACTCAAAATTGATGAATTTACCAATTTCTCTTCGTTTTCAAGTCTATGCAAAGATTCTAAAATTATAGATCTACTACAGATTTTATATCCAGCTTCTTCAATATCAGTAGCTTTGACTATCCAATCATTGAAATTTAAGCCATTTTGGTTATTATCGATTGCCATTTTAATGTATTTGTATATTTTGATTTCATTAGCTGTATTTTTCTCTTCAATCTCTGATATTTTGATATAAACTAAATATTTATCACTTTCATCAATTTTATCCACACATTCGTTACTTAACATTGCAATTGAATCTTTATAATTCAAATAATCACAATATTTAAACCATAAATATATAGAGTTGGGTATTATTTCAATTGCTTTAATTACGATTTTTTGACAAGTTTTTAAATTATCTTCAAAATTTAATAACTCTAGCCATAAATCCACATTTTTAGGTAATATTTCTAACGCTTTCCTTAAAATACGAATTTTCGATAATTTGTCTTGCTCAAATTCAATAGCTTTTTTCCATAATTTTATAGATTTGTAATTATACCTAATAGCATCCGCCACAATCGATTTACAAGATTTCAAATCATTTGAATTGATATCTAAATTAACCAACCAAATCTCTTCATTTTTCAAACATTTTTCACATCCTTCTTGGATAAGCTCTTTGGCTTTGTTTATTTTCTTAGCTTCTAATTCCAACCTAGCACTTGCAATCCAATTTTGTGGTTTATAAGGATTATTTTCTCTCATTTTTGTAAATAGCTTACGTGTTTTCTTATAATCTCCTATATTATAACCATTTTTAGTATTAGGCTCTAGCTGTTTCAAGTATTTTAATTTATCTATATCATCATTAGACTTTTTCTTGGATAAGCCTAGTTTTATATGCGTTTCAAGTAATCTATCTTTAGCCTTTGATAATTCAATTAAGTCGATATTATTATCTTCATTTTCTTCGTTATCTAAATCATCATCAGGTTTATTAGTATCGTTATTATCATTAGTAATAATTTCATCATTGGCGTTGTCAAGTACAAAATCGGTTGTCCCTGAATCTTTCAAGTCCAATGTCACCATATCAGAATTCCTATAAAATCTCTGTTGTTGTTGTAGTTCTTCCCTATGACGTTTATTCTTCCTCGTAAAATCTCCGGACTCAGGTAAATTTTCCCATTGTTCAACAGTCATTGTAGACAATTCTCTTTTTGCATCTTGAAACTGTTGACTTATTTCATTCAATGTTTCTGTAATCTTTTCATTTTTCACAATCAAATCATCTTTATTCTCCTTCTTATCTCTATCCCCATCCCCATCTCCATCTCCGTCAGTTTTATTGCTTTTACTGGTTTCCTTCTTATGTTTTTTCCTTTTCCGCTCTAGATATCTTTCAACATCATCATATATTTGATCTGCTTCTTTCTCATCTGTCAATAATCCAACACTGCTATCAAGTTTGGAATCGTCAAACCTACCATCTTCATTTTCCACAGCATTATTATCTTGGTTAACCTGAAACTCAACTTTTCTTGACGATCCTAGATCTGCTTGTGTTGTAAACCCTGTAGCACCTCTTCCAATTCCAGGAATATACCCGGGAGGCGGCTCTTGATCCAAAAACGCTTTCCTTTCCATTGAACTGCCCCTTCTTGTCTACACTGTATCCCAGCTTCTCTGTCTGTTGCTGTTTTCCTCTGTTAAATGTGTAAAAGAATGAAAAAAAACCGAACCGTGCGGCGATTTCGTTTTGTGTGCAACAAAAAAAATTTTTTTTTTTTTTCATTTTTAACAACATTAGATGATTTTTTTTCTTCTTTCTCTAGCTTTGTTCTAGCTTTTGTTCCTGCTTGGTTATTTATTCACGCTGTCCGACAAGTGTAGCAATGTCTAAAAGAACAGTAGAGGAGATAGACGACGGTCATCACGACAAAAGGTCGTTTCAAAATTTAAATGGTGATGTTGATATGGATGCAGATGGTCAATCTGATAATTTGAAATTTGCAAAAGAATTGGGTATTGAAGGTGAAATGGAGAATTTATCAGGTGACGATTATGATAGTGAAGGTGAAATTATTGAACTTGATCAAGATGATGCACAATTGGATGATGCTATTGATACTGAAGGATTAATTAATAAAGCTAAAAATGAGACTGAAGATTTACAAAATGAAGAAGAGAATACAATTTATTTACCACATAGATCTAAACCTTTAGGACCTGATGAAGTTTTAGAAGCAGATCCAACAGTTTATGAAATGTTACATAATGTTAATATGCCATGGCCTTGTTTAACATTGGATATTTTACCAGATAAATATGGTAATGAAAGAAGATCATATCCAGCTAAAATGTTTTTAACAACTGCAACACAAGCATCTCATTCAAAAGATAATGAAATGATTATAATGAAATTATCATCATTAACTAAAACTTTAGCCAAATCAGAAGATGAAGACGAAGATCCAGAATTAGATGAAGAAGATGAAGAAAATAATAATTTAGATCCAATTTTAGAAAATGAATCGATACCTTTAAAACATACAACTAATAGAATTAGAGTTAATCCATTTTCAAATCAAACAAATGAATATCATACAGCAACAATGAGTGAAAATGGTGAAGTATTAATATTTGATATATCATCACAATTTAAAGCATTTGATCAACCAGGATATCAAATTCCAAAACAAAGTAAAAGACCTTATCATATAATTAAAAATCATGGTAATGTTGAAGGTTATGGATTAGATTGGTCAAGTGTTGAAAATGGTAATTTATTAACAGGTGATGTTTCAGGTAGAATTTATTTAACAACTAGGAATAATGATAAATACGTTACTGATAAAAATCCATATCAAATTAATAATTCATCAATTGAAGATATTCAATGGTCAAAAACTGAGAAAACAGTTTTTGCAACAGCTGGTATTGATGGATTTATTAGAATATGGGATACAAGATCAAAGAAACATAAACCTTCAATTTCTGTTAAAGCATCAAATTCTGATATTAATGTTATTTCATGGTGTGATAAAATTGATTATTTATTAGCATCAGGTCACGATGATGGATCATGGGGAGTTTGGGATTTAAGAAATTTTCAACCAAATAATCAACCAACTCCTGTTGTTTCATATGATTTTCATAAATCTCCAATTACTTCAATTTCATTTAATCCATTAGATGAATCAATAATTGCAGTTTCATCCGAAGATAATACTGTTACATTATGGGATTTAGCCGTTGAAGCAGATGATGAAGAAATTAAACAACAAAGGAAAGAAAGTAAAGAATTGAACGATATTCCTGCACAATTATTATTTGTTCATTGGCAAAAAGATGTTAAAGATGTTAGATGGCATAAACAGTTACCTGGTACATTAGTTAGTACAGGTACCGATGGATTGAATATTTGGAAAACCATCTCAGTTTAGATGCAGAAAATGGTGCAAAGGTGGAATGAGTCTACATAAAAAGAACATTTTATGTTATATATATATATATATATGTAAATTTGTGTAAATTTGTGTATATAATATGAATCAATTTATAAACGAAGTTTTTTCTTCTTGTTGTTCTTGTTGTTGTTTCCTTCTCCCCCGAGATACCATTCTTTCCTACCTAAAGATATGGTATTTAGATACTTTTTTTTTCTTCCTTTTTCTTTTTCTTTTTCTTGTAATGACAGATGAATCATATTAAGGAAGTTGATTCATTTATTGAATGCGACGAATTAGCAATATTTTCTTCGGCAATTCTTAGTTCGGCATTAGCTTCAATTAGTTTAGTTGGATAATGGATATTGAAATAAACGCACATTAAAAGTAAAACCAATTGTAAATTAGCTGCTGCAAAATAAGGTAACCAAGAACTCCATTTTGAGTTTGGTTGTAAAAACAAACTCAATGACCAAATATAGCCACCTGGAGTTTGCAATAACATCATAGGAATCGATAATGAACCGGCATGTTTAATTTTGTAAGTTGTAAATAACTGAGGTATATATTGAATAATTGCTAAAAATGTCGAGATGACACCACTTATATCAGCAAATAGGGATAATACATCTTTATTTTTTTTCAAATTTAACAAGTAAAATAGGAACACTAAATTTATTACAACGTAAAGAATCAAAATGTTGAAATCAATTTTCAATTTTTGCTGAGAAATTTGTGATTCACGTATGGAGTTCCTAGTGAAAAATGTACATAAAAAGAAAATGAGTATGTAACCTGCAGATTGAAAGAAAATTTGAATCATACCAACTAGGGAATTTAAGCATTGTAGTTTAGTTAATTGAATATAGCAGCAGTTTCTAGCAGGTATAGTCACTATGTAAATATTTAATGATGCCGAGAAAGCTGAAAGCGATCCGAGTAGTAAAAAAGTTGGCGATAAGCCTTCACTTGACCTTCTCTTAATAATTTTAACGTGTTGCGGGACATATGATAAGAATATCCCCACTGCTAGAACAATTCCAGAGCTGAGAAAAGGTATGTTGACATCTTGGAAGACTTTACAGGACGTAGTCATCAAGAACCTGTGGCAGAATGTGAAGTATCTGCCCACTGAGACATTCGGAGAAGACACTTGTTGCTGCAGACACACGGTTTTGCTGTGGAACGTGTAACACAGAGTGAAATATCCACTGGGAGAAATACTGTGTACGTTGTGTGGAAACATGAGTCTTGCAGCCAGCCGTCGACCGACGCGGCACGTGACAGACGTGTGTCAGCAGCCGATCGACGGGCGGCCGATCGACGCAGATTTGCCACAAAATTTTTTTTTGTTTTTTAATTTTTTAATTTTTTAATTTTTTGTGTTTTTTGTGTTTTCCCAGCGAGTGGGGAATGAAAAGAGCTCTGATAGTAAGCAGAACAGCTGGGAGGGAAGAAGGGAAGAAGGGAAGAAGAGAAGAAGAGAAGACACAGGCACAGGCACAAGATGACTTTCCCAACTGCATTTGCTGAAGCTACCAGATTCTCCACCACCAGTGCCGACCTCAGATCCCGTGTGCTCAATCTCTACAGAAGATATCTCAGACACTCCAGAGAATTTGTCAATTCTTATGATTTAGATATCCCTGCTTATCAAGTCAAAACTAAAATCAGACAAGAGTTTGAAAGACACAGACACGTTCAAGATTTAGGTATCAAAAACGTTTTATACATGAAGGGACAAATGGAATTTCAAGAATTAGTTAATTTCTGGAAACAACAATCTCACGTTATGAAATATTTCGAAGACTTCGAACACTACAGTTCAACTACAAACAATTCCTTTGTCCAAAAATTCTTAAAAGGTGCTCAATAATTCTTTTCAATTCATATCTCTATTTATTCCATTATTTATTTATAAAATATAAATCATACACACATTATTATATGTATATATATATTCACTTTAAAAAAACTGAATATAAGAAATAATTTTACGATTATAACATGTAGTCCACACACACACACACACACATATATATATATATATGTATACGAATGTTATCTCCCCGCCGATTTGTAAATCTTCAAACCGTATCCATCCTTAAATATTTTTTCATACTCACCAAACATTCATGTGTCATTTTGTCATCAACAATTTTCAAAAATCTAAATAACTCAAACGACGTCTCAAAATCTTTGCTTAAGATTAATTTTTTGATTATATTAAAAATTAACTCTTGATCTTCTTTGCTGATACAACTTTTATTTCTACTATCTTCATTATTTTCATAATTCAACATTATAATGAAAAAATGTGCACTTAGTTTATAATCCTCGTATTGATTAAATAATTTATTAACAATATTTCTAGGTTCTTGCCCGCTTTTCTTGAAATAAATAACCCAAAATTGAATCTCAATTTTCTTTAAAACATTTAATAGAATTTCATAATAATTATTACTTAATTCAATTAATTTATCTAATCTATTAAAATATTCATTATTTATATCATAATTTTCTTTATCATAACATTTTTGTAAATATTCAACCATTAATTTTTCAACAATGAATTTATAATTTTTAAACTTGGAAAATTTATTGTAAACCGTATTTAAACTTAGCGCATTTGAATCATATTCTAAATCTTTTACTTCAATATTGGATATAATATAATGTGTTAATAAATCTCCTAAATAATTACTTTTAATTGTATTCATTTTCATCATATTCAAATTTTCAATATCAATTCCAAAATAAATATTTTGATTAACTATTGTAGTTATAGGATACGGACAAACTCCATTATACTTAATTATTTTATCGCCATTTATTTCATTTTTGATTATTTCATTACCAATATTAATTTTAATCGGTTTTAAATTTAATAAATTTTTATCATCATTTAAATTATAATGAATTAATTGTGATCCATCAAATAAACAAATTAATGAATTATTTAATTTATAAACATATTCAATTTGGTTACTTATTAAATATGTATTAAATTCATTGTTTTCACTTTTAATATAATATAAATCTGTATTTGTTAAAAATAATAAATCATTCTCATTAATTTTTAAAATTGTTCCATAATTAAGTATTATTGAATCATCATTTTTCTTAAAACATGATTGAATTTGAAATATTTTGGATTTAATTATTAAAATTTCAGATTTTTTACACGTAATTGATAAATCTTCAATTAAATTTCCTTCATTATTATTTATATAATCCCCTTTAATTTTATCTTTTAATTCGATTTTGATTTTCAGTTTCCATGAATATAAATTAAGTTTATCCGTTATAACAAATAATTCATTGGTATTTAAGTCAATATTAAAATTTAAAAAAATTTCATCAGTTTTACTTTCATTAAAATTAAACCCCCAAATAATATTATCAAAATTAAAATCTCCATTAAAAATTTTATCATTAAATATAATAATTTCAGATTTCCTTTTATTTTCTTTATCGTTATGATTATTATTATTATCATTGTTAATATCATTAAATGATCCTAAAATTAAATAATTTTTCCAGAACAAACATTTCCTTATAGGTATTTCGATTTTTTCAAATGATTTATTATCTTGTAAATTTTCTAAATAACTCCATTTTTTATTAAAATTATCAAATACAATAACATCAAAATTTCCAACTATACATATTTTATTACCATCTTCACTAATACATGTTGACCTTATGATTGTATTATGTATTTTAAATTTTTGTGGTATCATTTCCTTTAACCAAATATCTGTTTCTTTATTTGTAATATCATTTAAATTATAATTATAATGATGATATTCGTATATTTTTTTCTCATATGCTTTAAAAATAAATATCTTATCGTTATCAATTAGTAAAGGTCTTTTAAAATTTAAATAATTAAACCCTTCATTCAAATTAAAATTAAGTAAATTAATTAAAATGATTTCATTTTCATAATTAACTAAAATAATCTCAAAATTATTTAAAAATTTGAATTTTTTCAAGCTTATAAAATTTGTAACTTTTTGCTTATTATTATTTTTATTATTTTCTTTATTAATTTTAAAATCTAAATCTAGTTCAAATTCAAATGTTGAAAAATTTAAATTACCTAGTATTGAATAAATATTCCATCCATTTTCAAATAATACAACTAACGAATCTCCATTTGATGATAAAATCAAATCTTTTGGTTTGTTACTTGGTGTACATTTTTTAATAATTTTCAATAATCTACATGTAAAATTATCTAACAATTTTAAAATTTTTATTTCACCATCTTCAAATAATATATAAATTAAATTTTTAAAATGATTTATAATACTTTTGATTATTTTATTATTCGAATTATTTGATTTATAGACTAATTTACCGTTTAACTCTAAATCTGTTGAATTAGTGTTTATTTTTTTAACTAATAACAAATTATTTTCTTGATTGAACCATAGGAAACAATCCAAATCATAATTATATTCCATACCTAAAATATCACTATTATTATTAATTTCGGGATCTTTGAACCAATCCAATTCATCCGCAATTATAAAATTGATCTCATTATTATTGGTATTATTGTTATTATTATTTTTGTCATTATTATCATTATCTGTATTATTACTATGATTGTTACTATTATTCAAATGAATTATCTGAAATGCATGAGGTTTATTATTAATCAACATCAATTCTAAATTATTTATAAAACAATATTCAACAATTGGACTTGCAACATTCAAAATCAATTTTAACCTTAATCCTAAATCTTTATTCGGTATTTCATTTAAATCTGCACTCATAAATGAATTAATTAAATTAATTACATTTTTACCATTTTTAAAATTATTCGATTGAACAAATTTAGAATCTATGCCTCCAAAAACTAAATCATCTTCTATATACGTTGTTATCGGATATCCATTTTGAATTAAATTACCAGTTTTCGAATATATGTTTAAAACTTCACTATCACTACCACCTTTAAATTTAATTATATAAATTAAAATAACATTTTTATCAGTTTTAATTGCAAAAGTTTGCTGATTTGGTGATATCTTAATTGATTTATTAGATCCATATAATTCTATAGATTTCAATGATCTAATATGTATATTAATACAGGTTTTATGTCTATTATCATATATATAAATTGATCTAAAAGTAATTAAAACGTATGGAAAATTTGGTAAGTTACTTGTAATTATATCAATTATTTCATCATTATGTGGTAAAACTGGGAATTCATCTTTAATCAAATCAGAATCAACTTCAGGTAGCTTCTGAACTTCCTTTATAGACGTAGGCCAATGCATATGGGCTACCTTGTATAATTGGAAATAAGTAATTTGAAAAAAAAAAGCTAGGTCTTGCTTACGATCTTAAACTTGTTTACCAGTTTTTGTCGGTGTTGAGAAAACTTACCGTTTACTAAACACTCGGGTAATTTCACCTCGCTATTGTTTCCTAATTGTAACATATATATAAATATATGGGACACGTAACAATAGTAAGGCATTCATGAAATTGGCCAATCACCGACATAGGAATTATTGAGTGAGAATATTTCACTTAATCGTTGATTTACCTAAGCTTCAAT
>JAJMLC010000163.1:0-179148 GCA_030569495.1 Pichia cabralensis | reverse complement strand
CATCATCATTTATCAAAAATTTTTGTGATTTACAAGCAAGCTTAACTAATGAATCAAGTAGTTTCTCTTTACCTTCGTAGGTACGGCCTTTAAGTGATTCTAATAATAAGTTATATAATTCATTCAAATGTAAAGGATTCAATTCATTGATTTTTACATCTAAACTATTTATAATTTCAATTATTGATGATGCAATTGTTTGTCTTAACGCAAAACTTTGAGTCTGAATATGTAATTTGATTAATTCAATTATTTCTGGAAAATATAATTTGATTGAGTTAGATCCTGAACTTGTAGAATCGGACCACACTTTATTAAAATTTAATGCTATATTTTTGTTTAAATCATTTTTACCAATAAAAGATAGCGGAACAAACACTGATAATACAGATTGGAACTTATCTGAGGCAAATTTTGAGATAGATTCAACAGCAACTGAAGCAATCAGTGGTAATTTATCATCATTCATAATATCAGATTTTTTCTCAAAATAATATTTGGTAAGTTTTCTTCCAAACGATCCAATTTTTTTTAATGAAGAAATTCTAATACAATAACCACAAGTTATTGCGTAAGATCTTGCGACTGTTTCATTTTTATCTTTTAATTGACCCGATGCAATTTTCAAAAGTTGATCCCCATATTTGCTTATAATGAAGAAATGCCTTAGAATTAAGTTCACAATGACTTTAGACCCTGCTACCTTTGATGGTAGTCCAATAGCTCCTTTTATAGCAACTGCTAATTTATCAATAAAATCGCTGATATTATTTTCATCTAATAAATCCATTAACTTTTCAATAACTTCCATCATAGGAGAACTTCCAACAATACCGAGTCTTTGTGAGTCAATATCTTCAACTTTCAGATTATATTTGTCTGCATTCAAGGTTAAATAATTAATAACTTGTGGCTCAACAGAAGTCATTAACAAAACCAATTGACTCACCATTTCGGCAATGAAAGGTTTTAAACTTTTTGATGAAGTCGAAACTAGCTTCATAATGGTATCAAAAGCAAATTTCTTAACATCTTCAGAATCGCTTAATAAACCATTATTTCCTAATAAAAAGGGAACTAATTGTTTTAATATACTTATTTGAGCTGATTCGTTGGATGAATTGTTCATTTTTAATACCATTGTATTAGCTAGAAATCGTGTTAGTGAAGTTCCCTCCTTTCTAACAGAACTTTTAATATCATCCATAGCACGAAAAGCCATAGCCCATATATCTTCGAGATCATTTTCATAATTTTTAAATTCTGCTTGTCTCAACAAGTCTTGTAAACCTGCAGTTCCAGCTTCACGAACACGCCATTCACGATTTCCCATGCTAGATAAGAGCTCCTTTTTGATTGATGCAAAATTCTCATCCAATGTGGTCTTATTATTTAATATCAAACTATTCCAAATATTGTTCATTGTCCTTGAAATTGATTGACTAGGATCGTATTTATACCTGAAAAGTTTTGGGATCAATCTCTCAGCTAATTTGGGATTTGATTTCAGCATATCTTCTAATTTTTCCTTGTCTAAAATTGCACCTAAACCAAAAGCTATACCTTTTCTTGAGGACCATAAGGCTGAATTTTTGGCAAGTGACATGAACTTATAAACTAAACTTGGGTTACCTACTTCAGATGCTAAATTAAGGACATCTTTATACGTGGATACAGATTCACCATCACCGGTATTCAAAACACCAGTATCGAATAATTGTGTTTCTTCATCGACATAGCCACTTATAAGCTCTTTGGAGGTTTTATTTGAATCAGTAAAAGATTTCAATAAATTATGAATCAATGTTTCTTGAATATCGGATCCTCCTTTTTCATACGCTATACTTAAACCCCTGGATGCAGCTTCTTGAACAATTTCTTCTCTATCAGATAAAAATCTCATAAATGCATATTGAATTTCACTTATTTTTTCAATGATAATTGGGTCAGTTGAATATTGAACAAGTGATAACAACCAAATACATGCAGCTTTTCTTAAACTTGGTTTGGTCTTTTGGCAGGCACTCAAAAGTTTTTCTAAAATGAACGGTGCACGGTGAGGATTTAATGTCCCATTTTGGGATCCTGGTAAATCATTTTTATATTTCATGTATAAAGAATTCCAGCCATCACTTAAAATGGCAAAACCTTCACCTGACATGAAAAGATTATCTGGATGCTTTGTGACATGAGTTTCAAACAAAACTTCTTCAAATAAAGTGAATTCACCAGATTCAGTCTCCTGATATGATAAAGATAAATAACACCATGCATATATAGCATATTCATCTGATTTCTTCACAAGGATTTTTAGTTTCAGAACTATTTTTTCTTTAAATGGATCTATTTGGTTCGATAATTTTAAATCTGGGCCTAAACATCCAAACATAGAAAGTTGAGAAATACAATCCAATGACATTTTGATACGATTAGTTGAAGCAGAATTCATGTTCGTTTCAATTAATTTCAAAACACTTTCAAAATATGATTCTGTAATAATATTATGACGTTTGCGTAATGTTAACCTGGAAATTAAAAAACCTATTGAGCTTGGTAAATTTTCTTTTAGTAAATACCTCAATATCTCTTCAATTTTGGCATCAGAAAGCATTGGAGTTGAGCATATAATACCAGTAAGTTGGGCAATATGATGAAATGAATCAATTGTCAAAGATTTTGTTTGGCCATTCAGAAGAAAATCTATGTGTTTTGTAAGCTCATTTGTAATATTTTCTGGGCATAAAGTTATTAAGTTTTTAAGCATACTCAAAACAGAAGTGCCATTATTCAAACTGATGTGACTGAATGATAAATCTATAAAATTTTTTAAAGCACTTTTAAAATTTTCGTTAGAAGTGGTACCATCAAAATCTTTTGAACTGGATAGTTTCTCAGAAATACAATCACGGATGTTTTGATCTGTATCAAATGCTTGATCAATTCTGGTTTCCCAATATTGATCAATTGCAATAATAGTATTTTTATTTTTACTGCACTCCATAATTAAACAACGAATGCTAAAAGGAAGAGCTATCTCTAAATTTATGCCATTATTATATTTTGAGATGAACTTAATCATAGTAGTAAATGATGGAAATGTAATATCTTGTGTTGTATTCCTATTCATTTGAAACAAATATGGATGTAATCCTTTTTTCGATTCTTCAATAGTTTCAATTTTATCATATTTTGATTGGGCTAGAATATTACAAATTCTAGCTTCTGCATCATCAAACGGAAACACGACATTTATATACTTGATTGCAATAAATCGGATTTGCGCCAGAATATTATCATTTGAAAACTCATTTGATTTCTCAAATATTTGAAGTAATACATCTTTAAGTTTCAGTTTTTGAGTCAAGGATAAAGATGATATATTCGTTGTTAGTCCAATTAAAACGTCCTGAATAGTTAAAGTTAATGATTTATCATCAATATTCAGCATGTCAAGTAGAAATTGAATATAAGAAACATTTAATAAATTCGTTGATTTTTTAAGCAAAAGTCCCAACGCTTCATACTGATAACGACGGTTGTCAATATAATTAGGAGCTGTTTTGTCCATTGAAATATCAGACAAGTTCAACTTTAATTTATGTGCTATTTTTTCAACTTTTTCATCACTAGTGTCATCTAATGAATTTGTAGCAGTATACCATCTTATAAAAGAAACAGTAGTTTGTTTTAGCCTAATATTAGAAGAGTTAAGACCTATATCTGATATTTTATCAACAAAAGGAGAGCTGCAAGCACATTTACTTTTGCATAAAATCAAAAGAATTTTCTCCTGTAGTTGAGTTCTAACGGATGAGATTGTATCATTTCCAACAAATAGTTGGATTAATAAATTAATAAGATTTTCATTTTCATAATCAATGGAAATTCGTTTTGAAAGAGTTGAAGCTAATGAAGAAATTTTGGAATCTCCGTCTGCACTTCCAGCAATTAAAATTAAAAGCTTTTTTTGATCATTTAAAGGTTCAATAAGTTTAATAATATTAAGTTTATAACTGGATAGAGTACTAGAATTAAAGATGACACCTGCGTAGTAACAGAAAAATGAACAATCTTCTTGCGAGAGTCCTGGTTGTGAAATATTGTTTGGAATCATTCCATTAGATCCAACAGATACAGAATGTAATAACATAAACTTATAGAATTTTTGAAGAATAAAGGATTCATCCTCTGGATCTCTAATTTCTGATAAGGACGATGACAATGATTCGAGCTCCTCATTTGATAGTGATCCCAAAATCTTACATATTATATTGAATAATCTTGCAGAAATTGCAATTTTAAATTTTGAAATACCTTCAAATAATTGTGGAACAAGTGTAGTTTTTTCTGTTTCTGTTAATCTTGATATAGCTTTAGATAAGAATAGAAGCGTATATGATTGGACTACTGTAGGATCTTGATCAGGTTTCAAGTTTGGAGATTTGACTTGCTCAAGCAGCGCAGTGACTGGTAGTTTTAATGATGAAGTGGCATTGAATTTTGAAAGTAAAAACTTGATTGTTTTCCCTAGTTGAATTTTGACTTGTTTGTCATTTGAAGCAAATTTCAACAATAACGGAGCCAAATAAACGTTTAAAGTGGACTGAAATTTTTCATCAGTGTCTGCCAAAGCAAATTTTAGTTCAACTTTTTGAACCAATTGCAATTCCTGGCTTGGTGGCATACTAATTTGGTTGTTGGCTCCAGAAGTATTGAATAGCAACAATTTGTGTGGTAAAAGGATATCGAAGGCAAATCCTAGAGATCTTCCCGAAATGGAAAACGGGGGTCGATTCATGTTACAAGTCATTCGGCGACGCGTCGGCACCAAAACGCCATGATTTATCTACTGCTGGTTATGCTACTAATAATTATATACACGGATACTTGAAATCTGATGGCCCCGGTGCTGTATATATCCTTGCATAGCTGCTTAGAGGGAGATATCAACCGACTATTAGGTGTGTAAATATAAGAAAGAAGCCGCTTTTTGGAGCTTAAATCCATTCCAGATTTCCGCAAAAACGAGTCACAGCTTAATCGCACATAAATTAAGGAAGCGGTCTTCCGAGTAAAATCTTTAACGAAGGATTTTTACTTTAACGGTACCTTCTATGATGTGTTATGTTCTGGAGCAGCAAGTACAACTCTTCCACCGCTCAAACAAGCATTGATCTAACTGGTTTCTTTGGGCATAGCTCTAATATTCCTTTATTTACCACATATATTGCCTACAGGAATCATTATCAAATTACAACACTCCCTTGACGGATCTTCTTTCTATTGATAATAAAAGAACTTTTTGCATACAAACTTTCCTAAAGAACTTGAATTTATTTATTTATCATTGTTTTTAATTTTCCCATTTGTTTTCATATTGAAGATTAGATATTAAGACATATATTTTCAAAATAAATATATACATATATATATATATTTAGATATATATATATAATATTTTCATATATTCCACACGTATACACATACACATGTATATACATCCTACTAAAAGAAATATTTACTAATCAATATGCCCGAAAGACATCCAAATTCTCCAACTGAGTTGGGTTCCTATTTAATGGATTTTAGGCCCGTCTCCCAACATTCGATGATGTATAATTCTGATACAGATTCCAGATCAAGCTGCTCAAAAGAAGGAAATTCACATTCACCTCCATTCTCAACTAACTCTTCAAAATATAAAGGCAGACGATATACGAGTAAATTACCTATTTCAGATATTCCCGAATTGGTTGATTTATGTTCTGAAATGTTACAATCTCAGAATATTACAGGCTTAGCCATGATTGCTAGACAAGTTGGGTTGCCACCACATTTAAGATGCCAAATTTGGCCTATATTACTAAAATACCATCCATTTGTTCAAAATCCTTATGTTGAAATTAGTGAAAATGATGATGATGACAATGATGATATAGATGATAAGACTGGAGAATATAAAATACCGTATAAAGAAATTAAATTTGATTTAAAAAAATACTTAAGAAGCGCAGAGCGTTATAAACCTCAAGTTATGACACCAGATGCAAAGGATATGTTTGAAATTCAAGAAAAAATATTTGACGTAATAGAACTTGCAATTATCAAGTTTTTGAAAAAATGGGGTTCAATTGTTAATTATAATTCTGCTCTTACATGGATAGCTTTAGGTTTAGCGGAATGGCTTCCTCCTTTACCAAAGTCACAGTTTGTTTTATGTGGACTTGACGATGTTGCCAAAAACGGTACTAAGTTAAGGAATATTAATGAGACTTATTTTGAAAGATTGAACAGTAATTCTAATGTTGTATCAGAGACTTCTTCCACATTTCAAGATTCCTCATTTTCCCCAACTCCTAATTCTGCAACTCCTTTAGCAAGTCCAGCAAATACACCACCAAGTGGTTCTAAACAATTATCATTTGCAGAGTTGTATGAACGTATGGCTTTGGTTATTTTATACACACCTGATCCTACAACTGTTGAAAATAAAGAGTCATCCTTAAAATTATCACTTTCAAAAGATTTAAAACAGTTATCTCTGCTTCCTTATACTGGTGGTCCAATCACGGATAGGATATCATTTTTTTTGTTTGCTATGAGAAAATTATTGCCTGAACTTCATAGTTATTTGGCGGAAGAAGATTCCCTTTCAGGAGATTGGATGCTATGGTGGTTGAAATATGATGGTAGTAAAGTGTGGTCACGTTATGATAGGGGTAGAACTTGGGATTTATTATTAGGATATAGAACAGACTGTAAAAGGTTTGAATCAAATATGAAAGAACTTTTTGAAATGACAAACGAGCAAGTTAGATTGCTTGGACAAGATATTTTTTGGAATCCAATGGATAATGTTGTTGATGACACTGAAATTAATGATTCGAATAATTTAAATAATTCAAATAAAGGTAAAATACGATCTCAGAGTACCACAACTATTGTTGATATGGATTGTGAGTCTGATATCAAAGGAGATTTTAAAAAAGTTGATAAAGCGAATCCGATGTTATCACAGATTTCGAAAAATAGAAGTCATTCAATATCTTTAGAGAAAACACCTACATTAGCTTCACTTTCAATGAATTCTCCTAAAACACCATTATCAAGTTTAGACGATAAAATTGATAACTTGCCTCGACTTGATGAAATTGAACAGATTCATGATCTCCCATTTTCAAAAATTCATCCACATGTTGAAATTATATTCATTAGTTTGGCCTTCTTGAAAAGTAAAGAATTTACTATAACAGAATTAGATCAAAGTGAAATTAAAACATTGTTCCATAAATTATCTAGTCTAAAAAGTGAATTTGATGAATTAGGTTCTTTTGTTAGTACTAGAGATGATGAAACTTCCCAAAAAAATGGTAATTCTGTGAACAACAATCATGTTAATAAAGTTGACCATACTGGACATATCAACGGAGAAAATCAAGGAATGATGTTACATCATAGAAAATCCAACAGGGATATTGAAAATATATTGATTGAGGCTGGTGAGTTGTGGAGAAGATTTTTGTATATTACTATGATTGAAGAAACTAATCTGGATTAAGAGGTAATTGTTTTTTCTTTTGAAATTTTTTCAAATTTTGCTTTATATCTTTTATATTCTTAAAAATAAAAATACACTTAATCATAAAATGTAACTACTATAACTCAAAATTGAGGTTGATAAAAAAAAGGTATTTAAAAATTATACAAAGAAACTGTATATAAATTATTTGAAAAAAATATGTATATCTATATACCTATAATACAAGCTTGAATGGTATGCTATCTGATGTTAATATTGAACTTATATTAATAAAGCGCCAGCAGCTAAAGCTGCTGCTCCAGCTGCATAATATGAGCCGAGGTTACCACCTACAGCTGCACCTGAGTAAGTTGGAACAACCGAAGAAGAGTTCCAAACTGGACATTCAGTGTATGTTTCGTCACAAGAAGTGATAGTTTTGGTATCTGTTGAAAAGGAAGTAGTGACAGATGATGCAGCTAAAGCTGAAGAAACAAATAAAGAGATAATTGATAATTGCATTTTGTTGAATGAGTGACTAAGGCAAGTAAAGTTGGATTGAATAAAGAAATATAAATAATATTTTTAAGAGATCGAAAGAATGAAAAGAACAAAAAGAAGATTGATATTATCAGATACAAACAAAACCCCCCAACTCAAAAAAAACGGCGAACACCATAGAATATAAATGGTTTTAGTCCTGATGGTAATTATATTTTTGACTGAAATATCAAATTGAATCTTTAGTTCCTGATGATCTGTATGGTCTAAGGTGACACATAGATATGCAAACCAGCCATCTTTCAATTTACCAAATGCGGAAATATCATATTTCAGTTATAACCGAATAAATAAAAGTTAACTAAGTTTTTACATAAAAAAATAGAAAGGGGTTTGGAGTTTATTTTTGATAAGCATGATTGTCATAATAAAAATCTATAAGATACTGTAAATACTAAAACAATAACTATTAGAGTTTTCCAGCATAATTCAAATCATTACTAATATTTTTTAGGCTCCATAGTTGAATTCCAAGCAAATTTCTATACAAAGCACAAAAAGCTTTCCTCTATTAGATAATACATATTTATGAATAATGTCATCAGTACCCGTGGCTAGACGGGCATGTGTGTACGACTTTAGGTTCGGTAATACACAAATAACAAGCAGCAAGCCACATCCTTTTGAAACTTCAACTTAAAATTTCTAGCGACATGTCACACTGAAAACTTTCCGAGATTGTGTTGATATATGTGTTGAAACGTTCCTGAACGACAGCAAGCCACTGAAATTTTGATAGGCCACATGTTCAGAAGATACCGACTTTGCTATTCGGCTAAACACATTTGTTTTATTCAAAAAAGAGTGTATTCATTACCACCAAATTTTTCTGTTTCACAAAATCACAAAAATAACAAGAGCAATTCATACCAGTTAAATATTGAAGATATAACAGATACACTAGAAAACGATCCTAATTTAGAAAATTTTTATGGTCCTGAAGTACTGAATGAAATAAACCAATCGAAAAATCAAAATAAAGAAGGTATTTATGACCCTTATGATTTTTCAAGTCTTCCTGTGGATCCCGAGTTGGATTCTAATCCATTTTTACCGGACAATGCTCCTAGAACAATGTCGACAGAAGAGTTTCAAAAAATGATGGCTAAAGAAAATACCAGTTCAGCTACAAAAAAATCGATAACTCATGATGATGTTGTTTCTACAGATGAATATTTATCACAAATGATAAATGCAAAGATTGATGACATAAAACCGGAGAATACAAAAGGCAACAAACAATCAGATAACGAATTCAAGAAAGAAAATCCATTTCACAAATTGAAATATATAACAGAATTTTTGAAAAAGGATGACATCCCAAGTTACCAGCAGCCTCAAGCGCAACTAAGTTTAAAGGATTTAGTATTGAGTGAACTTCCGTTGGTTATTGTTTCAAAGCTAAGTGATCCTAGACTTAATTTAAGTATAGAGAAGTACATTTATGATAATTTGCCAGATCCCAGAAAACCAATCAATAAATTTGTGAAAAGATTATTTTTATACAAGAATTCCAATTGTATCGTGCTAGGTAAAAATCAAAATATATATAGAGAAATTAATTTAAGGCTAGCATCAACGTATTCGATTCCTATTTTAAGACGATACTCGGGAGGCGGAACAGTTGTGCATGATTTGGGGAATTATAACTTTTCATTCATGTGCTCTAAAGATGACTTTAACCGTACATTTTTCACGGGTGAATTGATTAAAAAATGGAATGAGTATTTGAAATACGCATCACCGTCTAGGAACTTATTTTCATTATCATTAAATTCAAAAGGTGATATGGTAAGAGAATGTGATGAAAAAAAAATTAGTGGATCAGCATTTCAAATCTCAAAAGGAAAATCACTCCATCACGGAACTATGCTTCTCAACTCAGACTTGAATACTCTTGGAAAATTACTAAAAGTTAATAATAATAGATTAGAAAGTATTACAGACAATGCGACAAATTCAATTCCTAGTCCAATTGTTAACACTAATATGAATGAAGATGTCTTTGTGGAATTATGTATTGATTCATTTGTTAGCAAATTTGGAGTACCCACTAATTTGTCTTCTAAAGTTGAAAAATTGAATAAAAACAACCTCAGTTTGATTAAACATGAAAATAGTGAGGTCCAAATATTGAAAATAGATGATTTGACAGATTTACCTTCAGAGATTCATGATACATACCGAGAATTACAAAGCTGGGATTGGATTTTTGGAAAATCACCACGGTTTCAAATACATTTTATTATTGATAGCGGAAATATGGATTTGAAATTTATCGTTGATAAAGGCAGGGTTATCTCCTTAGAATGGGATAGTAGAAAAGAATCAGAAGATAGATTAGCTGATTTAATAAAAGCCCTTCTTGATAAAGAGATTGTTGTTAAATTTTCCACCAGTAGTATCTCCAAATTCATAAAAGATCCAAAGCTTATGAATGAATTGTCATGGCATATTGACCAATCCGTAAAATTAGAAAACATTGGAACAATATTATAGATTGTTTTTACTCCATTATATAGTTATATCATATACATGTGTACAACATATGTGCGTGTGTGTATCTATGAATAAAGAGAAAATCGTTACTTAAAGTTTTTTTTATTAGAAATTGTAACGTTAGGTATTTCTGTTTCGAATGGTAATCTAAAAAAATTGCTTCTGATTAAATATTCTGGAAGTTGAATTTTTTAGCTTGAAAATTTAAGTAAAACCGCAAAATACAGAATTTGTTAAAATGGTAATTTTTACATACTGTAGTTTAAAATCCTTCATTGGAAAACTTTTAAAAAATATAGAAGCAAACATAAAGCTCTTGTTTTCTTAACAAAACCTTGCAAACGTAATGTTGGTATTAATAGTTATTTTTATACATTCCATACAATTAAAGATTCTAGAATGACAATGGCTGGAATGTTAGTTTTTTAACAAATGGTCCCTTGGCCCAGTTGGTTAAGGCGTGGTGCTAATAACGCCAAGATCAGCAGTTCGATCCTGCTAGGGACCAATTTGATTACTTTTTTTATTTTTATTAGTCTGATAACATGCAGTTTTTTTTTTACCCCACAAATTTGATAAAACTATCCTGAATATACAATATGCCTGTATTATTTAGTTGCTTTATGGTCACTTATTGTTTTGCCCATGAAAACTATGAAATTTCGTATAGCTAAAAAAAAATTTTTTCAAGCAAATTTTCACGATTTCGTTGAACGAGAGAAGTCGCCAGAAAAGTAAATAAAAACAGTATTTTAGCATTTTTCCTTCAAGAAGTTTGGCATTAGTCATAGAAAATCCCTGAACGCATTCCAATGAGCTCACCTAAATATCATGATCTTGTGAAGTCACTCACATCAGAGGATATATATAAGCTTTTCCCTGAAGTTATACCATTAGAACATGCAAGCGGATTATCTTCTTCAAGTATATTAAGTAGTGATCACGGAAAAGAAGAAGTATTTGATGGTCACGATGAGGAACAAATCAAACTCATGGCTGAAAACTGTATTGTTTTAGATTATGACGATACTCCAATTGGATCTGGAACGAAAAAATTATGTCATATTATGGAAAATATTAACAAAGGTTTACTTCATCGTGCTTTCAGTGTTTTCTTATTTGATTCAGATGATAAACTTTTATTACAACAAAGAGCTACAGAAAAAATCACATTTGCTGATATGTGGACCAATACCTGTTGTTCACATCCATTATGTGTTGATTCGGAGATGGGCGCAGATAAAGGTGATATTACTTCACTAGATAATGCAATTCATGGAGCTAAAACAGCAGCACAAAGAAAATTATTTCATGAATTAGGTATTGAAGCTGATGATGTTCCATTACAAAATTTCAAATTTTTAACAAGAATTCATTATATGTCACCAAGTAATGGTCCTTGGGGTGAACATGAAATTGATTATATTCTTATCATAAAATCCAATGCTAAAGTAAATCCAAACTTAAACGAAGTTAGAGATTACAAATACGTTTCCAAAAATGAACTTAATAATATGTTTGAAGATCCTGAATTGGTTTTCACCCCATGGTTTAAGTTAATTTGTAAATCATACTTGTTCAAATGGTGGGACGATCTTGATAACTTAAAAGAAGTAAAAAACGAGACTATTGATCGTATGTTATAGAGAATATGCCAATTATAAAAAATGTTATCCTTTAGTTTAATACATTATATATGAGCTATATACTATGTAGTCTGTAAATTTGTCATCATTACATTAAGTCTTACCGGAAACTCATATCATTCTTCAACAAACGGGTAAACTCTCCAAATGGCCTATTCGGGTGCCCATCTCCGCCATCGCTAGAACTCGGGTTTCAGATTCCGATAAGCATGCGAAGATTTGTCTTATCTATCTTTAAATATAAAAAAGATGAAAAGTTTGTGTTTTTTATCCCAGACACTCTTTACAGAAGCTGGTAATGCTACTGAATTCTCTGTTGTCAATATCTCCTATTTAATAAAGTAATAGAAAACAATCGCAACAAAAGATGCTTGATTCATCATCCAATTCTTCTTTGCTGCTAACCACTGCAATTGGGTTAATTTCAATACCATCTTTATATTATTTTTTATCAAATAAAAAATCTAATTTAAAATCCAAGCCTTTGAAGCAAAACAGTTTTCAACCTCCAAATATTGTACCAATTGGCGATGATTTCAATTGGGAATTACAAAAACCTTACCCTTACAGGCCTTTTAAAAAAGGTACATATAAAATGACATTAGCGATTAGGAAAATTGATCCGAATGATTTTATTTGCATTGAAGACACTTATTTGGAGAGAGTCACACTTAGAGCACAACTTTTTGATAAAGTTAAATTATACGGTTGCCATGAATCAGGTATTTCAGCATTAAAAGAAGCATACTCATTCGTTTTCAATTTTTTACTTCAAAGATACCCTCAATATTTTGAACTGAATTTAGAGAAAAATAAAATTCATAATAAGATTACAAATAAATGGATTGAAGCAAATCCAGAAGGAATGGAACCAACAGAAATACTAAGAACAATTGCTTCTAATATCGAAGAAGACATACTTATTTTAATTAAGAATAGTGAAGATGAAGAATATGATGAGTATGTTCTAAGAGTTGGTATCTCCTTATTCCCTGCAGGTTTCAATCCGCTTGAAAAAATCAATAAACCATTAACTAAAATTCATGCACCAGTACCTGGATACGTTAACAAACTAAAAATTTCAATGAATAAATTTTTTACAAGATTGCAACCAAATGAATTTATTGTACGAAACAATTGGTCAATTCAGACGCACACTAAATTGTGTGCACCATCTGGATCACATGCTACCGTTGACGAAGCAAAAGTTCTGCATCCTTTATATCCCCAAGAGTTAGATTTTAACAAAATTTTCTTTCGTGTTGAGAAACAATGTTTCACTAGGTTACCAAAAACTGGCGCCGATCTTATGTTCATCAGAACGTATACAACTTCATTGATGGATTTAAGAAGCAAATTAAATGACGAAGAAAAAGACACTTTATGCAGTGCTATTGATGGTTTGACAGGTGGTATTGGTACCTACAAGCGTCGTTTTCAATGGGGGGATGCTTCCAAATCATTTCTAAATGGTGAGAGTGATGGTTCCAATCCTGTTCCAACAAAATATACATTCACCACGTAAAAGCTTATTTATCTAACTTCTATTTTATCATACATTCTTTATAATCGAAATATAGCACACAAACGGCGCCTCGTTTGAATCTAAAAAATATCTGTGGCGCATTGCGTTACGTAAATTAGCGAGATATTCCTCTTCTGGAAACTGAATACACCAACCATGCTTCAAAGATTCAACTGAATCACAACGTTTTCTTCCTGCCTGACATTGTTCATTATCTTAATCAAACACTAGAAGACGCTTTAAACTAGTGCGATTAGATTTACATCACATAGATTGCTAATGTTTTCTAAAATTTCTCAAATTGGGAAAACCTTTACGGATGAATTGAGTAGAATCAATGACGAGGTGAATAATTCGCCTTTAAATGAACAAAAACAAATAGCTGATCCAGAAGTTGCCAGAAAGGTAATTCAAACAAAGACTCCTGAAATATCTGAAATTACAACACCTTCTGAAATGCAAAAACCTGATGATGTCAGTCCAAAAATTTCAGAAGAAGAGGAACAGTCATCTGTCATATTAGAAGAGTCAGCAAAGCCTTCTCAATTGACGCATAATACGAAAAATGATAAGAATCCCAATTCAATAGATCTAGTGCCTGGAACAGAGATTAACTTTTCAAGCTTACAACCTGAAATTTGTTCACGTTTGAAAAAATTCATTAAATATGAAGCAAAATATCCACAATTATATGACGCTTATAAAATTGAAAAGAAAAAAACTGCTCTAATCCATGCATTTGAAAATATGTTACAAGAACAAACCCCATGTTCCAGCATTGGAGAATTGGATTCTGTAAGGGATTATTTGAAGAGTCTTGATAGCAAGAGCAAAATGTTATCTGCAGAATTGAATAATGTTACTAAAGAAAAAAAAACTGCAGATGATAAAGTTGTTGAAATGTCTAAAAAAATAAAAGATCTTCAAAAAGCGCTGACTTCTAGAAGAACAGACGAAACTAACGAACTAAAAAAATTAAAGGATGAAGTTTTTCAACTAAAGGAGAAAAATTTAACTGAATCAAAACTTTCTGACGACTATGATGCGCTTTTGAAAGAAAATGAAAAACTAAAGATAGATCTAGATAATTTAGAAAAAGCAAACGTATTAACTGAACAATCAGAAGAATTACATAATACAATCAATCAATTGAAAAAGGACAATGAAATTTTTGAAAAAGAGAAACAAGACTCAGAATTGAAGATTAAGTCTCTCATGACAGAATTCGATGACTTCAAAGAAGTTTCTGCAACAGAGAAAACAGAATTAAAAGCTAAACATGATATTTTAGAAAAGAAACTTCACGAATCAATTTTATCTGGAGCAAAAAATGATGAATACGAAAAAAGAATAAAAAACTTAGATTTGAAAGTTTCGGAGCTTGAAAAATCTTTAGAATCTTCGAATAAACTAAATACTCTTTTTAAACAGAAGGTAGAGAGTCTAACGTCTGCCAAACCTATTGAAAACCCAACTAATAAAAAGGTAACCAATAATAAATCCAAAAAGGATAAAGGCAAGAAAAAAAAACAGAACAATAGTAAAACAATTGTTACTGCGACCGAAGAACCACAGAATCTAAAATCTACAGAAACAATTGACCCGGAAATAAATGTCACTGATATCAATGAAGTGTCATCTAATGACGTTGAGGTCATAGAGCTTAAACATAAATTGGATGAATTGGAGCTTAAATATAATGATGAACTTATAAAACATGCTAAACTAGAAAAAAATATTAAAGACAAAGATTCAGAAATTGAAGATTTAAAAGATATGTTACGTGACATCGGCGATTCATTAGTTGAATCAGAGAAGAAAAATAAAGATACAGGTGATTTAAGCTCTTTATTAAAATCAACTAAGGAAGAATTAGATAGCAAATTGAACGAGCTGGAAATATTAAGAATTCAGAATGCCAATGCGTTAACTGATTATGAGAAAACTAAAAGCTCACTGTCTAAGAAATTGGATACATACATGAAACAAATAACCGACTTGGAGTCTCAAATGAATGCAAAAACTTCCGAATTAGTATCTGTTAGAAAGATAAATGATGATTTATCAAAGAAATTAAAAGAAAATGAGGGGTTGTTAAATAAACTTAAAGAGAATGAAAAGAAATATGAAACTGATATTCAAAATTTGAAAAACGAAAATTCTAAATTATTAATTGATCTGGAAAACTCAAAACAAAAAGTCGAAACTGATAAAAATTCTAAAGGGGAAATCCAATTTTTGAAGGCCCAACTATCAAGAAAGGAACGTGTTTTAACTGAGGCGGAAAGCAAAGTTAAATTTTTGCAAGAAGAAAAAAATAAAATCAACGAGTCTATGATTGAATTAAAAGTTCAAAACAAAGAGATGAAGTCAAAATCCAATACATCTGTAGAAGAAATGGAAAAATTAACCAAATCCAATGAGAAGCTGAAAAGCGAATACAATGAAAATACGTTAAAGATCAATAAACTCTCGCTTGAAAATACCAAACTTTTGAAACAAGTAGAAGAATTAAGAGACCAATATAATTTAGTTAAGCACTTTAAATCAACATCAAATGATCAAGTAGAGTCATACAAAAAGAAAGTAGAAGAATTAATGATGGGAAATAAGGAATATGAAAACAAAATTGATATGATTCAAGAAGAACTATCACAATCTCGAAATATGCTTCAAGAAAGAACACGTGAAATGTCTACAATGAGGAAATTATTGATGGAAACCGAAGACTCATCAAATACTGACAGAAAAGAATTAAAGATGAAATTCGACAGACTTTTAGAAGAGAAAGAACAGTCAAATAATGAATCATTAATCATCATTAAAAGTAGACAATTGGAGATTGATGATTTAAAGAGAAAACAGAGTGAACTAACAAATAAAATTGATTTACTTGAGAATCAAAATTTAAAATTAGACAAAGAGCTGAAAAACATAAAAGAAACTTCAGGCCAGACACTCACTGTATCTGCAAAATCTTCCACAACGTCTTTGAAAGACCAAGATGCAGAAACTGAAGAGTATAACTCTAAGCTTATTGACTCATTACGTGATTCTTTAAATAGAACCGAAAATAGATTACGTGAAATTGAGTCAGCCAATACCAAGCTTCGTACAGCCAATCAAGATGCCTCCGAAAAGTTAGTTCGTTTAAATAAGAAATACAAAATTATTTTACAACAGTACAAGAGAAGAATTTCAGAATCTAGTGCTTCATCTAGCAGGCACAATAGTTTTATTGGTAATCTTACCGAAACCTCCATTCAACCTGATCTCGAGAATGTTAACGCCATTAAGAATAATGATGAAAACGAAGATGAAGATGTTAAAGAAAAAAGCATTTATATAAAAAATGTCCTTCTTGGATTTTTAGAACATAAAGAACAAAGACAAATGCTTTTACCAGTAATTAAAATGTTGTTATATATGTCAGATGATGATGCAAAGAAATTAAACGATCTACTAATATAATATTACTAATGATGGTTATGTTTTTAATGCTATATATAGTATATATACATTTATGTATACAGCAGTAATTAATTCAAATATTTACAAAATAAAAAGAGTGTTTTTCTTTTAATTACAAGATTTTTTTTCCATTAACTAAACAGCTAAGATTTTGAGCTGATTTCAGTTTTATCGTCCATGTATGGTCTGAGGACTTCTGGAATAGTAATAGTATCAGTTTCTGGATTGTAAAAATTTTCAATAATGGCAAGAACCACTCTTGGAACAGCACATGCAGTACCATTGAGTGTGTGCACAAATTTTAATTTACTATCTTTTGGATCTCTTACTTTAGTGATTAATCTTCTTGATTGAAAGTCTAAACAGTTTGAAGTCGAAGAAACTTCACCCCAAGCACCTCTTCCCGGCATTAAGGCTTCAATATCAATTTTCTTATATGCTGGTGCACCCAAATCATCATGTGGCATGATAAGAACACGAGCGGTCAATCCCAAGCTTCTAAAAAAATCTTTTTGGAATTCAACGATTTTATCAAATTGATTCATACTTATGGTTTCATCTGGTGTAGTCCAGGAGAAAAGTTCAACTTTTGTAAATTCATGAACTCTATACAGCCCTCTGGTATCTCTACCTGCAGCGCCTGCTTCGGCACGATAACTACGTGACAATCCAACCAAGTTCAATGGGAGTTCACCATCTTTGAATTCATGATTACTATATAATGCGGCCAATGGAATTTCTGCAGTTCCTGTAAGACACAAATCATCAGTTTTTAGCTCATAAACTTGAGTTTCATTATTAGTGTCACGAGGCATAAACCCACATGCACTAGTGACTTCAGTTTTCACAATTGAAGGAGGCAAAACCATTTTGAAGCCAGCTTGACGAGCTTTCTTTAATGCATATTGAATTAAAGCCTGTTCCAATAATGCCCCATCACCTATCAAATAATACCATCCACGACCGGAAATCTTTGTCGCTTGACCAAAATTCACCAATCCCAAACGTTCCATGATATCTTTATGATCTAATTTGGGATTTGATTCTAATTCAATGTCATCTGTATTAGCATTTTCAATTTCTTTCGTAGGATTGATGTATTCTACCAGCACTTGCTTATCTTGGACGGAAGAATGAATGTAGTTAGGTAACATGGATATTTCAGAATATAACTTATCTTCTAATTGAGTTTGTAATGATAAATTTTCATTTATCATTGGTTTATAATTAGATAATTTTTCTAAAAGAACTTCTTGTTCTGATAAGTTGTTGCTTTTGTTCTTTTTTTGTTCAATTTTTAAATCCTTTAAAAGCTTTTGCAGCTTTTTCGTTTCATGTTTGAAATCTAAAACTATCTGATTGAGTGACTGAAGTTTCTCGTAATCTTTTTGAAAATTTTCGTTCAAAGGAAATGGCACATTCCTTTTTTCACAAATTGTTTTAAAATTGTTAAATTCGTGATATATTTGTTTTAGATCTAACTGTGCTTTCTTTAGAGCATTTGTAGTTCTCAATCCGATCCCCGATTCTGTCGATTTGGCTACTGCTGTTGCATAACCACGAGTCTTTATTTTTCTAAACATTTCCATCACTCCTTTTCTAGCCCCTCGTATAACTCGCTTTCTTGAGAGGAATTCTTTGCAAACCGTCACAGAAGTTTTCCAAATCAACTTGTTTGGATTCATGATGCTTCGCGCTGAGGGCCTATTGTTAACATGTTACAATATATCATGATTATCTATTATCATTATCAAAGGGCTGCTTACTCTTTCTTTATATCTTTCAAGCCAATGTCCGTTACACGTGGAAGAGATAACAACAGTGGTGCTCCTAGAAGTCGTAGTACATCAAGAAATCCTGCCAAAAGTGCTGGCACTACCAGATCTGGAAGCTCATTTCCAACAGCTATTGAAAGTAAAGCTTACCCCGAATCAGTTACTTTTCAGAATCCATCATCAAGACTGCTAACTGATCCTATAAACGACAGCGATATTAGTGTAAGTACAGAAGAAAGACTGAGTGAAAGTGACTATGAACTGACTGTTAAAGATGAAGGTCGTGTTTTACCCAATTTCTCATCAAATGAAACCGCTTCTGCTGCAAAAAAAGTTGATGATTTTACTTTAATGAAAGAACGATTGATGCTGAAGAAAGCAGAGTCAGCCAAAGTTGCAGACTCTTTACTTGCATCTGAAAGAGCAATCAGTAATGCCAAAGCTATAGGAAGAACTGTTCCAACTGAAATTATCAAGTCACTAGAAGATAAAGCCAAAGAAGCAGGAACCGAGATTCATGTTGATCCTGAAAAGTTTTACCAGGAGAAGATTGCACGTAAGAATAAATTAGAAGAGTATGCAATTTATAAAAAACGACTAATTTCATCTAATGGAAATTCTGATTTTATTGCACCTTATACTCGTGATGAAGAAGAAAAAATGGATTCTGAACTTGCAAATGTTTTAAATACGAAGATTAAAACTTCTGACATAGATTCCGATACATTAAATCAGCGTGCTATACGTACTATTACTAGAGGTAACTTTTTTGAAAATTTAATAACAGAAAACATCAAACAACCTAAAAGTTTTGTGTTATGTATGGATTTTTCAGAAGAAAGTTATTATGCATTAGAGTGGTGTGTTGGTACCGTTCTAGTTGATTCATCAGTTTTATATATCTTGAACGTTTTAGAAGATGATGAATACTCTTCAATGAATCTTAACGGTATTCAACCAACATCCTCATCTAAATCTTTATCTGCATCAGTTTCAAGAGATTCCCCATCAAGTAATAGAGAACGAACTCGTATTAATAATGTCAATGATATAACTAAAAAAATAACAGAATTACTTAAATTTACAAAACTTCAAGTCCATGTTGTTATTGAATCTTGTCATCATCCTATACCGAGACATTTTATTGTTGGTGTTATAAAGCACATGTCTCCTACTCTGGTTATAGTTGGTTCCAAAGGTTCATCGGCTATAAAAGGTGTTATTATGGGATCACTTTCAAATCATTTAGCCAGAAAATCAACCTCTCCTGTTATGGTTGTTAGGAATAGATTGAAGAAGATTACAAAGAAGAATAAATTTGTTAATAATGTAACATCATTAAGAGGTTTAGCAGATGCTAGAATTGACTGAATTATAGAAGAGAATCATCCTATAAGTGTAATATGTAAATATATATATTTTTTACACATAATTATATAAATTTTTTTTAGAGTATTAAATCTTAGAGCTATTTTCATATTTCTTATAGTCTGAAACTTTCTAATAAAAGTATTCAGCCATTTAAAGGGGAAATTATTTTTTGAATTTAAGCAATATACCAAAATAATTCCCTATCATTTTGATCACGCCTTAAATATTCCTTTTCGATTAAATCTTCTACTCTTTTTTTAATCAATGATGGTTGTGGTCTAAATCTTTTACTCACGTCATCCAATAATCTAACTACTTCAATGATTAAATTTTCAAATTTCATCGATTTATTTGCTTTCAATAAACGTACAATTGCGGCATCAACTTCCAGTTCTCTAGATTTTTGAATTGATGCTAATGTAATAGTATGTTCTTCTTCAGTTTCTACCCTTGAAGTAGTTGAAGTTGAATCAAATTTATCATTTGAATCGATATCTTTATTATTTGTCAATAATTTTGAATTAGAAGAATTTAATGAAATTGGTAAAACTTTTATCTTTATATGAGAGCTTTTAAAATCTAAATTCAAACTGAATCTATCCTCCATACCAATATCCCTCGACATTGGTAACTTTTTTAAAAGTCTAGTTTTAGGTGAAACAGATATACTTTGTAAATGTCTCACTAATTCAGGTATAGGAATTTTAGTCATTTGATAAATTTCTTTAAAAGTTAAAGCTTTGTCTCCATTTTCCATTTCATCATCATTAAAACATGTTAAAATTATAAATCCCGCCAATGTTGGCATATTTACTTCATAAGTTTTATTTGAGTAATTCATTTTAAGATCCATAGTACACATATTTGGTGCCCAAATCAGATTCCTACCAGTATATTTGTTATAATAGTATTTCTCAAATGATGATTTAGTAATATCCAATATTGGTACATAATGAACATCTTCCATAGCTTTATTAGCAGACATTGGCCAAAAACTGTTTGTCAATATTGAAAATTCAATATCAAATTTCTTACCATTGTTTAGTTTACTTAAATCTGATGTTAATGAGCTAGAGTCTGAAAATGATTTAAAATTTTTAGATATATCGTTAGAAATTTTTATATCTCTAAACATACCTTCGAATTTTGCTGTAAATGTTGAGCCTGCTTCAAGTTTTAATTTGTTAATAAATAGTAATTCTAAATTAATGGATATAAATTTCTGGTTTAATAATCTTTTAGCTAAATGATTTTTATAATATTTCTCAAAGATGTCTTTATCTTTTATAAATTTAAATATTAGAATAGCATCATTAAAAACTTTTTCGACTTCATCAGATGTTTTATTTTTCAATGATTTTTTAATATTATCATCAATAAATAGGGATAAATATTCTTGTATTCTATTATTTTCATTTAAAAATATTGAAAATGTTGATTCAACTTCTCTATAAATTTCTATATCATCTTGAAAGGAATTTATAATTATTTGATCATATTTAGATTTTAATATCAAGAAATTTTTGATATAATTGATTGCAAACTGAGTTGCCAATTCTCTTGAGTTCGGTTTTTTGATTTTCTTCTTTTTTGAATCGTCTATTAAATCGATATCCTCATCTTTAGATTCTGGTTTTGAAACAGCTTTCAACTCTTTACCATTTTTTAAAACTAACGAACGCAAAGAATTTTTTAGAATAGTTTTGTCAGGATCAATTTTCCCATTTAATATATATATTTTACTGAGAATATCATAATTATCTGTATCAATCCATTTTTGTAAACCGTCATTTTCAAGATTTAAAATTTCTTGAATATTTGATAGGACTAAATCTTTATACATTACATTTTTCAAAAGTTCAATAGTTGAGTCAGGGAAAAATTCTTTAAATCTTGAATCTTCATCTTTGATTATTTGAATGATTTGGTTTACGAATTTTGATCCACTCTGTAATTTTTGTAACTCATCAACTTTTAAATTATAATATCTATGAGAATTGATTAATAATTCCGGAACAAAATATTTGTTATAATAATTTACATTATTCATATCAATTAAAGATTCAAATATCGTTATAGTTGATCTTATCAAATATTTATCGATTAGTTCACCATCTCTATTTAAATTAAAATAGTTTAAAAAAATCTCTGTAATTTTCGTTCCGATAGTTATTGGGGTATTATTATTATTATTATTATATGTACTATTTAAACCATTTAAAGGTCCCATCAAGATATTTTTTTGAAACAGTGCTAATCCAATATCATAAGTTAAAGGTAATTTATTATCAGCTGTAAAAGTTCTATCCATATACATGACGACTTCACTTATCAACCAAATAGATAACAAATGATCGTCCCAAATTTTTTTCAAATTTCGTAAAATATCTGCAGCATCATATTTACTTATAAATTGACCATTTTGATTAAAACTTTTCAAAGTATCATTTATATTTGAATCAATAGTTTTTGAATATTTTGATAAAATTAGATTTTTTAAATCTATATAATCTTTCTCATTTAAATGTTTCTCAATCTCATTTTTAACATTGTTGTATAAAAATTCACCATTTTTCGATAAAACCATATTATAAGCCAATCGATATAATTGTTCAAATGACCATTTTGATGCATTTTTATTTTGAATGTCATTGATTGCAGTTTTCAACAATTTCCATGAATCATTGGGGTTAATTACATTTGCGGATTGTAATTTTTTGGGTGGACGGATTTTGGATTTGGTTTTCTGTTGTAATTTATTCGAACTTCCGTTCATTGATGACGATAACATTATATATATATATATGTATTTATGTACGTAAATTTTGTACGCAATACCTACACTAAGATCAGTGCATCAAGACACAGAATACAAACAGCTTGTAAGAACGAAAAAGCGATTTGCGAAGCGAATTTCCGTTTTTTTTTCTTTCCTTAGCTGTATGCGATTTTTTTTGCAGAGGTTGGATACATGTCAACTTTCCAGGTAACGCAGAAAAGAAAGAAAGCTTGGGATATAGACAGGACGTTTTGAGAGAGTGATTTAAGGATTTAAAAAAGGAAAGGAATTAACGCAAGATGTCTGATATTTTGGATGTTATGAACATCAAAGAGTTCCCTGCTAAAAAGGGCAAGGAAACAAACAAAACTGATAAACAATCACAACAACAGTTGAATGAAAATAGACAAATTTATACAGCTGAGAAATTTGCTTCGAATAACCAACGTAGGAAATTGAGTGCTTTGAATACGGAATTATATAAATTACTAGGTACCAATGTGCCACCAATGGCTATTGATACCAAATCGGTAACTAATTTAAGCAATAAGAAATTTAAAGATAAATTATTAATAAATGATAAAAAAAATTTACCTTGGAGATATTTAGGATTCAAAAATTCTGCTAGAGAAGATGATTTAATTTTATATCATTGGACGAAAAGTGCACCGTTAAAATCCAAGGAAGAAGATTTGGAGAAAGGTGAATCAGAAGAGAAGGTTGAAGGTGAAGAAGAGGAGCCGAAAAAAGAGGAACTTAAAGACAATATTATGGAGAATGATAATAATGATGAAGATGATGAAAATGGAAAAACACAGCCAATACGAGAGCTAGATCCTAATGAATATAGATATGTTAAGTATAATACCAAATTAGATATACCTACATTTACTGAAACTGAATATAATGAAATAATTGAAGAAGAAGAAAAAGAGCTTGAAAAAATAGAATTAGAGAAAAAAATGAAGAAAGAAGCAGAAGATAAAAGGAAAGAAGAAGAAGAAGAAGAAGAAAAGAAAGAGAAGGAGGAACTAATTGCTGAAAAAGATTCTGAAAATAAGGAAGAAAGTAAGGTTGAAGAACTATCCAAAGGAGAGGGTAATGATGTAACTGACAAAACTTTGGAAAATGAGGAAAGTGAAAACAGACACGCATCAGAAGAATCCAAGGAAGAAGGTGGTAAGGATAAAAAGGATAATATTAAGAAAGATGAAATCGAGAAAGGTGAAACTGAGAAGAAAGATACTTCTGAATCTCTATCATCATCTGTTACTTCGAGTGTTAAACCTGGAGATGAAATTAATAATAAAGAAAATGAGGATGAGAAAACGGATGAAGTTGAGAAAAAGGCAAGGCCATGGAGTTATGAAGAGACGAAATTTTTGTTTGATTTATGTTTATATTTTGATATGAGATGGGCAATTATATTTGACAGATATTTAGAGAAATATGAAGATAGGAGCGTAGAAGATTTAAAGGTTCAAATGTATAAAATATCATATAAGATATTAGAGAAAAGGAATAATCCAAATGATGCAGCATTGATTAAATCATTGAAAAGTTTTAACAAAGAAAGAGAATTAGAGCGTAAATATTATTTAAGTAGACTAATTCATAGAGCACCTACAGAAATTGCTGAAGAAGAATCTTTAGTTATGGAAGCAAGGAAATTTGAGTTAGCAGCTAAGAAGATGTTTTATGAAAGGGCACAATTATTACAATTATTAGATTCGCCACAATCGTCTGCATCAGTTAATCAATATTTGACACCACAAGGTATAACACAATTATACAATTCATTAATGACGATTGATAAAGGTAAGAAACGTAAAGCTGAGATGCCAGTTGCTCCATTGCTAGGGCCGAATGCGATACCACATACTCAGCATATTCAAATGTCGAATATGATGAATCAAAACAAGAGGCATAAAAGTAACAGTATCAACAGTCACAATGGCGGTGGTAATAATAATAATAATAGTACTACTAGTAGTAACAGCAATAATGCTACCAATAATAACAACAATAACCATAGTAATAACAATGGATCAACGAATGTCAAGAGTGATAAAGAAGGGAATAATGAAAATAAAGATAATAAGGATAAAGAGAATAATAAATTGAATGAGATACAAAAGTTATTGCAAAAAACTTTAACGGAAGAAGATTTACAAGTTTATGGTATTGAAATTTATAAGGAGAAGGTACAGCCAGGAGTTCATGTTAGATCACAAAAAATAGTTACATTTAAACCCAGTGTGCAAGCCAAAGTTGTTGAAATTTTAGGGCAATTAGGATTAACTGAAAAGCCGACTATACCAACTGGTCCAGTATGCAAAAAATTTGATAAATTGCTGAATAAGATTTCACATTTAGTTTCATTAAAGAAACAGAGTGATAAACTAACGGCAGAAATTGAGTTGATCAAAAGGCAGAAGGGTGTGAACTGAGGAAAGAAAAAATTAACAGGAGGGGGGAGAGATGATTTTCTGTTCTTTGTTGTTATTAGATATATATATATATATATATTATTAAATAGCTGTATATTATTAAATAGGAAGTAATGTAACTACCTTTCTAAATTAATTGCGTTACCGAATTTAGCGTAAAGGGAAGATTTAATTTTAGAAAGGGTTTCAGAGAGGGAGTTAATTTCATTGTTTATTTCAACGACTTTGAAATTAATTTTCTCAGATTCGAGTTCAAGATTTTGTAAAACTTTTGATTGTTTAAGTTTAACAAAACAACCGTCATTTATAATAAGGCCATCAGCGGATCTACCACCGATATGATAGTCAACTAAATCGTCATCATCCAATAATTCTAGTTCTAAAGCGACATCGTCAATTTGTTCGATTTCGTTATTTAAATTTTTTAAATCATGTTGCAAGCGATCGTAACGGGATATCAAAGTACTGAATTTATTTATCTGCTGTTGATCTTCGAATGTTACTTGGGTGGAGTTATCAGTTCCTTCGGGCAAAAGCTCCATTTTCTAGCAATTGGGGGAGGGGGGTAGGATGGGATTGTTGGTATACCGGGAAGATTAGCGAAACTACGGTGCAAGAGTCGGTAAAACAGAGGAAGAGACAGAGGAAGAGACAGAGAAAAAGGGGAAAAAGTGAAAAATTCCTGGAAACGAAAAATGGAAACATGGTGCGGCCGATCGACGCGGGCCGAAAGAAACAAAAAAAAGCAATTAAAAAAAACCACGACGCTGACGTAAGCCGAGGTATTAATTAAAGAGGATAGCAGCAGGCAGCAATAAGGGGGGGGGGGAGAAACAGAGAGAGATAGCAGGAGTTCGTTGAACATCAAGCAGGAGTGGAGAGTGGTAGGGCCGAAGTGAAGTTGAGCTGATTGCAGTGGTTATTGGGTCGGAAGAAAAGCACACCATCTGGAGGGGAACGACCGGAGTGCTTATCAGAGGGGGGAGTAGGAAGGATATCTTTATCGACCAATCAGTGGCTGCCGATATCCCATGAAGAAAAAAAAGGTGTCAAGAGCAAGCCAGGAAGCAGGTGCAGAATGTCATGTGATAGGGCATAAGCCTGCAAAGCGACGATACGGGTTGTGTTTGGGTGTTTGGGTGTTTGGGTGTTTGGGTGTTTGGGTGTTTGGGTGTTTGGGTGTTTGGGTGTTTGGGTGTGCTTAGTGGAATATGGACTACGGGTGTTTACAGCGAGAAGAGCAGCCATCATGGTCTGTGTATACAGCTGGCCAGCAGCCCCAGGTAGTAGAGCAGCAAAGCAGTCAGGATCAGACAGAGTAAAAGCTGTTTGCTGAAATTGTTTGGGCAGTTACCGCGCAAGGCGAGAAAATGTTGCGGTTTATCAGTTTGACAGAAGTCAGCTTTTTGTGGGTGCAGCGATACAAAATATAAAGGCCTGCTTTGGCCGCTTATTTGCACACTGGAGGGATCTCGTCTGCATTTGCGTTTTCACTTTTAACTCTTCCATTTCTTTCCTTTTTTTTTTTTTTTCTTTTTTCTTTTCTTCTTCCTCTTTGCCTTCAACTCTCTTTTTCCTTTCCCCGTTTCCTCTCTTTTCTTCTTCTGCTTTCTCTCTCCTTCCTTTCTGTAATTGAAATCAATTCATTTTCAAGCATATATTCCAATATATCTTTTTGAAGAAAAACAAAGAAACTATCTTATTCCTTTTCTTTCCCCCCTTAACTTTTTTTTTTTTTTAGAAAACTAAAATCCTATACACAGAAAAAAAGAAAATGTCTTCCGTTTTATTAGAAAAAACTCAAACTTTACAAAAATATTTAGATTTACCTCAAAATGGTAAGATCATTGCAGAATATATCTGGATTGATTCTTTTGGTAATTTAAGATCTAAAGGTAGAACTTTATCTAAAAAAGTTACTGAAGTTGCTCAATTACCTGAATGGAATTTTGATGGTTCATCAACTGGTCAAGCTCCTGGTGATAATTCTGATGTTTATTTAAAACCTGTTGCATTTTATCCAGATCCTTTTAGAAGAGGTGATAATATTATTGTTTTAACTGAATGTTGGAGTAATGATGGTACACCAAATAAATTTAATCATAGACATGAATGTAATAAATTAATGACTGCTCATAAATCAGAAGAAATTTGGTTTGGTTTAGAACAAGAATATACTTTATTAGATCCTATTGATGGTTATATTTATGGTTGGCCAAAAGGTGGTTTCCCAGCTCCTCAAGGTCCTTATTATTGTGGTGTTGGTTCATCTAAAGTTTATGCTAGAGATGTTATCGAAGCTCATTATAAAGCTTGTTTATATTCAGGTATTACAATTTCTGGTATTAATGCAGAAGTTATGCCTTCTCAATGGGAATTTCAAGTTGGTCCTTGTGAAGGTATTAAAATGGGTGATGAATTATGGATGGCTAGATATTTATTAGAAAGAGTTTCTGAAGAATTTGGTGTTAAAGTTACTTTCCATCCAAAACCATTAAAAGGTGATTGGAATGGTGCTGGTTGTCATACTAATGTTTCAACTGCTGCAATGAGAATTCCAGGTGGTATGAAAGTTATTAATGAAGCAATTGATAAATTATCTAAAAGACATAAAGAACATATTGAATTATATGGTAAAGATAATGAATTAAGATTAACTGGTAGACATGAAACTGCTTCAATGGAATCATTCTCTGCAGGTGTTGCTAATAGAGGTGCATCTATTAGAATTCCAAGATCAGTTCAAGCTGAAGGTTACGGTTATTTCGAAGATAGAAGACCTGCTTCAAATATTGATCCTTACCTTGTTACAGGTATTATGGCTGAAACCGTTTGTGGTGCTGTCCCTGATGCTGATATGTACAAAGAATTTAAGAGAGAATCCTCTTAAATTATTAATTATACCGTTGTTTAATTTATAATAATTTCCCCTCTCTTTTTGTTTCCACCTTTATCTCTACATCTTTGTCAAAAAAAAAAAAAGAATGTCTTTTTTTTTCTAACATTATTAACAATTACATTTCTTTACTGTTTTTTTTCCCCCTTTCTCTTTTCCTTTCGGATTAAAAAAAAAAAATTATATATTATATATAGATTATAGGTCTATTTACCTACACAAACTTACACTTATAACGAAGTCCCTCTAGAGACGGACAAGGAAACGGAGCAGGGGGTGGGATGGAAGGAAAAGCTAAAAGACAGTACAGAATAAAACGGTATTTTCTGTTTTAGGTAATTTTGCCATCAATACCGCCAATACAGGTCAGTTATCGGAATAGTGTGACACGGACGAACACGAATAACCGCTATCACTAATATAGGCATATTCAGGGAAAGAGAGCCATTGGCATTAGCACGAGCCGTTGGGTGAGAGGAAGGCAAAAAAGAAAAAAAAGAACAAAGAGAAAAGTGGAAAAGTGGCAAAATGGCAAGAAAGGAAGCAGAACAGCGAGCCGATCTTAGCGGTTTTCTGCAAGCGGTATTTCTAGCCGAGGCGGGAAATTTTTTTTTTTTGGGGACTGAAAAATTATTCTACTGCAGTCGAGCGACGCGTCGGTAGTCGGGGAGGAGGAGAGGCAGAGAGGCAGAGAGAAAAGAAACGAAGACGGAGCTGTAGAAGCTGCATGTCTGAAACGGAGGCATGACAGTTTCCCTATTCTGGAAAATTTAATCTTTGTCAATTGCCACCACTAGTATGCAGGAAGAGCTAGAATATCTGAATACGTTGATACTAACAGGAGAATATCTGAATACGTTGATACTAACAGGAGAATATCTGAATTTCGAGCCTGCAAAATATCCTGAACTTCACGATTTAGTGGTTAATTTCACAAAATCTCCAAAATCAAAATTTACAAATAATATTCACCAATCTAATATTAGTATCAAACAAAAAATAAGGAATGATGAATTAATCAGGTTATATATACTACAATTAAGAATCGAACTTATAATGAGTGAATTCATTTTAGCTTCTGGTACGTTATCAAGAATTAAAGATTTATTTGGTTCAATTGGTTTAAATGAAGATTTAAATGCTTTAACTTTAGTTGTAATATTAAGATCTGAACTAATTGAAGTTGAAGCATGTTTAAGTTTAAAAGATTTTCAAAGTGATGATTTAATTGATAAATTGGCATCAATTAAACTAGTAATTAATTCATATATTGATAAATCAACTAATTTATTAGTTAATCAAATAAATAGAACTAATGCTTTAAGTATGACTACTTCAAATATTGAATCAATGATTGAAAATAGTGATTTATATCCAATTATAAAACGTAAAATCACTTCTGATAAAAATTTATCTGAATTAGCTATACATTTAAACAATAAAATTAATCCTTTACTATCAACTAATGAATCAATCGAATCACTGTTCGAATTAATTAATTTAAAACCTTTAGATATTCAAAATTATTATGAATTAGCTTTAATTTATTTAAACTTAAGTAAATTAAAAGAATCTTTATATTGTATTGGTCAATGTTTATTAATTGGATGTTCAAATTCTTGGAATTTATGGGCATTTAGAGGTGAATTATGTTACCTTTTAAGTAAATGTGATAATAAAAATTCAATTAATTGGTTATATGCTTCAATATCTTCATTTTCATATTCTTTAGAATTATGTAATGATTTTATTAGATCTTGGTGTGGTCTATATATTACATTGAAATATTTAATAAATTTTAAAAATAATAATAATAATAGTAATAATAGTGATAGTTTAAAAAAATTTGAAATTGATGAAACTTATGAGAAAATGTTTGATATAGTTGTTGAAAAACTACAATTGTTCAAAAATGATAATGTTATACCAGTAGCTGAAAGGGAAAAAATTATTTGGTGTTTGGATAGAAATTAATATATTAATAACATATATAACTATATATCAATAAAGTCATATATATAGATATACAATTCTAGCATATTTATAGAATATATTATAAAAAATTACATAATTACACAACAAGTACCGTTTTCTTGATCAACTGAATTACTCAAATTACCACCATTATTACCATTCACATTTTGCTGGTTTCCCCTATATGCATTAAAATTTTTTAAATTACCACCATTTTTAAATTTATTCTCATTGTTTTCTTTATTACCCCATATTTCCGTTATTAATGGATCTTCATTCTTTTCTGTATAATCGATTACCATTAAAGCACAATTTGATGCTTTCACCCTCGGTGTTTTCAATTCTTCCATTAATTTTATATTATATTTATTTATACGCTCTAATGTTAACTGTTTTTTCCTATTTAATCTAAATGCATGCATTAATTTTTCTCTTATAACAGTTTGCTGTGAATTAGAGTTATTTGCTTTATTAGATTGTAACGGTTGCGTCTGATTCTGTGTAAAATTTAAAGATTCTGTTATAGAATTTTTAGATACTGACGTTGTCGGTGTATCAGGCATATAATTAAACGTATCTGATACTTCTTCAACTTGCATTGCTACTCTAATTGTTTATAAAATTTGTATTTCCACAAATGTTTTAGTATTTTTCCCTTCTTTTTTCTTTCTTTCTCTTTTTTCCCCCAGTTGATCAGGTATATATAGATATTATTTGGATATATTTATCTATACTCTATTCGATGCAATATGCCCTTTATTCAAGTGATGAACGGTAAACCTATAGCTGTATCATCAACTATACACTGTTACAAGTAAAAACTTCTTCACTTCGCATTTTGTACAATAAAACAAGCAGTTGCTGCACCTGATATATCCCACACTCGTACTGCCATAGTCTTCGTTTACGACACACTTTCTGCTACCCCGTACAACTCTCAAACATGAAACAAGTGGACCCCTGTTTCATGCTTTGCCGCGACGCATAACCTTCTACGTTGAAAAATACAATCATGCACATAGCAGAACTTCCTCAGAATGGCAAAATCTGTTATCCGGATGCACATAGAACAGCAACCGGAAAGTATAATGACACTATCAGTAACCAGGTTTAATACAAATGAAGTATTGGATATATCTATAATTGAGAGAACACCATACGAGCCAAGATTTATAATTTCTTTGTGTAATTCCGATGTTTTTGTAGACGACAACGATATCGGATATATTCCCGATAATTATATCTTACAAATTCAGCAATTATTAAAATATGAAAACCGTATGAGTAAAAAATTTAATAGTATAAATGAAAATATTTTAAATATTTGCAAAATTGCTGAACTTTCCGATATCCTAGTTGAAGCTGAGGTACAACAAAATAATCTACTTAAACATGATTTATCCGATTTGGAAATGGTAGACGTTGACGAATTCGAATTATCCAACAGTTCATCCTTGAATCAAGATAAATTTCGTAATTCAGATATTTTTCCAGTTATTGATTATGTTAAAAATTGTCTAATAAGTTTGAAAAATAACTCGTTTTGGTGGTTTGCAGTTATTATGTGTATCGATGGTATCAACCTCAATGAAAAATACGATCTAGCCGAGTTCGAAATACGCCAAGATTTAATATTTAAGCAAAAAATTAATTCTTGATATCACCACAACCCAAAAAATATTAAACATATAACATAAATATATATTATATAAAGTATTTATATACTGAAACACTTGCTAATTACAAAAATCATGCCTAAATACATAAATACATAAAATGCAAAATGGTATAAACCAACCCTTTAAATACTTTTATACCAATCTTCAGGTATATTTAAATCATTGCTGCTGTTTGTTTGAAAACCCAAAGTACCTAAAAAGTCAAACATCGGAGGCATACCTAATCCATTAGGTGGCGCAGAATCATCCAAGTTCATTATATCTGTGTCAATATGTGAAAAAATATCATTAAGTTGTTGCTGAAATTGTGTCTCATCGCTAACACTGGTGTTAATATTATTATTATTAAGTGAGTTTTCAGCAAAAGATGATTCCGGCGTTGCAGTGGGAACTTCCATTGCCTCAGAAAGTGACCCTCTATTACCTCTCAGATTGCCATTTATTAATGAATTTTGTGAAATATTATCCATATCTTGTTGCGTTAAAGTAGGGTACCTCGAGAAAAATGATTCACTTAAACTAGGTGTTTTACTCTTAAAATTGTTATTGATCATATTGTTAGGGATACTTGTAAAACTAGTAATTGATACAGGTGTATTTATTTGTGAATTATCACCTTCCTCTCTATTTAATATATTTGTTATAGGCTGTGTAGACCCTAATTGTTTCTGTTGTGAATCAAGTATCTCGGAATGTGAGTAACCTATAGGAGAAGGAACGCAATTAGAATTTGATCTATCCTCTAACGAAGGGTCTATACCTTCACTACTTAACAATTGTTTTGAAGTTCTTCTTTTGAAAAATTGGGATTTCCCTGGATTCATATTATTATCTAAATTATAATTAATCATTTTATTAAATTGAATTTTAGAATTATTTGATAATTTTTTATTATCCCCATTATCTTCTGATACATCGATATTAATTTTAATTTTTTCAATTGCTTTCTCTCTGCCTAATTCATTCAATAAATCAACCATTGAATTTGTTGCTCCATTTTTATTAAATTTACTTGAAACTTTCATCCATTTGGAAATTCTTGTCAAAATTGCACCCATTTTATTTGCTACTTTAGAATCTTTTGATAATTTATTAATTGCATTATAAACTTTATCATGCTCACCTTCAACATTAACTTCAAAATCTAATTGTTGTGTTTTAACCAAAAGTCTTGCTCTGATTAATGCAACCAACGCATGCATTGGTCTATAATAGAAAAATGTAGGGAAATTCAATGTCTGATCACACAATGTTACAAAAGAATCAATAACCTTCTCACTTGCTTTAATTAATCTATTAAGAGTTTGTAAATAGACTTCAGTTAAAACATCCCGTCGTAACAAAACTCGACAAACAATATAATCATACATAGTCATTAATAATTGATAATATATAATTGATAATAAATTTCTCATTTTAGACGATGAACTAAATAAATTCGATTCAACCGCCAATTTCTGCATTTTTTTCTCATACCCTACCATTATACTTCTTAAAGTTGAATTATTAATCGTTGAATCACTATCAGATCCCACTGAACTATTTTTTCTAACTGATATATTAGGAAAACCATTAGGGCATAAAAATTGAAATATTTCTTCTCCTAATGAAACTAGTTTTGAATAGAAATATAAAAATTTATCTGCATCGTTAACTTCTCCCATTAACAAAAGTTGACAACATTTTTCATGGACCGGTGTCCAATTTACAACTTTGAATCTAGGTAATGATAATCCTAATGAGCCACAACATGAATAGACAGCCATATAAGATCTTATCATATGACGTTCAGGAGAGCCATCTTTCAAAACATTTGGAGTATTTTTATAAACTTCATTACCTAAATCAAGACATAATGTTAAATTCAATGCCATCAATAAGCTCATTTGATGTTTATATGATCCCCATTTTCTTGGAGGTGAGCACCATAATGATAATACCAAATATATTTGAATAAAACTAAATGAAATGTTACCAGTAATTGAGGTTCTAACAGATAAATTATCTTCTAAATAATATAGTAATGTATCATGTAAATCTGGATCATTCAAAGACGTCACCGTTATAAATGATAACAAAACAAGTGGCTCATTTTCTAATAACCACTCATATTTATAATGTTTTGGAAATGATACACAAGGCCAATAGGAATGTAACTCATTGAAAAAATAATTCGTTCTTTTAATTGCGTCATTCTGGGTTATGATTTCTAGTTTTATTATCTCTTTCATAATATTTTGATTATGCGAAATCCATGGTAAACTAGGTATGGATTTGACAACACCTTCTTTAATTGAGTTTATAGAACTAGCTTCTGATAGTTCTGGCTTTGATTTATCTTTATTTTCTTTAAAATCTTTACCCTTTTGTGAATTCATTGTATGCAAAATGAGTCGTTGAGTCTCACTTAGTTGAAACTGTAACGTTGATAAATTTTCTAGATTTATGGCATCTGATTTTTCAACTTCTCCCCTCTGAAAAGATAACAACAATTTATTCGATTCATTAATTGCCAATTGTAGTTGTCCCAAAACACCGGTACCTTTTAACTTGGATCTTTTCCTTGGTCTACTTTTAGCATACGCTAGTGTTGGATCATCAGTTACAGAACATTGAATACCAGCTTTAAAACATCGTGTACAACTTTCAAAACTTGGATCTTCAAAAACACATTTCATTTTTAGTCTATGGCACCTCGCACACGCCCTGATTCTTTTAAACTTATTTACAAAATCTTTATTCATTGTAGGTAATAACATGGTTTCTTCAATTGTTCTTTTCCTAGTAGATGAACCATTGGAATCAGATCTATCTAAATCATCATCATTCCCGTTGTTATTTACATTCATAGCCAATGCGAATCAGAAAACTAAATTATTTTCTTCTGAAATATAAACAGGAAAAAAAAACAAGAATGAAAATATAAGCTTGAAAATTTATTAAACTGAATAAAATTTTCTTCACTTTCGGAGTGAACAATACAAGCAGATGGAAAAAAAAAGAAAAACAGGAAAAAAAATAACGAAATACCCAAACAATGCTATTGAAAAAAAGCTATTATGCAACACACCGCAGAATCTGCCATTACCCACTCTTCTGTTTTCCCCTAGTTTGACCGTTTATCTGCATATTTTTCCTCTTTTCTGTCAGTTGTTGAGTTTTATCTAACAAACACGGACATCACCGGCGCGCCGAATTTTCGCTTCGGACATCCCCATGAATAGATAACGAGCACAAATTTGGATTTGCACAGCTTTACACACATTACACACTGTGTACGACACTCTTTTTGTTTAAATGGTGACGTAAAAATTTCCCTGCACTATTCCAGGTCGGAGATTTGTCCACGCTACCCCCACATCAGTATAGAGCATCAAGTCCAAATAATCCTGTACCTTGTTTTTTTCAATCCCATCAACCATCACGCTTTCGTCGAATCCTGACCAATGGCACTCCACATTGACGCCTAAATTGCTTATTAATTCGACATCACTATCATACAAAAACGGTAGCCATTTAATTTTAACTTTGAATGTGTTCATATTATCTTTTGATTTCTCGTCTTCCCAGTTAAGTTTATGCATTTCTAAAAGATCGATTCCTTTCATGACTTTGAAGATCCAATTTCCGAACTCATCTCTCAAAGCTCCTTTTTCTTCGTTATCATTTAAGTAATCATCAGTAATTGCTATGTCATTAGCATCATTTCCTTCTTTATATACTGTCACCATTTTCACAGGTGCTTTGAACTTTGGATTACTTGTATTAAATGTCATGTAACATTGACGTGTTCCTCTTAAACTTATTTCCAAAACTGCTTCTAAAGGAGAATATTTATCATTTTCACCACTTTCTACAAATCCATTGGAATTTGATAACACGGTAACGTTTAAGTATTTATCAAAAGAATTATTTGCTAGACTCCCCGATAACAACCATGGCCTGTTTCCTTCATATGAACATGTTTCTGTTCCACTTAAATTGTACATTGTACATGATATATCTTCTTCATTAATATAAGGCACTTCACTCAATATTTCAGGTATATAGCCCTGTCTTCCAAAAATATTTGCCAAACTTTCATTTTTATTAACATCAAATGTTTCAACAAATCTTAATTTCATCGGTGAATTTTCGGTTGATGATGGTGAGAAATATGATCCGAAAATTCCTACTATTAGTAAAATAACGGAAATTTGTACCGAAATAAAATTCAACTTGTGAATAAATGGGAATATAAACAAACTCAATGAAAATCCTATCAATATAACAAAATCCCAAACTGGTTTATCGAAATTTTTATTTTCTTGAACTGTTTCATGTAACGCATCTAACACAATCTTTCCATTTGAGTATACTAAAAATATACTTATAGGTACAAGTGTTAAAAATTGGATCATCCAATCATATTGTAAAGAATTTATTGCTGAATGTTTAATTTTATGAAGAAACGAGTCTTGAGTTTCATGGTTTATAGTCATAGAATATTCTCCCATCAATGGCGTATTTTCATCATTATCGAGAACATTATCACGTTCATCACCCATATTATTGCCATTGCTATTGTTACTTGCATCAATATTACTATTATTATCAACAATATCATGAACTCGTGGCTCATTGGTACGATATTCAGCATTTTCAATATCACCATCTTGAACCTCTGAATCTGGGGTATTACTTCCATAAACTACAAAAGTTTTGGTCTTTTTATAACAAGGTGAATTTTTAAAAACCATTCCTAATAAACCCCAAATGGTTGCCAGTGATGATAATATGTAAAATATAGTTAGCATATATCCACCCATGTTATTTTTATTGTTTATTTCGAATGTAATCCAAACTACTGATAACCATGATAAGATATTAAGCTCAAGCAATATAACTAATTTTTGATCATGAACAGGTGCTAGATATGAAGCAACATTCAAAATTGAATATCCAACCAATACACAAATGGCAAACACAATAGTTATTGCATACTGATAATTCACTGAAAGAAGAAGAGGATTTTTATTGTAGAAATAGGCCATTATTAATTTCGAAAAATAGTAACAAGTTACTAATGTGGCAGGAAATCTTAACCATCCTCTTAATCCAATGAACCAGGTCTTTTTAGATGAAATCAAGGATAGTAGTATTATAATGAAAAATGGTATGAAAACCATAAGTAGAATATTTAAAATGAACGATTTTTCCAAAGTGAAATTAAAATACCAATGATTTAATACATCAAAATAAACAGAATACCCCATTTCTGAATCATACTTATCGGATGACTCTGAAACTTCGATCAAAATATCTAACACATTTGTAATCATCATCCATAGTGAACCCTTTGATGTATATTTAATACTATCTTTAAATGTATGATAAAATGATCTAGGTAAATAAAATGCAATATCCAAACCACGTAAGCCATTTTTTTCGTAAACGTGATAATCAGTTTGTGAGTTAATTAGACCCGAATTGAATCCTTGTTGAAAAATGGAGTTAGCAAAAGGCTTAGAAACATATTTATACCAATCTAAAACACTTTTGTCTGTACCACGGAATAATATTGGACGACCACCTGCACCAGTTCCTTCCAAATTAATGAAAAATGACACATTATGAAACCATGAATGTTGAATAAAAGCTTCTGCTCCAAGCAAACCAAATTCTTCATTATTATTGAAATTAAAAATAATAGTACGTAATGGTTGTTTGCCTGAGTCTGAAAAATACTTTAACGCAGCTAACATTGAGGCAATACCCATACCGTCATCTGTAGTACCAAATGAGGTTGGAACCGAATCATAATGTGCCGATACTAGTATACCTGGTAACTTTGGGTTTGAGCCTTTAATCTTAACTAAAATATTTGATGATTCATAATAAATAATTCTATTATCATCGTTGGATTTATTGAAAACGTCATGTTGATTAATGAAAATTGTATGATTTTGTTTTTTATCTGATGAAATCTCAATATAGGAAGTTCCGTTGGTTATTCTAGTGACTGCGTCACCTAAATAATCATGCAAATAATCATTATAAGGTGATGTAAAAGGATGCTTTGTAGATGAAATTACCTCGAGATGACTCCATGCATCTTTTAGAATTGCAGGCTCATGTTTTGGTGGTGTCAAAGAATTCTTAAATTCTATTTCTTCAATAATAAGAACCAGTACATAGGTGAATATCGCTAAAAGGGATAATGAAGTCTTCCTAAAGCGGAAGATATTTGAAAAGAAGTCATATAACTTCATTGATATGAGTCGTTTGGCAGCTCAATTGACCTAACCTGCAGTGTGGTAACCGTTGTTGCCTGAACAGCCCTAATAATGTTCAACATTTCCCGTTATCAGCCATTCTGATGCTGACGGCGATCGTCCCTCGCCACAGGATTTCCCAAAAAGGCAAAACTAGGCATCGAGGAAAATTTCACAAATTTCAGGATATCTTGGGTCTGGTTTTGATTGGAAAGAAACTGTTTAAGGGTTTTTGTTATCTAGAACAGTTGGTTAACTATAGACAATGACATTTCCAGAGCTAAAAAACGATTTGATACTAAGAGCTGCACGTGGCGAATCAGTTGAAAGACCTCCTTGTTGGTTAATGAGACAAGCCGGAAGATATTTACCTGAATATCATGAAGTTAAAGGTGGTAGAGATTTCTTTGAAACTTGTAGAGATGCTGAGATTGCCAGTGCAATCACCATTCAACCAATCGATCATTTTGAAGGTTTAATAGATGCTGCTATTATTTTTTCAGATATATTGGTTATACCTCAAGCTATGGGTATGGACGTTCAAATGGTTGATAAAGTCGGGCCAAGATTTACTGATCCTTTAAGAGTACCAGAAGATTTAAATAGAGTTAACTTCAATGCCGATGTTAGTAAAGAACTCGACTGGGCATTCAAAGCGATTACTTTAACAAGACATAATTTAAAAGGTAGAGTCCCATTGTTAGGTTTCTGTGGTGCTCCATGGACCTTAATGTGTTACATGATTGAAGGTGGTGGCACAAAGATATTCAGATTTGTCAAAGAATGGATTTTCAAATACCCTGAAGAAAGTAAAAAATTACTAGAAGGTATCACCGATGTTGCAATTGAATTTTTAGCTTTACAAGTCAAAGCTGGTGCTCAAATGTTACAAATTTTTGAAAGTTGGGGTGGTGAATTAAGTGCCGATGATTTTAATATTTTTGCTTTACCATATTTGAAAAGAATAGTTGAAAAAGTCCCACTTAGACTAAAAGAATTAGGTTTGGAAAAAGTTCCAATGACCGTGTTTGCCAAAGGATCATGGTACGCTTTAGATCAATTATGTGATTCAGGATATGACGTTGTTTCACTTGATTGGTTATACAAACCAGAAGATGCCGTTAAAATAAACAATCAAAGAGTTGTTTTACAAGGTAATTTAGATCCTTGTGTTATGTATGGTAGTAAAGAAACTATAACAAAAGAAGTCGAAAGAATGGTTAAAGGTTTTGGTGGTGGTAAAAAGAATTATATTGTCAATTTTGGACATGGTACCCATCCTTTCATGGATCCTGAACAAATTAGATTCTTTTTACAAGAATGTCATAGAGTAGGAAGCTTATAAAAAGATATATGACTATATATGTACATGTTTGTGTATGTATACTATTATATGAAAAGTAATTATACAAGCTTGTATATTTAAAACTCGATAATTGTATCAAATAGTGATATAAATTACTTTTTAGTTTGTTATTAAGAGTCTATCTATAAAGAATTTATTTGGTAAAATGAATAATTTGTTATGTTTATATCATACTTTTAAAGTCTTGCTAAACCAAGCTTTAAAATTTTTTGAAGAGATTGTATTTTTGGGTCTTCGACAGGTTCTTCAAGGAAATGATTTATTTGTTTTAACATCGATTCTAAAATAACTTTAGCCTTTTCGCCATCTTCATTATTTTTAACAGTTAATGCTTTAATTTTACGGACAGATGCTAACGCAACAACGTATTTGCCTGAAATGAAATCAAAGTTGAATGTACCATTTAAGAAATCTAAAGTTTCAGGTTTTTCATGTTTACCATCTTTTCTTGAGATTAAAGATTCAATAATTTGAAGTTTTGAATAATCTTTTTTGACAATTATGGTATTTACCAAATCCTTACCAAAAACATCATCGCTGAAGACTTCATGGTATTCGATCATATGATCCTTCCATTTACCTTCTTCCTTTTTATCCTTCTTTGATCTTTTAGCGATAGTAGTTGAATCGTCCATTACTTCTTCAATTGATTTAATATTTGAAATGGTAAATACAACCAATGACATTAAATCTGAATAAATACGTCCAATAAATGGTTGATGATATAACTCATCTGCCCAATCAATCATTTCTAAATATGAACGTAAAACACCTTTACGGAAACAATAGTAATGGAAATCAACTTGATCTTCATAATATTCCGCATATATTGAGAAAATAGAGAAGTAACGTTGTAACGACAATCCCAAATAAGCTTCTGTTTGCTTTTTAATCAAATGAATATTTTCATTTGAACCTTCTTCTGCTTCTTTATTTGATAATTCGTTTAGTTTACTTAAGTTTTCTTTAAATAATCTAGTCAATGCTTCTGCGTATTCAGAAATAAAAGAACAACATTGGACACTATGTAAATCTTTTAATCCAGTCTTAGCTTCCTCATTTTTAGTAAACAAGGATGCAATTTCCAGTGCTTCATCAATTTTATTTGCTCTCAAATAATACTTAGCCGTTTTGGTATTAACAAATCTGTCTTGTAAATCCATCAATCTTGCAGTATTCATTTCATCACATGCATCTAATAATTTTCCTTGCTTTTTGTAAATTCTCGCTTTAAACATATACAATTCAATTAAGGTTGGTGTAATTTTAATACCTTCTTCAATTTTTTCGATTGATGATTGGTAGTCATTTAACTTATAATAATGTTGAGAAATAAAATATTTTATCCATGTTAATACAAGTGGATTTTCTTCAGTAGATTCAAATGATTCAACAACTTCTAAAATCGCTTTATGGTTTAAAACATTCTTATATAACGGTTTAATATTTGAAAAAACTGAAGGTACTCCACGTTTGAATAAACCAGACAAATATGTTCTTAAGTAAGTAATAAATTGATCACCTTGCAAAAAAGTTAATGGTAAAAATTTTGGCAAGTCGGAATTAGGATAAAACTTAGCTAATTTTTCAAAAACTTTTAATTTTAAATCTGGTTTGTCTTCAATTTTTAAACATTTAATAAGATCGTTATAGTAACCTAAATTATCTGGATTTCTTTTCAACAATTTTCTAATTACTAATTGTGCATCATTTAATCTATCCATTTTCATTGATGCATTGTATTTTAGTTCTAGTAAACCATAGATATCAAAACATCTAAATTTAGCGTCACTTTCTAACTGCTCATCAATAAAAGCTAAAGCTTTATCATGTTGTCCAAGTTTAATAAATAAGGTAGCTTTATAGATAATACATTCTGAATTTTCACTCATATCTTCATCAATTAGTTTATCTTTGATAATTTCTTCTATTTGATCACAGATTTTGACTGCATTTTCGTGTTCACCATTCAAATCATATGCAACTGCTGTGGCACTGTAATTTTGACGATATCCTGGTTCTGCTTGCAAATAATCAAATCTAGTTTTCTTTAATGAATTATAAGCTCTTAATTGGGATAAGCATGATGACAAATCTCTTAAAACCACTGTATTAGCTGGGTTATTCGAGAAAGTTACAGTGAAATAATATGCAGCCTTTTCATAATTTTTAATTTGTTTATAATAAAGTGCTGTTAAATGGGCAGTAACAGAATTTGAACGGCCATACTTTTGTGCATTAGTGATTAATTCTTCACATTCCGTTATCGTTTCCTTAGAAACATTATGCAATGCGTTGACATTTTTAGTAGCTGGGTGGCTAGGGTCAAAACATGTCAAAACAAGTGCTTTTAAAGCATATGATTGACTATGTAATTGATCTTTTTTCAAAATTTTTTCAAGGGCTGTTAAAGCCTTTTTATAATTTTTGGATTCATATAAGGACAAAGCGGTTCTAAATTGTGATTCCTCCATTATTGTTATAGTGTCAAAAAACAAGCGTTCAGTTACACTTAAAAAGAAACAGAACCTTAGAAAGAAAAAAAGGGAACCAGAAAACCTGCTCGGGTTTGTGGAAAACTCAAACTCAAAAGTTCAACAGTAGTGAAAAAACCAGAAACGAGAAAAACAAGAACTGCTGAAGATTTGGAAAGACGGTTTCCGTTTGCTGAGAAATTGGGCTTTTGTGCTTACATTTCTTGTGCAATACAATGTGGGATTATTAATAAATTTTATTACTTTTTTTTGAGTTACTGAAAAATGGACTCAGCAATAACTTTTTTATTATGTAGATACAATTTAAGCAAAGTAGGCGGCCATTAACAAAAAAAGCAGAAAATGTTACTTGAAAAGTTTAGTATGCAGGGTACTAAAAAGTTTATATATATACATGGTCTATAGATGTATAAAACTAATTGAATAATTGATCCCAAGTTAGCTCTTTACGAACCGCATTACTGAAACCTTCATTATATTTAACCCATATACGATTTTTGTTTTCCCGCATAACACCCACAAGTTCGGTTTCTGTATTTTCAGATTTTTTTGTGGTATCCTTCTCTGTAAAATCAGAACCCTTTTCTTGCAACTGGTTTTTAAACTCTGCATATTGTTTAAAGAAATCAACAGTAGAGACAGCTTTATTCTCTGATGTTTGCTGTCGTTTATTTTCACCAATTTTTGTAACCATTTGTTGGTCTATTTCACCTTCATTTAGATCTTCTTCACTTCTGGCACGTTTGGATTTGATTGAATTTGCTTGGTTTTTCAATCTTTCTCCAAGAAGTTTAATGAATGGAATAGCTTTGGCTTCATTTAATCTATAACCTATGTTTTCTTTGTCATCATTATCGTCATCAGCACCGTTTTTCCTGTAGCTGTTGTTAAAATTTTGGCTATTAATCATGGAATCAACTTTTAATTGGGGATTCATCAGACCTATCGTTATGTTTGGATTGAATTTTGTAATATCGTTATATGTGGTCCTGAATTTTTCCCTATTTTTTATATGTGCTGTTTCTATTTTAATATTAAGATCTTTTAAAATAGAGATAGAATGATTAAATTTATTTGTGTCAATTTCAAATTGCTTCAAATTCAAGTTTAAAGGAATCAATATATTATTAAGCATAAAAATTTCATTAGTAGCTAATTCCTTTTTATTGATTTTAAATGAGTAATCGAAGTTCAGCCTATTTAAAACATCATTCACTTGTCTTTTCAATTCATAGTTTTCCTGTGATTTGAAAATAAATTTATGATTTTTCTCGTAATAAGTATCACCAAAATTTGCAAATGATGAAAAAAATTTTAGAGGTGTGATAGAATTATATGCTTTTATATCATCTTTCCCAAATAATGTATAATTCTTATTGATACGATCATTAAAATATAACCAATCTGAAATATCATCAAGCTTTGATAAAGTGGTCATATCATCATCCGAATTTACTTGCAACATTAAATTGAAACAACCATTATTGATTTTATTCAAATCGTTATTACAATTATTCAATTTATTTGAAAGCTCCATAAAAATTTCAGATCTACTTTTTGTATTTTTAATATTTTTATTTTCAAGATTGAATATTTCCTTTAAAAGCTGAAACCATATTATTTCTGAATCTTTTAATTTACCATTTAGACTTTTAGCATTAAATTGTAAGAAATTGATACAATTTCTAATATCACCATCAAGAGAAACAATCAAATCATCTAATAAAGATTCATTAAAGTTTGTAACTTTTTCAGTCTCCAAAATTGCTTTTAAACGTTTCTTTATATTCTTATTATTACTTTTCTTAAATTGAATAACTTCACAATATGGTTTTAACTGATCTAAACAATGAGCATTGATATCATTACATAACGCAATAATTGGCCTTTTCAAAAAATCTTCGTTTTTATGATATTTAAGTTTATGATAAGTGTTCCACTCTTCACAAGCTTTTATATCTCTGTTTATTAAATTCACTAAAATTTTAATAAAACCATTTTCGTTTCCTACTGCACCATCAATTTCATCAAGAACTAAACATACATTTTTCCCACTTAAGCTTCTCATTTTAAGACAGTTTTTAATTTTATCTTTAACTATAACACCAGACCTTTCATCACTTGAATTAATTTCATTTAATTCATAACCTAATTGCTTACAAACACATTGGGCAATTGTAGTTTTTCCTATACCAGGAGGACCATGAATTAGAATAATTTTTTTCCTTGGTCTATTGAGTGGATCTAAATAAATACTTCTATCTTGACTGTTTATTAATTTCCCAACATTAATTGCATAATTCCATTCACTTAGCCATTTAAGAATATTTGCATTGACTCTTTCATTACCTATCAAATCAATAAATTTTCTAGGTCTATATTTTTCAGTCCATAATGAGTTTATTTTCTTTTTCTTCTTTTTATTGGAACTTGTTTTATTAATCAATTTTTCTAAATCTAATTCATTTTCTTGTAGTTGTTTCTTTTCTTCATGATACCTCTTCATTTGTAAATTTGATGCTTCTTCAATTCTCAAATTTTCATATAATTTATTCATATCAACAAGTTGAAATTCTTCACCATTGTTTATATTCCAAGGAAGATCATCAATAACTTTTTTTTCTTTCAATTTATATGATTCTGATTTAGGTTTAAGTGTTATCCTTTCACCGTTAGATAGTGTCACTTTTTTCTCAAAAACGACTGAATTCTTAGGTTTCAACAAATTGCTTCGTTGCGCACCTCCATTTCCTAGAATTGATTTTAAAAACTCGGAAGCGTCTTCTTCTTGAATTCTCATAGTATCAAGAATACTCAGTATAGTACGGCCTTCTCTACTGAAATATAGCCGGATAGTGTAATTCTTGAAGGTTTGCTATTTTTCCACGAAGTTGTTAATAAGAAGAACGAAAAAAAAGAAAAATGTTACGCGTTTAACGTTAGCGTGTTTGTTGTTGATCTGAAGAAATTACAGAATGTCCTTTTATTTCAGTTACACAGAGGAGGGATTTATAAAGCATCAGAATATATAATGTGAATACAACTTTGTGCTATTTTAAAAACAGAATACTTGGTCATCTTGTTTTGATTGAAGAACACCTTGTTCCCAACCGAGTTCTACAAGATATTGTAGCATTTGCTTTTTCATATCCATTGGACCACAGATGAAAATCTTTGTATCAGGATTAGGTTGTGGTAATTCCTTTTCTAATATTTCTTTAGTAATCATACCTTTGTAACCTTCATTCCAGTCTTCTGGAGGATGGTTCAAGAAATACTTAACATCGAATCCAGGATATGAGCTCATATACTCATCTAATTCATCTTTAAGTAGAATATCATTTTGAGTTTCATTGGCAAATAACAATTTAACTTTAGTTTCATCTGTTTCTGTTGTAATTATAGAACCTAAGACTGCTAACATTGGTGTAATACCTGAACCACCTGCAAGCATTATAATTTCTTTAGCCATATTTTCCTTATATGCCATTCTGCCAACTGGACCTTTAAATAATACTTTATTACCTAATGATAATGAAGCAAAATATTTTGAAACTTTACCATCTTTATAAGATTTAACTAAGATATCGAAAAAACCTTCATCGAATTGATTAGAAATTGGTGTATAATACCTAATCTCTTCTTTATCATTATCAAAAATAACTTTACAAGCTAAATGATGACCTGGTGGACAAGTTAATTGATCAAATTCTCTTGGAAGTTTAAATCTGTAGATTGCTGTATTTTTAGAAATAATAGTTTTATCTAATAATTCATATTCCTGGAAATTTGTTGATGATAGTACAGGTAATTGTAATTTAACTCTAATTATATGATATCCATAATATAATGTAAGAATTACAAGCATATGTGGCAAATAATCATAATTAAGAATTGAAATACCGAAAATACATAATGCAATAGGTATATAAATACCATGCAACGGAGTTTTAAGTAAATCCTGACCTTCTAATTTACCTTCTGACATTGCTAATTGCACCAGAGAGGAGGAAGAACGGACAGCAAAAAACACAGTGAAAACTGGAAATTAAAAAAAAATGGAATATTTTGAAATAACTGTTTTTTTTCCAGTGTGATAAAAATACATTTTCGCTTATATAACGTAACGCTTGCGGAGATTAATGCCGAAGAGTGATTATTTTTTTGCTTGAACGATAAATACAGATGGTATATATAGGTTATATATTGGGGGGGGGGGGAAGCTTAAAAGAGTCAGAGCTAATATTGTGGATTAAAGAAAACATGTGTTTTTTTAAAAAGAAAAGGAAACAGTAAAAAAATAAAATAAACGATATTAACCGTTTATTTGGACGTATACAACAGGATGATTCCTAAATCATCACGAGTAGATTAATAACATTAAAACGAATAAATTGACTACCACCATATAATTCCTGAAAATGAGATTATTAATTGATTTTTTTTTGAAGAGGGGAAGGGGGTTTGCTTTAGTTAGGTATCTTTTCATCAGTCACACCGGAATTTTCTGATGAATCATAAGTTGTGTTTGAGGCACGTTCTGCTTTAGCTTTTTCTTCTGCTTCTTTTTGTTTCATTAATGCAGGCCAACCATACTTAGAACGATGTCTTAATTTCTCACCATAGATTGAGAAAATCCATGGAACAGGGATTAATGCAATTGCAATAAAACCGAAAACTGAAACACCCCAATAAACGTGTAAATTTTCCATCATTTGAACAGTGAATAATGGGAAAACTGATGAAACAATATAACGAAACATACTATTTGCGGCTAAAGCAGAAGCAACGGAAAGAGGTGGATAAGCCATTGAGAAATAAGTTAAGATTGAAAAGAAAATTAAAACCAATGAGAACCCAAATAAAACACCTGATGCAATTGGTGCCATCCAATGAACACTTGTTCTTGCAGTCCAAGCTAACCAAAATAATGAAGGTGCAAATGTAATAGATCCAACTTTACAAGGTAATAATCTTGATTCAGGAGTTGGAGGTATTGGATTACCTTCTTTATCTTTCATACCAACGTAACCGTCATCCCATTTTTTAAAGAAAATCAATTTATCCATTGCGACATAAACAATTGAGCCTAATAAAAGACCAACTCCAACACCCAAGAAAGGTAATCCAGATAAACCTAAATTCCATTGATAAATACCACGGAAAATAACAGGGAAAGCTTCAAAGAAACCGAATAAAACTGCAAAAATAAATGCACTATAAATAGAGAAAACTGTAACAATTGGTTCAACGAATAACATTTCAACAGGTTTCAGTAAAGTAATGAAAACAATTACAGTTAAGAATTCCAGTAACCCCATTGTTTGTTTAATTTTTTTACCTCTTTTTATTAAACGTTTTCTCATAATAATTGGTTTATAAGTTTCTGGCATTAAAAATAAAGGAATGAAAACAGCTGCAGCAAAGAACAAATTAACCCACATAGTCCAACGTAAACCACCAACTCTGTGAAGATCATGAGAAAATTTATTTTGACCAATAAAACCACCAATAACTGGACCAATAACTGGACCTGCCAATGGAGCTAAACAGAACAATGTCATTGCTACACCAATTTCTTGAGGTCTCCAAACATCGGTAATCGTTCCACCCGCAATTGCTAAAGCACCCGAAGATGTAAAACCAGCAAAGAATCTTAGTACTAAAACTTCTCTGATTTTAGTTGATAAACCAACACCCATAATGAATAACATTGAAATTGGTAAACCTGAGCAATAAACAATTTTTCTTCCAAACAATTCAGATAAAGGAGCTGCAACGGCTGGACCGAATGCTAAACCTAATAGATAAAATGTTAAACCTGCTAAACCTAAAGTTTGACTGATACCCCATTTTATCATCATTTCAGGTACTGCATCGACATAAAGCGAAGAACCTAAAGTAATAACCAAACATAAGAAAGCTGTAGTCATTGTACAATACCATCTTTTCCAATGAGGCCAGTTAAAGGGATTATCAGGATCATCAGGAGAATCCCAATCCACTTCTCTTGGATCATAACCTACTATTTCAGGATCTTTTTCTTCTTCCAATGATTGCTGTTTTTCGATATCTTCTAAATCTTTTAATGATTTACCAGTTAATACTCTAGTTAAATGAGATAAATTAGTTGCTTCACGTTTTAATTCATAATTTAATTCGTCATCATACTCATCTTGATTTTCTTCAATTGATTTTTGAAATTTATTAACATCTGAATAATCATAGTTTGTTTTCGATCTTCTTGAGATTGTTTTAGTCAAGTCCAAATTTTCTTCACTTTCAACTTCGGGATGATATGATTGTTCATCATTGTTGCTATCGACTGTTTCTGCATCCATAAAAGATTCTGCAGCAGATTCGAATCTTGATTGTGAAGATTCTGAATTTCTAGACGACATAATTGAACACGATTAGTTGCAAAACAAGACGGAGAAAGACAACAAAGGGGGAAACAGGATAAAACAGTAGACAGGTTGCAAGATAAGAGCAAAGTTAAAAGGTTGAAAACAGGGAGTATCTTGTATTATAATGAAAAAAAAAAGAAAAGGAAATGAGATGAAAATTACAAGAGATTGTCGGCCAAATAAAAGTTTTGCCGAGCGTGTTATGCAAACAAAAAAATGAACACAAAATCTTGCTTATTGCAGATAGCACATCGTGTATAAGACGAATCGAAGCGTAAATAGCTACTAGTTTCTACTGTTTGCAAGCTAGCAGATGCAGACAAGTGCAGGTTGCTAGTCTAAAGCAATACGATCAACGACAGTGCAACAGTGCAACAGTGCAAAATGCGTCTAAACCTGACAAACCTGGCCTTGATGAAACCCAGCTGGAAAGGAAAAAGGGTCTTGTGTACCTATTTTCACCAGACGATGTCGGCACAATGATTTCACCGGGCTCTCCTTTACAGTTTTTCCGAAAAGACGGCGCGTCGATCGCCGCGCCTGCGGAACTGATAGCGGAGGAAGAAAACAAAGGAAGAATGGGAGGGGGGCACGCTAGCAGGCGTGTTTGAGCACAGGTTTTCTTCACAGGAATTTATCCGTTGGAGACAGCTATAGGATATTGGTATAGACACGGAATATCTCCTTGAAAACAGAAAACAAAACACAAGCAAAACAATGTCAAGTGCAGTCAGTATTATCAAGAACAACAAATACGTTATGCTCTCGAAATCGTGGTGTCCCGATTGCAAATATGCTATCAATGTTTTCAACAAGTACAAAGTTATGTCAAAAATCCATTTGATCGAACTTGACAAAATGAACCAGGAAGAAGCATTGAAACTTGAGAAACAGTTTACTGAAATCTCAGGCAGGAAGTGGGTTCCATCGTTATTTTTCAACGGTGAATTCTGGGGTAATGAGACCGACTTGTCAAAATTGGAAAGCAGTGACAAAACTGAGGAAACCTTCAAGTTTGTAGGATTGCTATAATTGTGTGCGCCGACCGACGCTGCGGCTTTGGTGTTCGTGCATGACTTACAAATTAGGAAAAGAGGGGGTGCTATTGGTCTGTAAGCGGCTTTAGCGGTGTTTTGAGAAGAACTGCGGAGTACGATAAGTTTGGGAAAAAAAAGGAAAACTGGCATTTTTTAGCTGCTTTCTGTTTTTTGTGTTGAAGAGCTTCACCGACACACGGACATCAGCTGGGCAGAAGATTGGCTACTGGTGTGTAACGTGTATGTAGGTGTGTTCTGTTTGAGTTTTTGTAGCTGTGTACTGAACTGCTCGTGTATCAATGAACATTAACACTTTTATTATTAATAGAAGCTTGCAAGAAAACTAGGAAAAACCTTTTTTTTTCCCTTTTTTTTTCTCTTTTACTCAAAAAAGGAACGGAGTTTATAAGCCTAATAATACCGTTGACTGTTTTCCGTGATCGGAAATTCAAAAAAAAAGAAAAACATCATATATAGGCCTATACACGTTAGGTGTGTAGCAATGAGTCTCGCTTGATAACAGCTGGCAACAGTAATGTGAATGTAGGGAATAGCTGTTTGGCTAATTCCTGCTGGCACATAAGGTTTGATGGCATTTAGGCGTGTCAGCTCAGCTCCGATAAGTGCTACACAGGGCTTTCGTATCCTCATTACAAGCTATAGCCTTTGCGTCACCTTGTTTGGAATATACGTATACGCCTGTCATTTGTTTAATATCTCTACAGCAAAGGTTGAAGATTTTCCCACGATACAGGATAATTTTAAATTTACAAGATCCGTGAATTCCCACAGGAACGTAAAATCCGGGGGGGGTAGGCAGAAGAGAGAAGAGCAAACAACAGAGTCCCCCCACACAATAGGCAAAATCCAGTACAGTAGTGTAGTTTCTCCCCCCACATTCACACCCCCTAATTTGCACCCCCATGGGCCTCCCATAAGTTCCCCTGTAGGTGTGAAATTCCTATTTGCTGGCACGCAAGCCAACCTACATTTCTGCCCCCGATAGCAGATGCATTATGTGTGTGGTGGGGTCTGGTAATTCCGACAGCCAGAAGAGACTAGAGGAAACAGAGAAGCCATGATCGATCCGTTGGCTATAGAAGCCGTGTAGAGGTAACGCAGAGAGTGTGTAAACCCCAGTTCCAGCAGCTAACAGCCGTGTAATTTGTGTGTCAAAAAATGAGAAAATGAGGAAATGAGGAAAAACAACGAAAATTCACCCCCGAGAACATTGGAAACTCCTCTTTGTGTGAAGAACACCCCCACTTTGCAACATTTGCCCCCTATTCCCCTCTTTGTATTCTTGTACTAAATGGTTATGTTATATTGTACTACTAAATAATTGCTTCTGGAATTATTATAAATAGAGTCATTTCCCACCTTTCTGTATTTTTGGAACGGTTTTCTTCTCTCTGTTTTTCCTGTTTCCACTTCCTACTCTTTTTATCTTTAATATATATATACCCTTCCCTGTAGTTTATTTATTCCTTTGTCTTTTATCTTTTTGTTTCTTTTCTGATCAAAGCAATCAATTCTATCTAAACTATACAATGCTTAAATTTTCCGCAAGAGCTACTTCCAAAGCTGCTTCAGCTTCTACTTTCAGATTAGCAGCTGCTTTAAGAGCATACTCAAACTATCCTTTAACTCAAACTATTACTTTACCAAATGGTCAAACTTATGATCAACCAACTGGTTTATTCATTAATGGTGAATTTGTCCCTTCTTTACAACATAAAACTTTTGAAGTTATTAACCCTTCAACTGAAGAAGAAATTTGTCATGTTCATGAAGCTAGAGCTGATGATGTTAACGCAGCTGTTGATGCAGCTTATAAAGCATTCCATTCTGAATGGTCAAAATGTGACCCTGCTATTCGTGCTAAACATTTATTAAATTTAGCAGATTTAATGGAAGCTAATAAAGATACTTTAGCTGCAATTGAATCAATGGATAATGGTAAAGCTTTACCTTTAGCTCAAGGTGATGTTGGCTTAGTTATTAACTACCTTAGATATTGTGCAGGTTGGGCAGATAAATTATCTGGTAAACTTATCGATACCGGTTCCAACTATTTCAATTATATTAAAAGAGAACCAATTGGTGTTTGTGGTCAAATTATCCCATGGAATTTCCCATTATTAATGTGGTCATGGAAAATTGGTCCTGCTTTAGCTGCAGGTAATACAGTTGTTTTAAAAACTGCTGAATCAACTCCTTTATCTGCTTTATATGCAGCAAAATTAGCTCAAGAAGCTGGTATTCCAAAAGGTGTTATTAATATTGTTTCAGGTTTTGGTAAAATTACTGGTGAAGCTATTTCAATGCATCCAAAAATTAAGAAACTTGCATTTACTGGTTCTACTGCAACTGGTAAACATATTATGAAAGCTGCAGCAGATTCTAATTTAAAGAAAGTTACATTAGAATTAGGTGGTAAATCTCCAAATATTGTTTTCAATGATGCAGATGTTAAAAAAGCTGTTCAAAACTTAATTATTGGTATTTTCTATAATTCCGGTGAAGTTTGTTGTGCAGGTTCAAGAGTTTTCATTCAAGAAGGTGTTTATGATCAAGTTCTGGAAGAATTTAAAGAAGCTGCAGAACACTTAAAAGTTGGTAATCCATTCGAAGAAGGTGTTTTCCAAGGTGCTCAAACTTCTCAACAACAATTAAGTAAAATCTTAGGTTACGTTTCTTGTGGTAAAGAAGAAGGTGCAACTTTAGTTACAGGTGGTGAAAGATTAGGTGATAAAGGTTTCTTTGTTAAACCAACTATTTTCGCTGATGTTAAACCAAACATGAAGATTTACAATGAAGAAATTTTCGGTCCATTTGCAGTTGTTACTAAATTCAAGACCGCTGATGAAGCAATTGAATTAGCTAATGATTCCGATTATGGTTTAGCTGCAGGTATTCATACTAGATCTCTTGATACTGCTACTTATGTTGCAAACAATTTAGAAGCTGGTACTGTTTGGATTAACACTTATAACGATTTCCATTCTGCTATGCCATTTGGTGGTTTCAAACAATCTGGTATTGGTAGAGAAATGGGTGAACAAGCATTTGAAAATTACACTCAATGGAAAACAGTTAGAATTGCTATTAACGATGGTCCACAATAAATTTATTGATATCTCAGTATATATATAAAAATATGAACTATATTATATTATATTATATTAAATAAAACAAATTCTAAATAGTTATGTATTTTGTAATTTTATGATGAAACGAAAAAAAAAAGAAAAAAATACCTTTTGAACTATTAAATGAGCTGGCACTCTATACATTCCAACTGTGTGGTGTGCACATAACATTCAAAGATTTACTTTATATAAGCTGATAGTCAAAAAATTTGATGATCATGGATAATACACCAGCATGACGCTGATACGAATTTTTTTGATACAAGATTTAAATTATGGATAACCTTAAACTGTTGGCTTTTCTTCTACCTTGAGGAGACGCAATAAGATATAACGTGAGTTATACCGAATTGGTTTGACTTGCATTTTTTTAAAATTGAATGTTTGTATTACACTGTCTACAGGTATTACTTGCCTAAAACAACGTGCTAGAACTTTCACCTAGACTTTCATTTTCATTCTGTCTGACTTAAATGTCAGCTCTTATACCACCAGTGTTCAGACAAAGCATATAATCGTACTCAATTTTATAATTTTCTTAAATTTATGATATTAAATGTGTATATTTATAGGTTAATTACATTTCCAAACATTTTCAAAAGTAAGTAACTCAACATAGTGGTTAAAAAAATGTAAAAAGCTATCGTGTGTAAATAAATTCTACAAGTTTATGCTCAATAATCTTAAACGAAGATGAATGGATTAGAGTTAACAAGTTATTGAAAAAGATTGAGATTTCTGAAACTTTAAGCATTGTATGAAGAATCTTGGAAAAAAAAGATTAGTAAAATTACTAAAATACGTAGAGATCAAAGCTAGCAATTGAACAGGCGTCATTGATCTTACGCTAAAATCAATTGACGGGTGTGATATAGCTGAGAAATTTTTCAAAATAATAATAACCTGGTACATCAGACACTAAAAAATGGTGAAATAGAGGAATAACAAATACACAATATTGAAAAATCGACATGATCTGTTGAGTACTAATAAGATTATTGGGTCAGCTTTAGTATTCGTTTTAAATGTAACAAAAGGTTAAAAAACATGAAATAAATAAATAATAGAAAGAAGTTACAAAGAATATTTCCTGTATCACAAACCACATATATAAGCACAACTCCGATGATATTGTATCAAGTGAACAGAATTAGCTATACACTACTTGTACGTGGCAAAGCCAAAACTGAAAGATCACAAACTGGCGATTTTACCAATAATGCAGTAGTGCAGATACCTGTATTTCCCAGTGATGAAGCTGGATGCGGCTAGATGTGAATTTGTTTACATTTTGCGCGTTTTGTTTGGGAGAGCAGATCTGTAACGTGGAATTGGTGCATTTTTCTTCAGCTTGGAGGCAACAAGAGTAGTTTACTGGTCAGAAAGAAGTGTAGCCTGGTGCTGAAGTGTTTCCGTTTGCTAGTTACTCCAGGGTTTGAATACTGGAACCACTCTCTTTACTCCATTCACATTTCAATTCTTTTTCATTGCAAGCAACTGTTCAGAACAAAAGGTAAACAATCAATTGGAGAGGAAAAAGAAAACACACTTTTTTTTAGGACAAACTACTACGATTATAACGTTTTTTATTTGTTTGCTTGTTTGCTATAGTTCAGATGTCAGAGCTACCTGATACCAGTCCAGATATCAACAACCCGTCTTCACAACCATCTGACCTCAGGTCAATGATTTCCAATAATGAAGATATCGAACAACAACAATCTTTAAGTGATAATAGCTACCTATACGACGAAAACAATTTTATCAATGAACATGACCACGACCAAGATGATGGAACAGACTATTATGTTATGAATTTTTTGCAAAACCTTGAAGAAAATGAACCTATCTTTGATAATATTTTACTATATCCTACACCAAAAGAATCTGAAATTGCCAGGTTTAAAAACAATAAACTAATTCAAGGAACAATCGAATCATTAATTACTTATGTTACGTCACCTGAAATATTGGACTATCAAACATTGGTTGATTTTTTCTTAACTTTCAGAGTATATATCGAGTCATTACCTTTGTTAGAATTTTTACTGTGTAGATTATTATGGTCATTAAAAAATTCAGATGATTTAAGTGATGAGAAAAAGTCCAATGTGGGGAAAATAGTGCTGGTAAGAACGTTTGTTACCATTAGACATTGGTTATTAAATCATTTTCAAGATGATTTTGTCAATAATGTCACATTGAGAAAATTATTTACTTCTATATTGAATGAAATTTCTAAAAATTTTAATTCCACCAGTGATACCAATACATTACAAATGAAAATAATTCATGATCTGAAAAAATCTTATACAACGGCTTGTTCCACTTATTGGGATTTAAGTACTACTTGCAATTCAATAGATAAAACAGAATTTAGTAGTATAGTTAATAATAAAAACGCTTCTAATAACGGCGTTATCAATAATAATAGAAACAAGAATAACATTCCTAATAATAATTGTGTGTCTGACCCAATATCAGCATATGAGGATTTCAACTCGTCAAGATTATCTGTTGCAGGTTTAGAACAAATGCATAATACATCATACAGACGATCAATGTTATTAGATATGTTTGATAAACAAACACCTGGTAATATTTTTAATAATAAAGACACTAGTATTAAAGAAGCTACTAATTTGAAAAACCCCCTTGAAAAAATATTAGAAAAAAGATCAGATCTTTACAGATCAAACTCCTTTAAAAAAAATGATAATGACCCTAATACTGTTCTTTATCCCAAAGGCTCAATAAATGCTTTAAAATCTAGAAAATTTCAATCTCTGAAAACTGAAAATTCCAGTATTGACGTATTATTTAACAATTTATTTTCCGAATTAAACAATAAACCATTACAAGGAGTTATTCAACTAGACAATAATAACAATATTAATGATAATATATTTAATAATAATATTAAGTCTAAAGGTTTTACAATAAGTGGAAATATAGACATTTTTCAAGATAGTAAAATTAACGAAATAGAATCGCTGGCCAAAGAGTTTCAAGTAAGTGAAATCACAGCAGAACCTGAAAATTTAAAAAGGAAAGAGCAGCAAAAACCAAAAGTTGAAATTCCTAAGAAAAGTAAAAATCTTAATACAAATGTAAATTTGAATGCTAATATAAATTACAAACACAATATAAAAGATAATACTAAACATACTTCAACAAAAAAGAAAGGTTTTTTCAAAAACTTATTTAGTCATCATGATAAAGAAAACTATAACGCAAATGGTAGAGACATGATAAATATGAAACGTAATACCAATAATTATACGAGAAATACAACCACAGCCAATAACAATTCTTACGTTACAAAATCAGATCCCACTGTTTCTCAATTGCAAGCCTCTAATCAGAGTAAAATGAAATCCCAAGAAAATAAAATTAAGTCGCAAGATGAATTTATGCATACACCTAAATTACTGAAAACTCAGGATTTAATTGAAAAATTAGAGAAATCAATTGTTATAAATGATTCCATAAGAGATTATTTGGAAGATTTAATTTTATATGAATATCAAGAAATTCTACAACATCCAAGTTTTAAAGAAAGATATTCAAAACAACTCAAAAATTCTAATAGAAAAAGCATTTTGTCATTAGGTTTCATTGATAGAGATTCAAAAAGTTATTTATTAAACTCACCAATAAAGGTGAATAATACAAATCCTAATTTTGATCATGTAGAACTCGAAAATCAAATGAGTGGAAATAAATCTTTCCAAACACCCCCCGATACAATGGATTGGTCTAATTCAATCATTGACAATTCACATGATAATTTCATTGATATGGGAATCTCCTCAAATGATTTAGATAATGTCTCAAATCTAGATACTTCTTCAAAAATAAATTTTGCTGGAAGTATGAGTTACAATAGAAATAACATAAATAACTTTAATAATAGTAATCAAAACAATAATGCTAAGAAAATACTAAAGGGGAGGTTAAGTTTACAAAATCATAAAAATTTCAAGTATATTTCTAGTATACCTATCAGAGAAAAATATAATAGTGATTCCAAAGTATTCGATTGTTTAACCAATATATCCGATGGTAATGGTGGATTTATTGATATTTTCAATAATCACATAAATCATAATAACCAACCAGGTAGTTTTAACAATCTTAACAATGATACTGAAGATTATATAGAAAACGATGAAGAATATTCAATTAATAATAGGTCAACAGGAAATTTTTCTATTACAAACAAATCAATTGGTGCATTCTCTGCAAATATAATTGGTAGAAGCAGTAATATATCTGGCACTTCTTATTTATCGTATGACTCTGAACTTTCAGCTAACTTCAACAATAAGTCAAATAGAAATCAAGATATTGAAGATAAAAGAATAAGAAAAATGAATCGTATTTCAAATTTAAGAATTCAAGATTCAAATACCGAATCTGTTAGAACTTCAGAACACGATGGTTTAGATATGAAAGTTTTACATGAATTACAAGAATTACCTTATTATAATGAAATTGGGTCAATAAAAAGTTGTAAATCAGAAATTTCAATTTTACCATCACCAACACCATCACAGACCGTTTATACAGGAATTTCAAATACTAATATTAAAGAACTAGCAGCTATTCCAGATGAAAGATTAGATTGTGATCCTTTGAATTATACACTTAGTAAACTAAGAGGTGAGCGTAAAAATCCTCAAGTTATACTTGGTTTAAATGACACAAAACATAATGAAAATCATAATGAAAATGATTCAGAAATTCACAAAAAACATGCAATTGCTATAGTATGTCAATCGCCTACAAAAGAGAAGTTTAATTTGATTCAAAATACACTTAATAATAATTATGATGAAGAAACCAGTAATGATGAAGTTAATTTAGAAAATCAAGTTAAAGATTTATATATTTCAAATAATAATTTCAATGAAAATAACGAAGTAGCAGAAGAAGCAGACCATAAATCCAATTTTTCAAATGGTAATAAACTTGAAATGAATTTAATTACAAATCGATCAAATACTAAACTTAATGAAAATGGAAGTACATTAACTAAAATTAGCTCTAGTAAATTATTGAGGAATGATGGGGAAGTTTCCAATTTTGAAATTCAATCATTATTGACCAAACCTAAGTTTAATAGTATCAACCCATTATTTACAATCAATCAAATTTTAGATGAAAAAATGCATATACCATTTATTTTCAAATACGATTCTGAAAAGATAGCAAAACAAATGACATTAATTGAAAGAGATATTATTATGGAAGTTGATTGGAAAGAATTAGTTAATTTAAAATGGATGCAACCACAACCGTGTAAATCGTGGTTAGGAGTTTTATTAAGTTTATCAGCCAAAACAGGATTAGAATTAATTACATCGAGATTTAATCTGGTTAATAATTGGATCATATCTGAAATTTTATTATGTAAAGATATTTCATTAAGAGTTTTAACTATAACTAGATTTATTCAATTAGCACAGACATGTAGAACTATTCAAAATTATGCAACTTTATTTCAAATCATGTTAGCATTAAATACACAAGTTATGAAAGAATTGAAAGATACATGGATGAAAGTTGATATGGGTACAATGATGAAATTTAAACAGCTGAATAATTTAACTTCTCCGGATAATGATTTTAAAAATTATCGAAATGAAATTGAGAAAATTATACCATCGAAAGGATTTATACCATTTTTGTCACTTGAGTTAAACGATTTAACACATTTTTCAAGTATGCCTACAATAATTAATTCTAAAATTGAGTACAGTGAAATAGAATCAAATGAAGAATTTGAAAGCTCGTCTGATTCAAGTTATGATTTAGTGAACTTTGAGAAATTTAAACTTACAGGAGAAACTGTTAAGAAAGCGCTACGGTACATTGAATGGTCAAAATTTTATAACTACGAAAATGATACTGAAGTTATATCCAAGTGTTTATACTTGAGTTCACTCTGTGAGGAAGAAATGGAGCTATGTTTACATCAGCTAGAAGGAATAATGTAATTTTCTTATATACTATTTTGTGTGTATTTTTTAGTGGATAATTAATGTTTGTGTTGCTACGTAAGATAGTCGCGTCGCCAATACATGTTGGTTTCAGTAATACTAGATAGGGCGCCAGGTGCACAGATACTGGCTTCTTTGGCTGGGGGAGGGGGAAAAGGAATTTGCTAGGCCGCACGAAGTCAACAACCGCCATACATCTCCGAAAATGACGGACTACTGCAGAGAGGGCATCTGAAGAACTCCGTCGGTATTCTCAACGTCTAGTTTGTACCTGTGCCTTTGATAATGCTTGTGGTGTACGAATGTAAATAATGATTTATTCATTTGGCGTATAGCAGAAACTGATAAGTCAATTAACCTACATAATGAATGGGCTTAAAACCTGCATTACAAGTGAATAAAAAGGTGGCTAGAAAGTTCCAACTATAAACACAGGGATAATAATGTATTCAAAGTATTACCAAATTTAAAAACTTTTTAATTTAAACTGCTGGAAACAAACTTCACAGTACTCTTTGCTCTTATATTGTAAAGTTTCGAGTTGAGTTGGAACCAGACCAGTTTGTTTTTTGGTTTTGCACCCAAACAATATTAATGATGGTAGCACTACCACCAATTGCACCAGCATCTATCAATTCAAAACATAATATATATCCAATACCTGTTAAGAAAACATGGTACTAGTGCTTGGATATTAGATAACCTTGACATTTTGGAGCATCTCCGTAGACGTTGCACCCCGTAATGCCATTCCCACGAAACTTGTTTAGCACGTTCTGCAGCAACACCGGCCGTTTTCAGAGCAGCGCGGGCGGGCTTTTAAACTTTGGCCCAGAAACCAGCTGGCACTCCCGGGGGGAAATTTCCAACGAGCGTGTGCCGATTGCTGCGGAAAATGCGTGCGAGCCGAACATCTGTGCACCTGGTAGCCACTGAGCATAATAAGGCCATAATGGTGTTCACCAGACAAGGACATGGGCTATTCGTATTCCGGCTTATCCAAGCAGCCATTGGCTACTGCTTTTCTCGTATACTCTATGTATTTATTGTTTAAGCATCTTGTAAAATTTTGTATATATTTTAATACATATACGTACACACACAGACAGTATACGTAACAGTATAACTCAGGTACCAAACAACAAGTAGAAAAGGGGACCTCCGGTTTGCCACAAATCTTGAGATTTTCATTTTTCCAGCTTTCTTGCATTTCATAGCAAATATACAACCTTACAAACACAATTAAACAAACACTACGTAAGCCCATATCCACACATTTTACCAATCGATGAAACTTGAACAAGGGACACAATGTTGGATACCCGATGTCCGATATGGCTGGATTGGAGTAAAAGTAAACAAAGTGGAGTATAATACATCATCGAAAAAGTATCATATTGAATTGGTCAATGATAATAATTCCGATGAAAGTTATATAGTTGAAACATCTGATCTGTCTGAAACCAATGATAAACTACCCAAATTAAGAAACATCGACGATACACTTGACGATTTGACAACATTATCACATTTAAATGAACCTTCTGTTTTAAATTCTGTTAAACTAAGGTATTCAATGAAAAAAATTTATACACTTTCCGGTGTTGTATTAATTGCAATTAATCCATTTGATAAAATGGATGAATTATATTCGTACGATATAATAAAATCATATCAGAATGCTAGTAAATTTGATAATCCCCCTCACGTTTTCTCAATTGCTGATGAATCTTTCAAATCAATGAAAAAAACAGGTGAAAGTAAATCAATTATCGTTTCCGGTGAATCTGGTGCCGGTAAAACTGTTTCTGCTAAATATATAATGAGATTTTTTGCAACCGTACACACAGAAGGTACATCATCTGAGACAACAGAGATTGAAAAACAAATATTAGCAACTAATCCTATTATGGAATCTTTTGGTAACGCTAAAACGATTAGAAATGATAATTCTTCAAGATTTGGTAAATACCTTAAAATTTTATTCGATGATAATTTTTTGATTTGTGGAGCCAAAATTCAAACCTATTTGTTAGAAAGATCCAGATTAGTTCATCAAAATATAAATGAAAGAAATTATCATATTTTTTATCAAATAATTGAAGGTTTGAATGATGATTTAAAAAGAAAATTATCTTTAACCTATGTTGAAGACTATAAATATTTATCAAATGGTGGAATATCTTCAATTAAAGGTGTTGATGATGCAAAAGATTTTCAAACTACTTGTGAAGCTTTGAAAATTATTGGAATTGATGAAGATAAACAATTCCAACTGTTCAAAATTTTGTCAGGTTTACTACATATTGGTAATATCAATATAGAAAATTCTAGAGGCCAAGCAGTTTTATCAATAGATGAACCTAATTTATTTATCGCATGTGAATTATTAGGTTTGGATCACAAGGAATTTTGTAAATGGATAACGAAAAAGAAAATATCCACAAGATCTGATAATATTGCAACAAATTTAAAATTTAATGAAGCTTTAGTTGCTAGAGATTCTATATCCAAATATATTTATTCAAGACTATTTGACTGGCTTGTTTTCTATATTAATAATGATTTATGCTCTTCTGAAGCAGAACAAAAAATGAAATCTTTTATAGGTGTTTTGGATATTTACGGTTTTGAGCATTTTGATAATAATTCCTTTGAACAATTTTGTATTAATTATGCAAATGAGAAATTACAACAAGATTTTACTCGTCATGTTTTTAAACTGCAACAAGATGATTATATAAAAGAAGGAATTGAATGGTCGTTTATCAAATATTCCGATAATCAACCTTGCATAGATTTAATTGAAGGTAAACAGGGGATTCTAGAACTTTTGGATGAACAATGTAAATTACCTTCAGGTACAGATAAAGCCTGGGCAGAAAAAATGTTTCACTCATTTAATTCACCACCACATAACAAAGTATTTAGGAAAGGAAAATTTGGTTACGAGAAATTCGTTGTTTCTCATTATGCACTTGATGTTGCTTATGATGTTGAGGGATTCCTGGAAAAAAACAGAGATACAGTCTCTGATGCACAAAATGAAGTTTTAACCAATTCTACCAATGCTTTTATGAAAGAGCTTTTATATTCTACTGAAATTCAAATTGATAAAAATTCTAATGGTGCTACTAATAATAATAATAGTAACAATAATAAACGTAAAAGTGTTGGTGGTAGAAATAAGAAACCTACATTATGTCACATTTTTAAGCTTTCATTAAACGATTTAATGTCTACTTTAAGCAGTACCGATGCTCACTATATTAGATGTATTAAACCTAATGAAACCAAAACTCCTTGGGAATTTGACAACTTGATGGTGCTTTCTCAATTGCGTGCATGCGGTGTTTTAGAAACTATTAGAATTTCGTTAGTAGGATTCCCATCTAAGTATAGTTTTGATGAATTTTTACAAAGATTTGTAATTTTACTTTCATCCGATAACGAATTAAGATTTAAACAAGGTATGATTACATCTTTTGAAGAACAGAAGAAATTAAGTATTGGAATTTTATCATCCAAAGTATCCGATCATAATTTATTTCAAGTTGGTAAAACTAAAATTTTCTTTAGGGCTGGTGTTTTAGGTGAATTGGAAATCATCAAAGCTAAAAAAATTACATTGGCTGCTATTGTTATTCAAAAAAATATACGTAGGTATTTTATGAGACAAAAATGGCTTGCTGCAAGGAAATCACAAATAAGTTTGCAATCTCTTATTCGTGGTCTTTTAGTTAGAAATTCAATAAAGAAACAACGTGAATCCACTATATTTATTCAATCCGCAATCAGAGGATCAAATTATAGAAAGAAATTTAACGAAATTAGAAAATCTACAGTTTTGTTACAATCTATTCTGCGTGGACGCATAGCTAGAAACGAATTTGCTCAATTAAAACAAAAATTAAGAGAAGAAGAAGAGAGCAGACTGACAGAGGAAAGACGCATAAAAGAAGAAGCTGAAAAATTAAGGCTTAAACACGAAGCAGATCAAAGAAGAATACAAAAAGAGAAGCAAGATAAAATTAGAAAGCAAGTAAAGGAAGAAGAAGAAAGAAAAATATTAGAAGAGAATATTTTAAAACAAAAGCAATTAGAAAAAGAAAAAAAGCAGCAACAAGAAAAAGAAAAAGAGATTGAACAACTTGAATTAGCAAAGGAACAACAAGAAGCAAAAGAGAAAGAGGAAGCAGAAAACGCTTTAAACATTGCTGAAGAACAGAAGAAAGATAATAGGTTAAGTAACAAATCATCATCCAATTCTAAACCTTCTGATTCTTCTGTGTCAGATTTGTTTACCTCAGATACCGATTCAAATTATAAAGACGAACCATTAACAGAAGAGCAAAAGGAAATTTTAGATGAAATAAATTCCAAAAGAAGGGAATTTCATTGTACTCGTGAAGATATGCTAGGTATGAAGCCATCTAAAGCACTTGCTATTAGTACTAGATATGTTGTTACTAGAATCAAACAAATTGCCGACATTTTAGATAATTATGAAAAAACGCATTCACCTGTTCAATCAGTTCAATTTTCACAACAGTTAACTGATGAAATTGTAGAAGACGTTGAAACTTTTAAGAAAATGATGAGACGTTGTAAATATTCAAAACCATCTGTTGATTTTAGAAGACAATCTGTTAGAAGTGTTAACACAATATCAACAGAAAAAATTATGTTTGGTGGTAATTCTCAAGGATCAGGTCTTGACAGAACATACAAATCTGCACATGCAGATTTAGTTGAATATACCCACGAGTCTAGAAATGCTGCTTCACTGGTTGCTGAGCTCCTTCTAACAGACATAGAACCCCCAAAAGAAAACCACAAAAATCCTGCTAAAATTGATGAAGTATTATTACCAGCGAGATATGTTGTTGCTATAATAAATGATAGTTGGAATGAAAATATGGTAAATCAGTCTGCTATTTTCTTGAAAAGAATTATTGAACTTATGACAGAAAAACTCAAATCATTGAAAGATCCGGATTATATTATTTCTGTTGGTTGTTATTTGTTAAACAATTTAAATGAAATTAGAACTTCGATTACCAGTTCACGTTATAATTTAATGTCAGATTTCGATGGAAGTTTTTTTTCAAGAACTTCTGAAAGAAATGAATATCTCAAAATGTTACTAATTATGAAAAGATATTGTGAAACTGTTTTTGGTCAAATGTACAATTACTGGATCAATGTAATCTTAAAGGAAATTACCAAAACAGCGATTGATGCAATTGTTTTGGACGATGCAATGTATAATTTTAGCAAAAATTCCAAAGATATTAAACATTTGTACTTGAAAAATACAAAATATAAGATTCCAGACTTAATTAGAATTTTCAGTAATGTATTATTAGCAATGAAAAGCTATTCGTTTGATGATGTCATTTTATCATCAGTTATACACGATATGCTAACACATATTGACCTTATATGTTTTAATGATATTATGACAAGGGATGGCTATTTTACTCCTAACAAAGGCTCCATTTTAAAATACAATCTTTCACTAATAAACGATTGGTGTAGAGATAATAATATTTCAGATGTTCCTAATAAATTGATTCATCTTTACAGCCTTACTTATGTTTTGATGCAGAAGAAACTGAAGGTTCCTAATAAAGATATAATCGAAGCTTTTAAAAAGGAATTTGATCCAAAAGTGACACGCAAAATTTTATACGAATGTGAAATTAATAATAAAGATAATACCACTACTATAGAACATACCATTATGAATGATAATAATAAAAATAACAACGATGTGGATGACGAAGATGAAAACGAAGACGACGACGACGATTTTGATTATACGCTACCATATTCTGAAGACGCTTTCGAAAATGCGTTCTTACATTCTTTTTAACCAGTTTATAGAAATTATCGATCTGTGTATAAGTATATATATATATATAGGGTAAACTAATTTAGAAATATAATGCTAAAAGAAATACAGGGAAGAAGTAAATGAAATGTATTAGCAAAGTATTATATGATTTTATAATGTATCAGAACATAAATTTCCATGCTAAAATTGAAAATACAATAATGGATGAAATTGTAAGCATTTTTTTCCGAAGTTTATTTCTATTTTCAAATATAACTTTCAGTTCTGCTAAAGTATTTAATTGTTTTTCAAAAAGTGTTAGGGTCGATTTATCAACTTCCATGTTTTCCTTAACCGTATCGATTCTAACATTCAAATCATTCAAATTTTTAAACAAGTCATGCTGATCAAGATTAGAAATTTCTTCCGTTTTTTGATTTTGCATCGAATCAATTGCAGCGTCTAAATCTTTAATCTGCGATACCAGCTTATCCTGGATATCATCCAATTCTTTATATTTTGATTTAATTTCTGATATCATTTCGGAATTTTCTAGCTGTATTTGCTCAATTCTTTTATTGATTCCAGATCTGATTGTAGAATCTAATAATTTGAACTTACAAATGATTTTCGGAGAGATTATATGATAATTCAAATCTATGCAATTTACATCCTCATCGCTGTTATTATTTGATAAATCGGTAGATCCAGATTTATTCAATGTACTGCCTTCATAGTTGCTTTCAGTTGATCCAAAGATATTACTATCATTAGTTGAAGCAGATGAGACCACATTCTTAACTTTTGAACCGTTAGGATGATTTAATGAAACATGTGATTGATGTGCAGATCTATAAGCAGTTTGTAACAAACCGGTACCTTTTTTAGCACTACGAGGATTTAAAGAATTAGTATTAGAAGTTGCAATTGATGGATCAATAGAAGATGCAATTGTGAATGTCGCAGATTGATTGTTAGTCGAGGGATATAAGCCATTATTCCCTGTTGTACTGGCTGAAATTGAATGCCCATTGGATGATTGTGTACCAGCTGAATGTGTTTTGTAAATCGGTGCAATCATTGTAGGGGCAGATAATGTGTTATCAATCTGATGATGGTTTCCATTATTCTGTTGTGTTTGAACCGTTTTGGAAGGTGAAGTGGTATCCCCTGCCACTACAACAGAATGAGAGGGACTATGTGAAGGCTTAGACACAAACGGTTGAGGAGGTTGTAAAACGCCATTTTGCTGATTTTTAGTCAGCATGAATGTATGGTCATTATTTGTTGCTAGGTATCTGCTAGACGATTTATTTGGTGAAGAAATGTAACTATTGGGAACCGTGTTGTAGCTATTGGTATTGCTGTTATTATTGCTAGTTATCGCACAAATTCCAGTGCCGTTGATAGTATTACCGGAAGATGGATTTGATTTATTTACTGAGATATGTGGGACTGATTTTTTATTATTCAATGCTAGAGTTGAGTTTGTATTGTGTGATGATTTATAAGGTAGCTTATGTATTGAAGAAGTAATTGAATTCGTTAAACTCGTGGTGGATTTGTTCAGCTTTTGCAACGCACCATTGTTAAACAGGTTCATATTATGGTGTTGCAAAGATGAACTTGATTGTTGATGTTTTAACGGTAGTTCAGTATACAAGTGATCTTGATCATATGAATCACTTTTCCCATGTACGATGTTTGAATGATTAGTAGCTGTTGACTCATTTGGATATATTTCGTCCTGCGCTGGTATGTGTTCGTTGTACAGATTGTAATGGTTACCAGTCTCGAATCCGTAACTATCATCAGTAAGTTGATTATTTAAGTCAACATTACTAGTATCATTGTCGTCATCATTGTCATTCTCATTATCGTTTTCCAGTTCTGGATCTGCAGAACCTGAAAATGTGAAAGGTATTCGGGACAATCTTTTTTTCATCTTTAGCTTCAACCAATGTGTTCAACTGTTCTAAAATTGATCCTGTCGATCGGCTATCTTTTTGAGCTTGTGGAGTATATGTTTACCGACAGAAGCAGAGTGGCTTTGCAGAAGAACACTTCATGCCTATTCTGTCTAACCGAAGCCTGCCACAATTCCAGAAATGTTGCAGCCGATCGACGCGTGCACTGGATTGAAAAAAAAAAAAAAAGCGAACGCGTTTTTCCTTTTTTTTTCATCACGAAAAGAAAACTGACAAGTTTCACTTTTTTTTGGTGGCGAAAGTTGCAGTGTTTGTGTTTGCGTTTGATTCAGATGTTTATTTTCTGGAGCCACCGGATATTCTTTGGAGTTTAAGGGCACACAACCGTTATAGGACTTTTGATCCAGCTATTTTATCTATCCTTTGTTTCACCACAATCAGAGCATTAAGTGTTACCAGTGAATTAACATATTTTTATCCCGTTAACATTATTGCCCCCTTTTATTATTCTCTCAAAACCACACTATAATAGGATAAAACTCAATTTTTGACTTTTATTAACAATGTCGACAGTGCAATTGGATGTCGGAAGGTATGTTCTTTCTTTTTGAAATGAAATATAGTTTCCATATTGGCTGAAATTTCAGTGTATATATACAACTAGCATTGATACTAACATTTTTTTTTTGTTTTCTCTTATTTTTATTCTTATTATTATTTCTATAGTCTGTGCTGGATTCCTGATGAAATAACAGGATGGAGTCCTGTTAAAGTTAAAAAAATCAGCAATGACAATAACAAGTATCAGATTGAATTAGAAACTGAAAACGACCCAGAGAAAGTAATTACGATTGAAACTGATGATTTGAATGATTCCAACCCTGATCTGCCATTGATGAGAAATCATGCAGAAAATGTTGAAGATTTAACAACGTTATCACATTTAAATGAACCATCTGTCTTGAATGTTATCAAATTAAGGTATTCTCAATTTAATATTTATACATATTCTGGTATAGTTTTGATTGCTGTTAACCCATTTCAAAGAAACGATGAGTTATACTCATCTTATAGAATTAAAAGATATGCAAATACTAGAAGAGGAGAAGAAGAGCCTCATTTATTTGCAATTGCAGAAGAAGCTTATAGATGTATGATTAATAGAAAGCAAAACCAATCCATTGTTGTCTCTGGTGAATCGGGTGCTGGTAAAACTGTTTCAGCCAAGTATATTATGAGATATTTTGCAACCGTAGATTCTGATGAAAATCAACATGATATGTCACAAACTGAAAAGCAAATTTTAGCAACTAATCCCATTATGGAATCTTTTGGTAACGCTAAAACAACAAGAAATGATAACTCTTCAAGATTTGGTAAATATCTCGAAATTTTATTTGATAAAAATACAGTAATTTGTGGTGCAAAAATTAGAACTTATCTTTTAGAAAGATCTAGATTGGTATTTCAACCAACAACTGAAAGAAATTATCATATTTTCTATCAAATGATTGCAGGTTTGGATGAAGGAACTAAAAAATCATTATATTTAACTAATGTTGAAGATTTCCATTATTTAAATCAAGGAGGTTCTCCAGTAATTGAAGGTATTGATGATAAAAAAGAATTTGAAGATACTCGTAATGCTTTAACATTGATTGGTATTAATGACGACACACAATTACAAGTTTTCAAGATTTTATCTGGTTTACTTTATTTAGGTAACATTGATATTCCGAAAACGAGAAATAATGCCTCTCTTTCTTCAGATGAACCTAATCTTGTTAAAGCTTGTGAACTTTTAGGTTTAGACCCTGTACAATTTGCTAAATGGACTGTCAAAAAACAAATTAAAACTCGTTTTGAAACAATCAATACAGATTTAAAATATCATGAAGCAATTAATGCCAAAGATGCTGTTGCTAAATTTATATATCATAATTTATTTGATTGGTTAGTATCATATATTAATTCTGATTTATGTCCCTCAGATATTGAAGAAAGTATTTCTACATTTATAGGTGTTTTGGATATCTACGGTTTTGAACATTTTGATAAGAATTCTTTCGAACAATTTTGTATTAATTATGCAAATGAAAAATTACAACAAGAATTTACACAACATGTTTTCAAATTAGAACAAGAATTATATAAAGAAGAAGAAATTGAATGGTCTTTTATAGAGTTCTCAGATAATCAACCTTGTATTGATGTCATTGAAAAGAAACTTGGTGTTTTAGATTTGCTAAATGAAGAATCTAGGCTACCAAATGGTTCTGATGAACAATGGACTGACAAATTATATAATAATTTGGGAAAACCACCTTCTAATGACGTGTTTAAGAAACCAAGATTTGGAAATAATAAATTTATTATTTCTCATTATGCATTAGACGTTTCTTATGATACAGAAGGGTTCGTTGAGAAAAATAAAGATACAGTTTCTGATGGCCAAAAAGAAACTTTGAACTCTTCAACAAATAATTTCTTAGTTGATATTTTACAAACTTCTGAAAAATTAAATGAAAAACCAAAAGAGGAAGTAAAACCTGGAAGAAAGGCAGTAACAAAAGAAACATTAGGTTCTAAATTCAAGGGATCATTAATTGATTTAATGACTACAATAAATTCAAGTAATGTTCATTACATTAGATGTATCAAACCTAATGAAGAGAAAAAAGCGTGGGAGTTCGATCCAAATATGGTTTTATCACAATTAAGAGCTTGTGGTGTTTTAGAAACTATTAAAATTTCGTGTGCAGGATTCCCATCTAAAATGTCATATCCAGAATTTGCTGAAGCTTTCAATGTTTTATTTGATTCTGATGCACGTACCAACTTATTGCAAGGTCATTCTGATGAAAAATCAATGAAACAATTGACTGAAAAATTTTTGAACGAAGTGATCCATGATGATCATAGTTTCCAAATTGGTTTAACTAAAGTATTTTTTAAAGCTGGTATCTTAGGAAGTATTGAAAAAATGAAAAGTGATAAAAATAAAAGATCTGCTATTATTTTACAAAAATACTTAAGAGGTGCGTATGAAAGAAAGAAATATCAAGAAGTAAGAAAATCTCTTATTTCATTACAAGCAATTGTTAGAGGTTACTTAGTTAGAGATAGAATTCAAAAACAAAAAGAAAATGAAGCTGCTGTATCAATTCAATCTGTAATTAGAGGTTTTATGATGAGACTTGAATTTAATAAGACCATGAAATCATTAGTAGGATTTCAAGCACTCGCTCATGGTGCTTTATTAAGAAACAATATTCATAGAACTATGCGTAATAAAGCAGCTATTACTATTCAAAGTGTATCCAGATCTTTCTTAGCAAGAAAACAATTATTGAATACTAGAAGATCAGCTGTTGTTATTCAAAGTTGTATTCGTAGGAATCTTGCAAGAAAAGAATTTAATAAATTGAAAGAAGAGGCTAAATCATTGAATAAAATGCAAAAAGTTCAATATAGTTTAGAAAACAAAGTGATTGAATTAACACAATCATTGAGTGGTAAAGTTGAAGAAAACAATAAACTCATTTCTGAAATTGAACAACTACAAGCATTGGTTTCAACCAATGAAGCAGAACATTCTAAATTAAAAGCACAAATTCTACAGACTGATACTGATCATAATACAGAGCTTGATGGATATAAAGATAATGTAATTCAACTTAATAGTGAAATTGATAGATTAAAGAATGAATATGATCTTGCTAAACAAAAAGTCGATGAATTAACAGAATCTCAAGATAAGTTAAGAAATGAATTGAATGACAATTTAGAGCAATTAAAGAAAGCACAACAAGAATTAGCAGATTCTAATGAAGAGAAAGATACATTATTTGGATCTGTTGAACAATTAAAAGCAGAATTAAAAGAATTACAAGAGCATTTAAGTTCAGCTAAATTTAACAATTCAACTATTGTTTCAGTTCCTAATGGATCTGCTCCATTAAATATTGGAAATTCTAAATCAGTTCAACAAAATCCATCAATGGAAACTGAATATGATAATAATGAAGATGAATATGTTATGATTACTGAAGAAATCACCATGTTATTAAAAGATTCTCATAGTCTTCATAATGAAATTGTTCAAGGTTTAATTAAAGCAATTAAATTACCACCTTCATTAATTTCATTACAACCACCAGAAAAGGAAGTATTATGTCCAGCTAGAATTATAATTATTATTTTAAGTGATATGTGGAGGCTTAATTTAATTGAAGAAAGTGAAGCATTATTAGGAGAAGTTTTAGCAGCAATTCAAAAGAGTGTTACAGAATTAAAAGAAGATAATGCTATATCATATGGTGCATATTGGTTAACAAATACACATGAAATTTATTCATTTGCATGTTATGCACAAGCAACTGTTACAAGTAATGAAGAAGTTGCAAAATCTATGGAACCAGAAGCATATGGAATATTTATTAAATTATTAGCCGATGCTAAAGAAGATTTTGAATCATTATCATATAATTTATATAATATGTGGATTAAAAAATTGATGGAATCATTAGAAAAGAAAGTTATTGCAGCTGTTGTTTTAGGACAATCATTACCAGGATTTATGGCACAAGAAGCATCACCATTAATGAGTAAAATGTTTACAAAAGAGCCAAAATATAAAATGGATGATGTTTTAACATTTTTTAATAATGTTTATTGGGCAATGAAAGGATATTTATTTGAACCACAAGTTATTGATGCAGTTATAATTGATTTATTAAAATTTATTAATGCATGTTGTTTTAATGATTTAATTATGCGTCGTAATTTCTTATCATGGAAGAGAGGACTTCAATTAAATTATAATGTTATGAGATTAGATGAATGGTGTAAATCTCATGAAATTAATGAAGCACCAATTTATTTATCACATTTATTTCAAGTTTCTAAATTGTTACAATTACGTAAGAATTCTACAGCAGATGTTGAAATATTATATGAAATTTGTCATGATTTAAAACCTATTCAAATTCAGAAATTATTTTCATTATATCATACAGCAGATTATGAAACTCCTATTGCACCAGGTATTGCAAATACTATAGCTGAAAGGGTTAAATTAACAGGGCAAACTGAATTTTTAGAACATGTTAAAACTATATTTGATGATCCATTTAGATTAGTTGAATTAAGGCCATTCCATAAGATAGAAGGATATGTTCCAACCAAACTTAAAGCGCCAATAATTAGAAGACTTATTGAATTATCAACGATAAGTGCTTCAATGCAAATGAATGAGTAATTATGATAGATTCTTGAAAAAAACTGGAAAAAAGTAAAAAAAAAACATAAAAAAAATAAAGCTGTGTGTATGGATATATATATATATATATATATATATATTATATATATGCTATATACAATTAATAAATAAAGAGATAAATAACCATATATTTTAAAAATTTACATTATATGTGAATATACGTGTATATAGATCTATATATAGATAATTGTAATTGCGTTTTAATACTAGAGTAAAAGAGAGTTATTTCAAAGAAGAAAAAAGGGGGCAGTGGGATTAAAGATTATAATGTTAGGATACAAAGTAAAGAATAAAGATAGGAAATAGGAAAAGAATATAAAAACAGTGACAAAACAAAAACAAAAACGAAAAAAAAAATGTGATATAGTTATATAAAGAGAAAAAGGGGGGGGGGCAATATGAGACATAAGCCCAATTTGGCGTGTATATAAGTAATGTATTGATGAATTTCATCTGTTTACTTATTGTTGTTGTTTTTTTGTTTTTTTTTCAGGTGTGGAAAGGAAAAAAAGAACAGATGATTAATAGTTACTAAAGTGTACAGCAATTGGAACGACAACGACGATAATGATAATTATGATAACTAAAGCAACACATAATTTTAGTTTCATATTTTTTTTCCACATATCTTTTCTTACTTGATTAGCTGATTTATTGAAAAGTGTTGCGTTATTTTGTAAAGAGTATGCTTTGTTGTCTACATCTTCTAAGATTTCACCTCTTTGGTTAATTGCTTCGATATTATCTCTCATCATACCGGCTGTATCATCCAAAGTATTTTGTAAATTTTGCAGTTTTGAATTAGCTTTATTGTCAGATGAGTAGTTATTGAAAGGAGAAGGTTCTTGTTGGTTGAGTTCGTGAGCAGCATCATCGCTGAACGGGTTGTATGGATCTATGCCTGACATTGTTATTTAGTTGGACTGTGTATGTGTGTGTGTGTGTGTGTGCCTATTAATAGAATGTAACCTGTGTAAAATATCAGTCTGTGAAGTATATTAGCGTATATATGTGTGTGTGTGTGAGTGTGAGTGTGTGAGAGTGCCAGCAGTGTAATTGGTATAGTAAACGAGTCCTGTTGTGTAGTGGAAGGACTGTGGAAGCAGATGCCGGGTATGTACAGAGCAGAGCAGAAGAGCAGAAGAGCAGGGCAGAACAGGCAGAGTGTGTGTCAGACGCAAGCAGATCAGGAAGGCGTTGGCCAATTTAGCGGACTGAGCAAAAAGACGAGGGAAAACGAGGGAAAAGCGTGTTTTGTGTGGTTTGTGTGTGGGAACACAGTGTTTAGTGTTGGTAAGAAGGACGCAGACAGGATGTTCTTGGAGAAGCTGCGGACGGGCTGGCATGTAGACCAGGCGATACTGTCAGAGGACGAGAGGCTGGTAGTGATACTGTTTGGGGACTTTCAGAACCGAGAGGTGTTGCAGATCGACGAGACGCTGTGGAAGGTGAGCCACCTGGTGAGCCAGTTTGCAGTGGTTTACGGTTGCGACACGAGAGCTGTGCCGGACTTCAACGACATGTACGAGTTGTACGACACGGTTACGGTGATGTTCTTCTACAGGAACAAGCACATGATGTGTGACTTTGGCACAGGGAACAACAACAAGCTGAACTTCAGCGTGGCCGACAAGCAGGGGCTGGTGGACATCATCGAGACGGTGTACCGTGGAGCTGTGAAGGGGAAAGGGTTGGTCGTGTCGCCGGTGCAGAAGCGAGCGTGAGCGAGAGGGAGAGCTTGAAGGCGACGTGAAGTGAAGTGAGCAGCTTTATCTCTGCTTCTGCTTCTGCTTCTGGTTCTGCTTCTTCCTGGCCAGCACAACACCAGCCATGGCTTCACAGAACTACCCTTCCTCCTTCGATGACCCAATGCAAGAGTATGTATCGGCCAGCACCCCCTGCTGCTGTCTTTGCACCGTTCCACTGCTTTCTTTTTTTTTCACACAGCTTGTATTACCCGTGTCCTGATAATACAAACCCCGGTCTCTTAACAGGAATAATACTAACAAACTCTTTTTTTTTCCCACCCTGATATCTCTGTGTGTCTTGGGATGTGTACAATATCTATAATGTCTATAGCATGTCTGTCTTGGAAAAGATAGTATACCGTTCCAAACAGCAACCTTTGGTCCCACTAGGTTGTTTGGCAACAACCGTTGCTGTTATAATGGCAGCAAAAGGTGTCCGTACGGGAAATGCACCAAAAGCTCAATTCTGGTTTCGTTGGCGTGTGGGTTTACAAGGTTTTACATTGATTGCATTGGTTTTCGGTTCAATCTATTACGATAAAGCATTCCAAGAAACTCAGAAAACTGAAGAAGAATTAGCAATTCAAAAAGCTAAAATTAGAGAAAAATTATGGATTGAAGAGTTAGAACGTAGAGATCAAGAAATGAAAGACAGACAAAAGAGAGCTGAATTGGCTAGACAGATGATGCAGAAATCAAGAGAAAATTCTAACTCCAGTTCAGACGACAAATAACTGTCTCCTGTTTGATATCCTTATCAAAAGATCTTTCCTCTCTAATCCTTGTACATAACTATTTCCATCATTATTATTTATTTTTTCTTCTTCTTTCTTCATAGTATACATATATATCAATAAACTATACAATATATATACTTAAATTACGATCAGCAAAAGATAATTTGCAACTAGGACTCTAAATCATTAGCTTTAGCTTCAGCTTCCCTTGCAAGTTTCTTCTTTAATTTCTCATCTTTCCTTATATATCTCGTATCTTGTGGATTGAATCCACCTTGTTCAGATCCAAAATATGCCCATTCAGGTGTTTTACTTATATAATCCATTGAATCAAAACTTTCTCCACTTTTCAATAATTTAAAAAATTTTGTATAATCAATATGTGTATACCATTCATTATTAATTAAAAATTTCTTATTTGCAATTAAAAAACAACATGAATGTGAATGTTCAGCTGCTAATCCATAATTTAATCCTCTATTATTTAATTCATCATTTAATTTTTTAACAAATAAAACACATTCTTCATAAAATGGAATATTTTGCATTGTTAATGGATTACCATTACCATCACTTGATCCACAAAATGTTGCACCTTTAATTTCAATTAATGATGGATTACCCCTTTCAACTATATTTGCATAACCTCCAATATCTTTTTCATTCATATTAAATCCTTTAACTAATGTTAATCTATAAACAGTTCTTTGATGTGATTGAATTGTTCTTAATAAATCTAAACAACTTTCTAACCTTTCCCAATAATCTCTAAATAATGGCCTATCAATTATTTTTAATTCTTCCTTTGTTGGTGCATCAATTGAAACATATAATTGTGTTACTTTACATAATTTTTTTAATTGATCAGGATGTTGTGCATTACAAACTAAAAATGTTGAAATTTCCTTTTCATGTAATAAATTCATTAATTCATTTATATATGGATAAAATATTGGCTCTCCAACTAATGATAATGCACAATGTTTAACTTCAAATGCTTCTTCAAATCTATCCATTAAAATACCTGGTATACCTCTCATTTGTTTAATTTTAGAATAATGTCCATTTAAAATCCCATTTAAAATTATATCAGGTTTATCAACTTCCCATCTCCATTTTGTACCAACAGGATTTGATCCATGTCTCCAACAGAAAACACATTTACTTGAACATGATAATGATGGTGTACTTTCCATACATCTATGTGAATTAATTCCATAAAATGCAAATTTATAACAAAATCCACGTCCACGTAGTGCAGATTTTGTCCATCTACAAATTTTAACTCCACTATGTGATCCAACAATTGTATAACCTTGTTTTGTTAATGATTTATATGTTGGAGAATTTTTAGCAACCATTTCTTTCCTTTTATTTAAATTGGAATTTAAGATATTTCCATTACTATTGATTTTTTGTTTGGATTTGGAATTTGAATTATTTGATAAATCTTCCATATCAACTAATGTACCTTGATCATCTGATGATAAATCATCATCAATTTCAATTTCATATTCTTCTTCTTCATCTGATGAATCTTTATCATAATTTAAAGATTCTTTATCATATTTTTCATAAATAAATGGTTCATCATCATTAATTGAATCAATTAATTTATTAATCCATGATTCAGACTTATTTTTAAAATCATTTTTAATACATAATTTACCTAATGGAAATAATCTTCTACCACCTAATTTTGACATTAATTTATCAGCAATTTCTGATTGATAACAAAATAATTCAGGCCACGATTCAGAATCTCCTAATCCTAAAACTGTAAATCCTGATAATTTCTTTAATGGATATTTATTAATTCTAAAATCATTTTTAGTTTCTTTTAAAAATTCCAAAAAATAATCAATTGGTGAATCCGATTCATATGATGGTAAAATTAATATATAAATTGGTTTATATTCAGATTCTGATATATTTACAAAATATGAATCTAAATCTTCAATATCTTCATCAATTGATAAAATTTTAGAATTTAAATTCTCAGATTTTAATTTATTATCTAAATCAATAGCAAATTTTTTAGATGATCCAGTTAATGATGAATAAAATATAAAAATTGGTGATAATTTTAATGAATTGGTATTTTTGGAGTATAAATCATCTCCATTTGATAATATTTTCTTCTTCTTTGTTATTTTTTTAAGTTTATTCAAATCAGGTTTGATAACTTTAGATTGTTTGAAATTTCTTGTTTTGATATTTTTAGTATCGTCCTTAGATGATATATAAATAGTTGTTGCAATCGTTAACAGAATTGGTATCAAAATCATAAACCCTTCAGCAATGATAATGAACAGTATTGCCAATAACGGCACTTTATAACTAGACATGATTGCTACTTAAAAATTCCTAATGGCCAAGTATCACTGTTGAAATATGAGTAAAGACTGAAAGAATAGGATAATTAAGAAGTTCACACCTTTTCCCCTTCTAGAACTGTAAGCCAAACACAGATCTACAAAGTGTAAAACTGTACTTTTTTTTTTTCACGGATTGTAAAAGTGAAAAATTTTTTAGACAAGAAAAAATTTAGAAAAAAATCTGGTCCAAACGGTCGTCGATCGACCGCACCCGGAAAAAACTAAAAAACCAAAAAACCGAGCCAGGGGAATGACGTAGTGCATATTGCGAATAGACTAGGTGCAGCGAAAAAGTGAAAAAACTCAAAAAAATACTGAAAAAACTAAAAAAAATACTGAAAACACCCACAAAATTAAAAAAAAAATAACAAAACAGGAAAATTGGATTGTTGCCCCGTTTTTTAATACCCTATTTTTTGGTTTTGCCATCATTTACTTACTTTTAAGAAAGAGATTGATACTTCCTGTACGCAGTCTTAGATACATATATAACATATATTTATATATCAAGTGTATATATTTGGATATATTTCATATATATTGGATATATTGGATATATTAGTATTTGGATATATCCCCTCTTACTCACATTCTAAACCTTTTCGTCTGGTGTTATATTCCTTTTCGTCCGTTTCATCTTCCCTCAACAGTTCAATTGTTATCCTGATATACCCTTTTTAAGCTAGTTCCTAATTGCTCATTTCAATATAGTCTTGCCAGCTTTCTAGAAAGACAGAAACGAACAAACAAGCAAACAAACAAACAAACAAACAAACAAGCCAAATATTAACTGTTTACTCAACAACTGCACTAATTGTTTGCTATTTGATCTGCTTCTTTCATCAACTTATTCATTTATTTATTTATTTTCATCCACAGCAATATTCATTGATTTATTGATTTAATTTTTAATTTTTATAGATCTTAGTTTGCCATCTGCTTTCTTGTGATTTCCTTTTTTCCCTCTCTTAATATTACAACATATCTTATACTTAATTTCAGTTTTACCTTTTTTTCTTCTATTTATTGTCTTTCATTATTTCCGTCTTTTATTTTTGTCTCAGTTTATCAATCATTACAGCAAAACCCCATTTTTTTTCCCCAATAAATCTACCTGAATAAGGGAAAAAAAGACAGCAATAACAACAACAGCTACTAAAAAAATAATAATAATTATCGAATAAAAACAAATTAAACAACTACATAAACAAAGTATCAATTAATTTTCAAATTATAACTGGATAAAATAAACTTTTTTCTTATAGCTCAATCATTCAAAGAAAATGCCGTTATTCAGAAGAGAATCAAGATCTCAGTCTTCAGGATCAAATGGCACTGCCAATACTAAACAGTCGAAAAGTCCTATAGTTTCTCCATCCTTAGCTACCTCTTCAAACTCCAACCCCAATTTGCCTCATTTAAATTTAAATCCTGTAAGTTCAGCGTCTTCCATCAATTCAGCCGTATCTTCAACTTATGATTCAATTGATGGTGATCATTCTAAAAGAGTTAATAGATCAAGTTCTGTTTCTCAAAAATTCAAAAATTTATTTACAGCTACTACTAATAGCTCTTCAGGTCACGGTGTATCAAATACAAATGATTCAAATTCACAAGATTCAATTAAAAGAGTTAATTCTTCTTCAAGTTTATCAAAACAGAAAAATACGTATACTGATAATCAACATGCTGAACAATCAAAAATTCTTAATAATACAAAATCTCCTATCCCTCATCCTTTACCAATCCCTGATAGAACTTTAGGGAGACCAGTAGGGCATTCGATGCAAATACCTAATAATAATACCAATAATAATGGTGGTCCAATTAATAGTAAAAATATTTCTTCAAATGTAAATGATTTATCAACTTCAATAAATAAACTGAAATTACAACAACAATTACAACCAACTAATGATATATCATCAGAATTATCAAGTTCTTCTTCAACTATCAATTTAGAACAACCTAAACATTCAAGAATTAGATCATCAACTGTTTCAGGAAATTTTTATCATACTAAACAACATCAAACTCAAGATATTGATAGTAAAGATGATTTATCAACTTTACAAGAAAGTTATTATCCTACTAGAGATCGAGAAAGAGAGAAAGATCCAAGAAAATTGCAAGGTTTACATCATTCAGAAACTGTTAATTATAGTTCTGCTCATTTAAAAAATGAACGTGATCAAACAATTAAATTAACAAGTGGTAGAATTCAATTATACGATTTTGGTAGATCGCATGAACATGACTATTCAAAATATAGAACACATCCTTCAAGTAAACCTTTAGGTCTTTTTAATTGGATGAAAAAGAAAGATTCTAAAACTGATAAGGATGAACCTTATGAAATTATTGAAAAATCTGTCAGTTTATTACCTGATAAATATTCTGGTGATTTAATGAGAGTTAAAAATAATCCTAAAAATTATATTTGGAATTATGATGAAGATGATGAAGATGACGATGAAGATGATGAAAATGAATCATATGATGATTCAACTGATGATGATGTTGTGAATGCTAAAACTAAATCCCCATCTCATAGAAAAATGAGCTCTCAAAGTATACATAGCTCTAGAAGTATTAAAAGTAGACAATCAGTTAGACTTACAAAGCATTATAATAGTGATGATGAATATGAAAATGAAAATGATTATTATAAAGATATGGAAACACATCGTAATGAGAATGAAATACCTCTTGCTACTATCAAAAGGAAAAGTTCAACTGATAACGGATCTAGTAATACTGAAAATGATGAGGATGGTGATGATGACGACGACGAGGAAGAAGATGATTATGATGATAGTGATGATGATGATGATTTTGATGATGAAATTGATAATATGATGATTGAACCAATTATAGGTAAAGAACAAGTTTTCTTAATTAATAGTATGTTAAATAAAATTGAACATCCAGAAAAATTTAAATTAAGATTACGAGAAAAGGAGAAAGAAGGTAAAATTAAATTAACCTTGGCACAAAAATATGGTCATATCGAAGGTTTTGTTGGTAAAGGTTCTTATGGTACAGTTTGTATTTCATCAAAACCTGTTAATAATACAAAAATTTATTTTGCAATTAAACAAATAAAAAGGAAACCTGGTGAAAATTTACATCACTTTGGTAATAGAGTTACAAGTGAATTTATGATTTCTTCATCATTAACTCATCAAGCTGTTATTAATGTTTATGATTTAATGGTTGATCCTGTTTCAATGACATATTCTGAAATTATGGAATTTATACCATGCGGTGATTTATTTTCTTTAATTTCTGCTACAAATGGTTTACATATAGTTGAATGTGATTGCTTTTTTAAACAAATATTAAATGCAATAACATATTTACATTCAGTTGGTGTTTCACATAATGATTTAAAAGTTGAAAATTTATTATTAACACGTAAAGGTCAACTGAAAATAATTGACTTTGGTACTTCTGCAGTTTTCAGAACTGCGTGGGAAAGTGATGTTCAATTATCTAGAGGCGCATGTGGATCAGAGAGATATGTTGCACCTGAACAATATTTAAAAGATCGTGATTATGATCCAAGATTAGGTGATGTTTGGTCATTAGGTGTAATATATTTAACAATGTATTATGGTAAATATGCATGGGAAGCAGCAAAAATATCAGATGAAACATTTGCAAAATTTATTGAAGCAAGAGCAAATTTTGATTATACAAAGAAAAGTGCAACAAAAGCTCATCAATTTTCATGTATTAAAAAAGGTTCATTTGGACCAATTGAAAATATTAATGGAGGTATATTACATAGTTGGATTGCGAAATCTGGTAATTTAGATTCAAACATAAGGAATAATGAAGAAGATATTATTAATGATTCTAGGAAATATGTTTTATATAATATATTAAATCCAGATCCTACATTTAGAATGAGAACATATCAAGTCTGGCAAAGTGAATGGATTAAAAATTTTCACGTTTGTGATGCTGGTAGAGGATATGTTAGTTATGATAATTATATTGAAATGGCATTAAAAAGTGCACAAGATTTAGAAAATAAAGAAAGAGAAGGAGCTGATCTGGAAAGAATATCATCAACATCTAAACTTGAAAGAAAGGAATCAAAAAGAGGACATGGACATGGATTCCTTGGATTTGGTACCAAACAATAATTGATAAATTTTCCTAAAACAAACAAATCATACATCCAAAATTTTATACAATACTTTTTTGTAATGTTTTTCATACGTTATACACTATTTTTTTTTATAGCTCTTTTAATAGAAACAGAGAAATTACCAATAAACACGATTTGAAATTAGATAATTTACTAAAAATGTATTTTATTTTATTTTTAGACAAACTTGAATTACAGACAACAATTTAAATTAATTAAACAAACTATATATATAAAATTAGATTTTCTAATTAAATAAATTTTACATTTAGTTAACGAAATAGTGTGGGAATTCTCTGAAGTTGGTATCTAAAGAACCTTTCATTGAAACGTACTTAACGTAAGCACCATCTTCTTTAACTTCGTTGTTTTGTCTTTTAGCAACATATTCATCTCTGTTTAAGTTGGTGAAACCCCATTTTTTAGAAATAATAATTCTTTGTTGACCTGGGAACTTGTATCTAGCTCTTCTTAAAGCTTCAATAACAACAGCTTTGTTAGAATCTTTAGTTCTAATAGAGATTAAAATTTGACCGATAGTAACTCTAGCAGCAGTACCATGTGGTTTACCCCAAGCACCTCTCATACCTTGTTGTAATCTATCCGCACCGGCACATGACAACATCTTGTTGATTCTTAAAACGTGGAAAGGATGGACTCTGACTCTCATATGGAAAGTTTCTCTACCGGATTGAACGGTAATATATTTATTTGCACAAATACGTGCAGCTTCTAAAGCTTCTGATGATAATTGTTCAATTTCGTTAGAAACTAAATGAATACATAATGGGAAATCATCAACAGATGCCTTCTTTCTACCTAAATCGAAAATTCTAATTTTAGAATCTGGGACACCTCTGTTATATCTGGATTTTGGGTAAGGTTTGTTCTTACAGTATCTGTAACATCTAGCTGGTCTTCTAGCCATTTTTAAATCTATTCAAAAAAAAAGAAAAAGGTATTGATAATAAAACAAAAGAGAATGTTAGTAAAATGAACAACAAAAAATTAGAATAAAAGGTAACTTTTCGAAAAGAACGTGAGTTAAATATGTGGCATATTCTTCAGTTTATATAGTGTGCGCTTTGACTTGAAATTTTCAAATTATTTTTTTTAAGGTGAGTAGTTATAACAAAAATATAATTAGTAATCATTCTGAAAGTTGGTGTTTTTTCGTTTGCCTGGTATATCCGAAACCAAGGTCATCGTTTCTGGTATTCTTCTAGTTGTTTCTAATTTTGTATTGATAAGTTGCTGCATCTATTTTATATTTCAGAGTCTTACAATCAAAATGGCAACTAATGTTCAGTTCAATAATTGGACGTTGTGCTTCCAGTGTACAGAGTTTCGAGCACAACAATGCATTTAGCAATAAAATAATATCACATATTCAACATATTCATAATTCAAAGTTACCTATGTCTGTGGTTTGTACATACGTGTTTGCTTAAAGGTTAAACAAAGAAAAAATTTTCCCTAACAAGATTCAAAATTTCAGTTACATCAAAGGAATCCTTCTACTATTATCAAAACTTTTCTCGCGGACTCACACCTTGTCAGGTTTTTTCCTATTTCTTATTTTCCAGCTGCGAAAACGCAGTCACAGCCAGCGCTGTCAGGGAATCTTTGTCGGACGCAGTTTCGCTGGTTTCTGTGCGAGATATTTGCTGCGCGTGCAAGTGCTTAAGTGTGCGGTGCGAGGGGTAATTGGTGCTTTGTGATCACATGATCTGCACGTGATTGCAAAAAGGGCAGCATGCCTAGAAAGGGTTGAATGCGGCGCATACTTTTGTTTTATTTTTTCAGTTTTTTCGTTTCAACAACAAACGTGGCGCATGATAACATGAAAAGAAAAAAATTTTTTTTTTTTTTTTTTTGAAAAAAACTTTTTATAATCTATACTAGAGATCTGAAAAAAAAAGTCATCTCTTCTATCTTGGATTACATACAAGACATTTGAATCAAACCAAAATGGGTAGATATTCAGTCAAAAGGTTCAAGACTAAAAGAAGAACAAGAGATCTAGATCAGATTTTCGATGATCTATCATCACCTAATTCAATTACAAATTTAAAACAACAGCCAGAAAATGAAGAGCAACCAGGTTTAGGCCAATATTATTGTGTTCAATGTGCAAAATACTTTCTTGATAATACAGCACTCAAAGGTCATTTGAAAGGTAAAGTCCACAAGCGTCGAGTTAAAGATTTAAAAGTTAATCCTTATACACCATTAGAAAGTGAAGCTGCAACTGGTACAAATTTAGAAAAATTTATGAATAAAGTTGCTATGTATAAAGCCAATGAAGAACAAAGAAGAGTAATGGAAAATGAAATGTTGAAAAATCAAACTGTTGAATATGATTTACGTGATGAACAAAAATGGAGAGAAATGTATCCTGAGAAAGCACAAGAAAAAGATGAAAAAAATTTGAAAGAAATTGAGTTAGCACAAAAAAGAGAATTGAAAAAAGCTCAGAAACATGCTGAACAGTTAGCAGAATTGGAACAACTTGATCAAGAATATCAGCAAGAAGCAATTGAAAATGGCGAAGATCCAACGATTTTGGCTCCTGTGCCTGTATTAACAGAAGCTCAAGTGACCGATGAAATTGTTATGGATTAGCTTAATCAACATTTATTTTATAAAACTATAATTGCCTAAGTTGTTTACATATTTTATATATATATTTGCATCTTCTATTTTTTTCTATGTATATTAGCTTTATATCAAAACGGAATTTGAAATTACATTATCAAAAATAGATGGAACAAAAAAAAGCGTAGAACAAACACTTTTCATTCTCGTAAATCTTTTATTTTAAACGGTAATTCTGGTCGTATAACAACATGGCCAGATAAAGCCTGTTTATTACTCACTCTATTGCATTCGACATATAAATTTGGCTCTTCGTGAGGATGGAAACCAATTTGGTTACAATTTGTAATTGTAGGAACACCAGGAGGATCAGTTAATCTGAAAACACCTAGATTTTTTGTGAATTTTTCATTTGGTGAACAAACAATAGCAATTGCTTCATTTAACATAATTTGATAAGAATTTTGAGTGTGTAAATCAACTGATGATAAAAAACATGATTGGGTTGGGTGTGTATGTATCCATCCCAGAATAAATAAATCAGGATCTTCTTCTTCAATATATTCAAACATTTTTTCTTCATTTTTGGTTGAACATGTATCCGTTGTAGAATCTTGTTCGGGTATTAATAAATGCGTTATAAAAAATGCATTCCTATTCAACTTCCCAATTAATATACCACATGTTTCTAGTTTTTTGACTGTATTTGGTTCGGCAATTTTTTTAAAAATTTCTGATAAGTCTGCTGGTAAAAATATTGTTCGTAACGGAGCACCACCCTCTGTAAAATTGACAGTTTTATGATTTATTTCTTGGTTTGATTTGATCTGTGATTTTTTATATGATAAACCGTTCAGAGCTGAATTTGTAGATGGTTTGTTGAATGATGGAGGTCTTTCTCTAATAGAAGAATAAGAAGGTAGCTTTGGGGGTATTGGTGTCAAAATGTTATTATTGTTATCATCATCAGCAATCGCAACTTCATTTATACTAGGATAAGATAAATGTTCTAATTCGGGTGTATGATCAAAGTCCTTAAATGAGCTATTGGATAGTGACCGTAGCTTTTCCAGTAATTCATTATCATCGGAAATAACAGAAGACTTACGTCGTGCAAAATTGTTCTTTTTCTCTAAAAGTTCCTTTTGTTCTCTTTCCTTTCTTTCATTAAATTTCAGTTTTTGTAACTCTCGTATCTCTTGTCTGGAATTCTCTAATTTTTTGTATGCATTATATTCTTTCTTTAAATCGTCCATTATCTGTTCAGATTTCTCCATTGCAACATTAAGGTGTGATAAAAGTTCACTAAAACTTTGATACATTTTCCCTTCTTTAGATCTCGGGTCTTGTTTATGTTTTAATTTACTTGCTTTTAATTCAGGTTTATTAGCTATTTGATTAGCTACTAAATCCACAAATCTAGAATATAAAATAAAGGCATCTTCTCTTGCACCTTCATTGTCATAAGCTCTTGCGTTATTCAGTATACCAAAGGCAGATTTGATCAAAATTCCAATTGGATATTTCGAGTTATATAAATTAGCTCGTTCAATTAATAGTTTAGGGTCATTTGGAGGATTGGTTGGTAAACTAAATGATGTACTTGACGTACTTGAATTTGAGGACGCCGAAAATTTCCTCATGTTATTGGATGTGTATATATTCAAGTTTTTATAATTATATGCAGTTCTATATAAATATTTTCAATATAATTAATGAATCGCCTGTATCATTTAGGGTGTTATAGTATGCCTGCTTCCGAAAAGAACATAGAATATAAACTCACAAAAGCTTGTACGTGTCTCATGAATTTATAATACAAACAAAGATTAGAAATCGCCTTCGCTAACATTAACCGATACAGTATTTCTTACAGTTGTGTTACACATTGTGTGTATATATACAAATATACACGTATACATTGAGACCTATGAACCACACGGTTTCCACCTTATCAGGTCCCCGGCTGCAGTAAATGCCCATATGCAGTCTTTCCTTTTATATAGCCCACTTAATCTTCCCAAATTAACATCTTTCTCGCAAACTGGAAGAATGTTACTTATTGACTCCATGCCAAGACTGTAATGAAGACACGGATTGCTTGTGCAGGAATCGCAAAGAAGTATAGAGATTGCAGATATTTTCTTCGAATTGAACAGAATGTTATTAAATATTAGATCGGCTTTTATTTTCTCCTTTTCTAATGATAACGAAAGAGAAGAATTAATTCTAGTTCCTTCGCCTAATATAAATTGAGTGGGAGAAGTTTGTAATGACGAAGAAGATGCTCCTTGGTTTATTACTTCCATTAATGATACTTTATTATTACCACTATTCAAAGAAGCCAGAGATGTATTAGTATTGTTTAATTTATTTGATAATGTTCTCTTTTTAGTGTCATTTCCATCAATGGATATAGCAGAAAAGGCTTTCTGCATCTGCATTCTTGGAGTACTTAAATGTGTAATGCTTCCATGATGGTGATGCTTTTTAACTTTCCGTAAACTTCTTGGTTGAAATTCATAAAATCTTATATAACCATCGTCACTTGCTGTTCCAATTGTATAATTCATTGGACTATCTTGTGAGTTGTCAATAGTTATATCTTTGATCCAAGATTTGGCCCCTTGTAATCGTGTTACCAATTTGACTAATCCAATCTCTGTAGACGTTGAAAAAATATTAGAGGTTTGGAATTCAAATATGGAAACCAAATCATCTTCTCCACCAACAAGCAAGTATTTCCCGTCATCTGTAAATTTGGCTACCAATACCCCACCATAATATGAAGGAATAATATCTGAAATTTTTTCAGTCAATAGGTCAAACAATCTTAAGAATCCGTCATCGGAGCCAATCACCAATATATTAATATATATTGGATGACAAACAATACTTGTTATTGGTTTTTTGCTGAATTTATAATGTGCAGTTGGGTTGGCCTCAATTGGTTTAGTTGTCAATAAACTTTTGTAAACTTTTATATGATTATGTTTTGCTGTAACTCGCTTTTTATACTCAGTATCAGGATCTTCAAAATTCCTATCAAATATCAAAACATCACCATCTGCAAATCCGACAATTGCATGCTCTCCTGATTTTGACCATTCAATTGAAATAACTGAACTTTTCTTAATTTTTCCATTCTTGTTCCATCTAGAATATTTCATTTTAAGAGGATTCAACCATAATAAATCACCAGTAGTGAAACCAAATAAAATATCAACATTGATATCACCATTTTGCAATGAATATTGAAATTCTTTAAAGCAAGTAATGACACTATTAGATATAGTCATTTTAACGCATGGTAAATCCACCTCAATTTCTTTAGGGTTGTTGTCCAAAGCAATAATGTTTATTATTCTACCGTGTGTGGCAATTAAAAGAGAGTTAGCATTGTTCATTTTTTTAGAGTGATTATCACAAGTTACAATTCTTTCGATGAATGCAGATGTGTTCCTAGCGACATTATTCTTAGGCTGTTTCAGAATATCAGACATTGAAAGATTATTTTTCAAATGTCTTGACCTTCCGAATAATCTATTACTTAGGTTGGATGAGTGGTCATTCGATGGCCTATTTCTTTTGATGTTTAGTACAGTTGCACAGCAACCTGGAGTTAAATGAACTGGTTTGAAGGTATCACCAATCAAAGGATTAATTTGAGCACCAAACATCAGAAGTTCAGTTTTACCGTCGGACTGAGATGCGATTAACTCTTTTGGGACAGTTAATGGAGGCCTGTCAAGTTGATTAGAGCCTTGAACACCTGTAGTGGAGTGAAATTTCCTTAGATTATATTCTGTGAACTTGGAAATGGCTGCATAAGTTGCAGGATCAGACGGTGACAAAGGTGTTCTGGCTATTCTTATGCCAATCTCAGCTTCGTAATTGAACCCTAGATAACTAAACTGAAATTCTTCCTTATTCATTCTGTAGATCGTATTTGGATCAGTTACCTGAACGGGGTAAATATTTTGTGCAAGTATCTGTGAAAAGGGCACATTTTTTTGTGAATATCTTGAGATGTCAGGTGGAACATACATTTTTCTCCTTTGGTAAGCGATTGATTAATGTCCTTGCTGTACCTTTCAGCTGTACTGAAACGCTTTGGACTTCTATTGATAAAAGTGTGCAGCTTTTACTGGCAGACGCACTTTAACGCGGAGTTTCCAGTTTCCCGGCCACGACAGAGTATGTGTTGTGCTGGTGAAAGCATACGTAGAAGGTGTGTTACTTGGAATATAAAATAACTGTATACAATTAATGCAGCTGCTGTATATTTAAAGCTGCTTGACAGGCTTTTTGAAGAAGGTTAAAATTCTTACTGGGGAATTTCACTCAAACTTTTTTTAAACATTGAAAATCTTTTTAATTTTTTGACATATCTAGTGACCCTTCCATTGATTTTACCATCTCATAGAACAAATTTTTTGGAAATAAGCTCTTACTAAGAATAAAATACTACAATTACTCTACACTTTAACTAAACAAAATTAGACACACCCCTTGTAACCTTGCGAAACGGGAAATACTAACAGATAACTTCAGCAAAAGTACGTTGTGGTGAAGTGTTTACGTAAGAGAACAGGTACTATCTCAAAATTTTTTCAAAATTTTTTTTAAATATTTTAATTCCAACTCCAAGATACACTCCACAGCTGCTCTACATTCTTGAAGAAAAGTAGTATCGACAGGAACCTAAAATATGACAGATAAACAGTTGGACTTATACAATAAAGAAGACAAAAGCAATGGTCTTTCTGAGAATGCATTGAGAACTAAAAAAGCCTTGGATAAAATATTGGCTGATAAAATGCATAAAGATAAAGTTACAACGCTTTCGACATCAACCGATAAAGATGACACTACATACATACGATACACATCTGCACAGTTTACCAATCTTTCTGGTGACAAAAAAGCTCCAAAGCAGAGGATCATTAAAATAAGAGACGAAGAAGTAGATCCGTTACTACCATCATCATTCCGTATACGAAAAGTGCCCGATGGACCGCCAAAAGACGGATTTGCACCTGTACTACACGATGAAACTTCAACACAAAAATTAACCAAAGAGGATCAAAAAAAATGGGAAATTGCACCGTCTGTTTCAAATTGGAAAAATACCAAAGGTTTTATTATTGGTATAGAAAATAGACTTCATAATTCCCAACCAGCTAATCAAATAACAGATGAAGACATAGAAAAAAGCACAAAAAGATTTGTAGCTTTAAGTGATGCTTTAAAAAATGCTGAGAAACAAGCAAAGGAAGACCTGAAGGCTAGAGCAAGCTGGAGGAAACGTAAAGAGGAGGAGAAAATTACTCAAATACAGGAACGTGTTGGAAAGCTAGCACAAGAAGCCAGATTATCACGTACTGCAGCCGATGATAAACCAGATGTGCGTGTGGATAGTACTAAAATAACAGAAAATAGTGGGAATCCTTCAAGGACTGAAATATCAGATAAACAACAAAGACGTGCAGAACGTAGAAGAAGAGCAGAAGAAGAACTGCGTAAAGAGAAACTCAGTACAAAAGATAAAGTCCGTAAGCTTGCAAGAGAGCAAGGACGTGAAGTTAGTGACCGTGTTGTTTTAGGTGTGGCCAATGCCATCAGAACCAAACAAAACCAAGGTGTTTACGATACTGATTTGTATCTCAAATCATCATCCAAAAGCAAAGAGTCAACAGACTTGATGTATGATAAGCCGTTGTTTTCACACGAGACTGCATTGAATGATGTTTATCGTACAAGAAATTTATCTGGGTATAAAGGTTTAGGAAGTAAATCTGGTGGCCAGTCGGAATCGAATTCTACATCTGTCACATTTGTGAGGGATCCCGAAGATGATAAAAAGAATTTTGATAATGGGGAAGATGAAAAGGAATGACTGTTTTGACATATAAATGTGTGTAGAAATATAATATATAAATTTATCTGTACTTTTTATTTTGGTTAACTTTACTACACTATTTTCATAAATTGTCATAGCAATACACTATGAAGATCTTTTTTTCCCCCAAAAAAAAAGATCCTTAAATAAGTAACTCATATAGTTCTTTTGCTACAAGCCAACTAAATGCATTTCTGCTACTTCCTCATATATACAAAGAAGAAAGCTAACACGCAAAGCTTGAAAACATGTAAAAAAAACGTTACACCGCTTAAATTTCAAACATGTTACTTTATCGCATCTGTTTTGTCAGGATGGAATAAACTTGTACACGTTTTATATTCTTTATTACCGAATATCATTTTTCTAAATGACCGTTAATCATCATAAAGTGGTTATAATTGGTGCTGGTATTTCTGGATTAGCAGCAGCTGAAAAACTGGAAGAAAACAAAGTTGATTATGTCATTTTAGAAGCTCGAGACAGAATTGGTGGAAGAATTGTCACATCTAGAAATGGATTGGCACCCTATGATTTAGGAGCATCATGGGCACACGATACATTAACTAATTCACTATTTGATACTGTATTAGAAGATATTGATGATGTGAGTACAGATGAGAAATATTCATTATACTATGATGACAAGAGACCTGTCTATTTTGGATTTGATGAAGGTCCTGAATTCTTCGAAAATCACAAAATTGAACAAGTAGTAAAAGAACTTGAAAAATACATTGAGCTGGCATATTTTGAAGAATTAGATAAACCAGATGTTTGCTTATACGATATCGTGTTGCAGTATTTACAGAAACAATGTCGATTGTTAACCAAAGAGCAAGTTATGTACGTACCGCAATTAATCCGTCACCTTGAACTTTGGCATGGTATCGGATGGAAAGACATGAGTTCCAAATTTGGGTTAGTTGATAACGTTGGTAGAAACTGCCTGTTTAGAAATGGTTATGATAAGGTTACTGATAAGATTAGCTCAAAACTTGATTCAAGTTGTATTTTGAAAAATTCAGTAGTTAGCAAAATTGATAAATCGAAAAAGAAAATTGTTATTGAACTAACAAATGGTTGTATTTTAACCACTGATTGGGTTATATGTACAGTTCCACAAAGTATATTACAGCTTCCCACCGGAGAGACAGGTGCAATTGAGTGGATACCTAAACTTCCGCAAAGAATTAATGATGCATTGGACAATATGAGCTGGGGAAAATTAGGCAAAATTATATTTGAATTTGATGAACCTTGGTGGAAACACCATGACACTGATAGATTTGTTGCTTTATCAAAACCTGACATACATTTAATAAATTCTTGGAAAGCTTATAAATCCAAAACTGATATAGGAAAATTGCCAATTAATGGCCAATCCGAATCTAACATGCTGCCGAAACCATGGGATTTTCCCGTATTAATATTGAATTTTTATAAAATCAATAAAGTTCCTGCTTTGTTATGTTTTACCCAGGGTGAACTTACTGAATATTTAGAGAGGAATCCTGCTAAAGCATGGGATTATATGAAACCAATAATTTCTAGATTGAACAACAAAGACTTGAACGTTGTTGATAACAAAAATTTCAATCATAAGCCTTCAAAAACTATAGTATCCGAATGGACAATTGACCCATTTTCTAGAGGATCATATGCTGCATGTGAACCTTCAAACGATCCAACAGATTTAGTTATACAATTAAGTAAAGGTTTGGATAATATCAGATTTGCCGGTGAACATACAATTCTAGATGGTGCTGGTGCAGTACATGGTGCATGGATGAGTGGTAAACGTGAAGCTGAACATATTTTGATAAAAGAAGGAATAATTGAAGGTGAAACTGAAGAATGGTAGAAATTATTAGTCAAGTATATAGATATTTATATATGATATATTATATATATTTAAAGCATTTAAAGAGTATTAATAAATTTGAAAATTGATTATTTACACGAGAACAAACAAACCAAGTAATTAAAATAGATATTTCATGTTATTTTTCAGCTTGATATATTTGTTTCACAACTGCAACTGGAATCGCAGTTATTATAGTTACATCGAGAAACAGCCATTGCACTTGATGAATGTGATGTTTTCATATGTGAGGTTTGACATGAATTATTATTGTATATTATAGTATTAGCATAATCATGAGGAGATAAAATATCTGACTGTTGTGATAAAGGTATCGTGGATGAATTACTATATGATGATGTATTTTCAGAATGATTATTATTATCATTATTACTATCCAGTGAATTTTTTATATAATCATGATGATGATTTATCCATGCTTGCTTATCAGTGAGTTTTACATCAGAGTCTTCATCAGAAATCAGTGGCTGTAAACCGCCCAATTGAATATTGGTAAACTCGTCATTATTATTAGCAAAATTTTGAGTTTCGTTACCAGCAAAATTTATATTATTATAACTTGAGTCTAATTGAGAATTTTGTTGATTGGGAGCATTACGGTTAATCATATTTGAATTTATATGTGAGTAACTAGGGGTATTTAAATTCGTATAGTTATTAGAAGAGTTTGCGCTTGAATTCAAATTACTACTGGTAATATTGTTATTAAAATTTATTTCATTATTTGCATCAGGGGTTGAATGCGTTGAAGCAGAAGATGTTTCATATAATGGAAATTGTGAACCTGATAATTGAATTTCATTAGGCATATTCATTATATCTGATACGAGACGACCATCATTTATGCATACACCATTAACAATTCCATGTTTGATACAATTGAAACAACAACAGGAATCTTCATCACAATAGCAGTCTTCAAAATCATCAGGGGTTGATGCTCTACTGCTGTTTTGAGTTCCATTATTACTAAAATGTTTATTATCATTATTATCATTATTATTATTGTTAGTAGTATCATTAATAGAATTAAGATCATTATTTCCTTGATAAAGTGATTTTAGGAAAGCTTGTTCAAATAATGGTATTGAAGACTGAATTTCAACTTGCCCGTATGGCCTAATGAAATCATTTTTCCCATTACTGGTAACATCAGGCAGTTTGTCTATTTCTGTTGGAGTGAACGGGAATTGTTCAAATTGTTGTTTAATAGTTAAATTAGAATCTCTGAATACACCATGTTCTGTACATCCAGGACATGCACACGTTTCAGGGTCACAAAAACAAGTTCCTGGAACCACACAAGAATCTGCAATATAAAGGTCATATAAGAAACCATTTGATCCAAGTTGTTGTTGATTTGCATTTACCATACTGGTGCCTTGTGAGCTTGATACAAAATTTTTATCAACTGTTGTTTGAGGTACAGTAAAATTGTAAGGAACTTCTTTATTGGTATTTTGTAAATTAGTATTATTTGCTTTTATGTTATCAGATAATAAATTGTTATTAAACAAGGAGGCATCATTTGCAATGTTGTTACAGGAAATATTGTTAATATTATTGTTCAAATAAGTATTACTATTACTATTATTGTTTTTATTATTGATGGGATTGATATTATTATTTCTATTACTATTAGAATTATACGCATTCAAATCAAACATATTGGAATGATCTTTCAATGAGGTGACGCCACATAAAGAATTTTTAGATTTCTCCAATGGTATCTGAAATTGGTAAATCAAAGGCTTATTGTCAGAATTTGATGTTTTTTGCATACTTGGATTCACTCTTTTAATCTTTGAACAACATGAACTTCGATCTTGTATCATTCTTTTCATTTCATCTCTAATCATTTTATCCTTGCACAAGTGTTTCTTGCTTTTTGAAATTTTATGTATGAGGTCCAAACCAACTTTACTGTTTGGAACGTCAACAACTGGGTCCAACAACTTCAAAGAATCTTTTTCAACATTGAAAATCTGACGTTTAGCAGCTTTCAATACGAAAACAGGACCTTGTTTGCAATCCTTTGTCGGTTTATTATGTGGACAACAATGACAAGTTGTTTTCACTTTAGCCTCTACTTTAACTTTTGGCTGTATTTTGGCAACTTTTGAGCAACAACTGTAAGTTTTAGGACTATATTTCTCTTGTTTAATATTAGACTTTGAAGAACAACAGGATTCTTTCTTTTCACTAAATGATCTAGGGACAGAAGTATCTTCCAAAGTTTTTTTGGAACAGCAAGAATTACTATTATCATCACATTTTTTAGCAGCTATTAAATTCTTCGTTGTACCTTTCTCCTTAGCTAGCATTTTATTTTTTTCATTTTCATCTTGAACTTCTTCAGCAAAAATGGCAATTCTTTGAAATGAGTCCGTTAATGGTCTACCTCTAGATCTAACTAAAACAAGGGGTCGTTGGATATGTTTACAAGTAGAAGATCTATGACCACGAATACATTGCTGACATGCGTATTTCTCACCATCTACTAAAATCATTTATGATGTTTAATATTTGATAAGATTTATACCTAAAATTTTTTTTTCCCCTTTGTTTTCAAAAGGTCTTCCTTGTATGATACTATTTTAATAATAACTATGAGTGAAACTATGAATCTGATAAGGAAGGAAGCTGTGTAGAATCGCTGATACTGGTGCCGAAAGGATAAATATGCCTAAAAGAGCATATATAAGGGGGGGTAGAAATAATATGAGAACGTAATCAAGACAGAATTTTTGAAATAGGAAATTTGCCAAAAGCAGAAACCATCGTAACAATAATGCTCAATTGTGTATCAGGAAAAACCAAACTCTGCAAGCACAGTTTGAAAACCGTTTTTACATCTTTTGCAGTGTTAGCTAACAAAACCCAAACCATATTTCCTAAACGGGAAGCTGGTGAAACAGAAATTTGCTCACTTTTCGCAGGTCACGTGCCGAACATGTTTTTTGTAGGCGATGTCTGAATCGGGAAAGGGCATCTTGACTGATTGCCAGAGCTTGCCCGTTTTCGGGGAGTGTTTCTGCGTTTGACAAGCCTGAATACCGGTTCTGCCTGCTTGTTGTGCCACATTGCTACGTATATACCTGAATATACATTACATATACATATATATATATATTGTATATATATATGGACTGCTCAAAAGTTGCCAAGAAAAAAAGGAGACCTCCCTTTTCCTGTGTGAGATGCAGAGGGAAGAAAGTTAAATGTGATAGGACGAAACCTTACTGTGAGCGTTGTCTAAAAGCCAATGCGAAATGTGAGTACGAGTTGCCTGTCACCTGGAACACGATCACTGCTGAACAGATGCACTCCAGCGATGTCTCACAACCAGTCAGTTTTGTTTCATCGTTGGATTTTTTCGATCCTGATCATATCGATACAGATAACAACGGGAAGAAAAAACAACTTAACATTGAACCTGATTGTAATTTAATACCTGGGAGTAATCATACGAATCTGGCTTCTTCTTCTAATAAACGAAAGAGTCAAGTTTTGCTTTATGATAACAATAATAATACCATTGATGATACAAAATTTGTCAATCTTTCAAGCTCTCTAGGTAATTCAACTACTAAAACCCATACTCAGACTCTTGAAGAGGAACACTCATTACCGAAATTAGATTTGAAAAAATCCAAAACCTATAATATATTAGAACAGATACAAAATTTCAAAGCAAAAATATGCGAATTGGAAAAATCCATCAACCAATCCTTGGATTGTATATCAATGGTTTTAGACGAAAACAACAAAACAGTCTTGTGTTTTCGAAGTAAAAGAAACGCAAGGTTTTTATGCTTAGGTACTTTCAATAACTCAAGTGTTTGGAGAAGAGATCCATTAATGAGTCATTTCATTTCAAATTTTTTTGAGCTTAAAAAAAAAGCTAATGAGATCAACAAAAGAAATTTATCATCAATTGAAAAATATTATGCAGACGATCCCTTGAAATCTTTAAAAAACTTTAATTTTTTACATGAACAAATTAGTGAAAAGAAATTCAATTTTTGCTTTACAAACAAGGAAGAATTTACCCAAACAATAGAATCACAGTTACCCCCTTGGGACATAATTCTTTTCCATATTGACAATTTCATGAGCAATATACACCCTTATATACCTGTCATTGACGAAATAATATTCAAAAACAATATATCCAACATCTTAAAATATGATGATACCACTAATAATAAATCACCATCAAATAAAACAGGCGTTAAAGTTAATCTTGCAAGTATATTAGATTACGTGAGAATCTCATTATTATTGTTAATTCTCCGTTTATCATATTTATCATCTTTCTTTGAAGTCACTGTATGTAAACTAACTCCCACAGACTTTCAAAAACGTATCTTAGAAAATAAAATAAGTTCTAACGTTTCAATTTTAGCGAATCATGCGTTGAATAGCATTAACTATTTAAGGAAAACATCAGTTGAAGTCTTACAACTTCTTTTATTGTTGAGATTTTATCAGATAAGGTCCTGCGAAGATAGTGATGGGAAAGATGGTAGTGATGGTATAATTTCAACTGGATTGATAGTAACAACTGCTAAGACGCTTGGCTTACACCAAAAATTCGATGAAGATATCATGATCAGTAACAACAAGGTTTCTATATCACATTTAACCAAAATAAATGGATCAAGCATTGTACACGATTTCAACTCATTTATAACCCCTGATTTGCAAATGAATCTATTGATAAGAGGGCCACGAACTTTTAAAAATTTATGGAAAAAGTTGTGGTGGATTTCCCTTGATTTAGATTTACATAATGCAATGGATTATGGAATAACTCCACAATTCAACCATGATCCAAATGAATGCAACGAAGACAAACTAAGTTTCAATGAGTACGCTTCAAATGTTGTTAATTTAGAAGCGGAAAAATTCACAATAGACAGATTAAACAAATTTTCAAGAATAAATTCTAAGATTTATTCCTTGTTAAAAGTTTTACATAGCACAAAAACGAAACCTGCAATAGTAGAAATTGAGTCATTAATTGATAATATTGAAAATAATATTAATTTAATATTTGATGAAAATAGTTTAGAAACGTATACATCGAAGAACATTCTATTAGCATCAAAAATTAATAACGTAGCTGTCAAGTTGAAATATTTCAGTTCATTATTAATAATTCAATATAATCTATTATTGCATTGTGAATACTTGAAAATTCAAGAAGAGAAAGGATTATATAGTGATAGTTTAGGCAATTCAAATAAAAGGTTTACCAAGATATTTCCCAAAATAATAAATAATTGGGTATGGATTTGTGAAGAGTTATTTCAAATGGGTGAAAAGGCAACAGGACTTAGATTGAATGGAACTAAAATAACTGATGAAACATACACAGGCGTACTTCGTGAATATTCTCGATACATTATAATTTTAGCACCAATTGTTAATGCAACTTTTAGCAAAATTACTGCGTCATTATTTTATCTAGCAATTAGATTATTAGTATTAAATCAAAGATTTAAACATGAGATTCAAAAGAATATTAAGTATATAGAAGTTCAAAAGTTGTTCAGTAGTATATTAATCATATTGAAAAGTCTTGTTGTTTTAGAAGGTAAAATGAGTAAATATTGGTATTCGTCATTAAGATCTTTTACTACTTACAAGAAATTGCTTGAGTGGTTTGAAAATGGGGGTAGATACGTTTTTGATTTTGATATTAAAGCAACTTATAATAACACTGAAAAGAATACTGATACCAAAATAGAGAAAATTTCAGATATTGTTAAATCATTTATTCTGGATACTGAGTTAGACACATTCTTGGAAATCAATTTTAAGTTTAATAAAATAATTAAGAGATTCAAATTATCTAACATTCATTTGACGTATCTGACCTTACCACAGAATATTGTAGATGAGCAGAATTTTAATAGTAATAATAATAATAATAATAATAATAATAAATTTGGTAAAAATTTCAGTAACAGAGCTGATAATTTGAATACAGGTTTTGGTGCTTCTCCCAATATGAACGCTCGTTTTCCAGTCAACGATTACAATATTTCAAATATAGATAACTCAAGTAATAATAATAATAATAACATTGATATTATGACGCAAGACAATCAATCTATAAGAAGGTCACAAAACGTGGCACGTACCCCAACTCTATTAGCCCACGACAGGAAAGAAGATTTTTCAAATTTTATACCCAATAATGAACCAAAATTAGAGACTGGATATATTGATGAAAGTAATGATTTTTTGCATAATAATAATGATAATATGGACAATGGAGCCAATTTTACTAACGACGATAATGATACAGCTGACGATATAGATTTTTTAAAGTCGATAGAAATGAATGACTGGGAATCAGTTACACGATGGTTTAACCAAACTACAGCATTTGAATCATTAGAATTAGAGTCATTTAATAGAGAGTTTGAAGGGCTTATTTAGAAATTCTAATTGAGTGTCAATTTTGTGTATAAACCTAAAAAAATGTATATTATGTACAGTAACTCTAAAAATGTTTTTAAATAATGCATACAATTTTAAAAACCTGAGATAAAAGCTTATCAATAGGGCGAATTACTCAATTTGGTAAGTTGAGCGTCAATTAGTCCCCAAAGTACATACAATATAAATCTGAGTGCAATAAACACACGCATACAGAGATATCTACGTATAAATATCTGTATCAATGGAAACAGTATTTGGATACCGTAAAGTAGGGTGTAAATATTGTGTAAAAATAACAAAATGGACAATAGCTACCTTATAGCCTATTTAAAATTCTGCTGCTACTTCAGAAAGTGCATTTTACAAACGTTAAATTACGGGTACAGTTTGGTATAGTTCCCAATTCTGGTGATTTAATAGCTTTCATAGATCCAAGGGTTTCTTATACGTCTGTATGGTTTATTGTTATATACAAGAATGATTATCGATTTTTAACGTTTATAAGGATTCATCATAACTATAAAGACATCTATTAAGATAAAGTGGGGGGGAGAATAGGAGTAAGAAATAGTATACATTTTGAAGAAATACATTTTTTTCTTTTAAAAACATGAACAATGTGTGCAAGAGAAAAAAAGGTAATAAATATATGTATTTTTTTAAAGTACTCAAATTTATTTGGTTGATTTAAAACCTTCACTTTCAGGAGTGTAAACACCTTGTAAGATACTTAATTCAAGTAGTTTATTTCTCTTCTCTTCTTCTTCTTTTCTGATTATATTTTCAAAACGAATAACTTCTTGTTCTGCATGGAAAGCAGCAGCGGAAGCGATCCAGATAGTGTGATAGAAAACTCTAATTCTGAAACCAAAAGCTCTATAAAGTGGATAACGCCAACGTATTAATAACTCAGAAGGTATTGAAATCAACGCACCGTATAAACCACCGACTAAAGTTGACTTTAAAATAACCTGTTGAAGACGGTTCATATGGTCCCTTGAAGTATGTCTCATATTAGCATTTGAGAAACCGCCAGTGAAAATTGTTGATTCAACAATTTTTTCTGGGGTAGCTTCGGCATTTTCAGTTTTTGGATCAGATTGGGACATGCTATAATAAGAAATAAGCTTAAATTGAAGAGATACTCAACAAAACAGGATTACCTGGATGCAGTTAGCGTAACAAGCAGTGTGTGTGAAAAGGTGTGTCGATGTGTGTGTGCACAATGTGCGTATCAGTGAGGCCGTGGCATTTGGATTTGCTTAGTGGTTTGATCTGTCTGGGGGGGGGAGGCAGCACAGACCCCGATATATTTTTCTTTCTTTCTTTCTTTTTTCCTGTTCAGTTGCAAGATGCAGTGATTGCAGCTGAACGTTTAACAGCTGTGTGCTGATAGCAGCTGTAGGAGTGCATCGGAGTGGCAGAGCCAGGATGATGTGATTGTATGTGTCTGCAGGTTTGTGTGTGATTGCACTTGCTGTTCACCCTTGCTTGGCTGGTGGTAGTAGCAAAACTGCCAGGTCGAGTATGCATGCCAATTTGTGCACACATTGCCATACATTGAGAGACATGTGCTGTCTCTCTGCCAGATGTAATGTAAAACAACCGTCCCTGCAACACAGTAACACCAGAAAGACTGGCAATATCGTCTGGCTGCTACACAACCTCTGGCTACAAGTGCAATTACAGCTGGAAACCCGTTTCTGCTATGCCAACACTCCCGCCGATCGACGCGGGGCGGTCGCGATTTTATGAAAAATACAGTGTTTTATTTTCAAATGCTATCTCAAATTGTGGCAAACACGCCTTCAAGAGGTTCAGGATATATATAAAGGGACCAAAACACACCGTAGCAGGACTCAGAGATGTACAGACTCTCCACAAGCTTGGTGGGCCACGACGATGACGTTAAAACATTGGCCGTTGTTGATAACAATTGCATTGTTTCCGGCTCAAGAGATTCTACTGTTAGAATCTGGCACAGGTCAGGGAACGAGAGTAAAGACTTCGACAGCTCAATAATCAATCATAAGTCAGAAAAATTTATCAATTCTCTAGCAATTTACAAGAATTCTGAATTGAGTAATGGACCTTTAATTGCAAGTGCTGGTAACGATAACATCATTACATTGACTGACATAAATTCAAATTTTTTAGATGCTGATAAGACTAAATATTATCTTGTAGATCATAGAGCTAATGTTTGCAGTTTGGATGTGTTGAATAATCTAATCATAAGTGGATCATGGGATTCAACTGCCAAAGTTTGGAATGGTAAAGATGGTGTTTTATTTGATTTAAAAGGCCATGAAAATTCCGTTTGGTCTGCTAAATTCTTATCTCCAAATGAATTTATAACTTGTGGTGCGGACAGAACTATAAGAAAATGGAAAGGTGATAAAGAAGTTAAGAAAATTATAGCACATGATGATGTTATACGTGATTTGTTATTATTACCAAATGGTGATTTCGCATCTTGTTCTAATGATTCTTCTATTAAAATATGGGATATTAATACACTAGAATGTAAAGCAACTTTATTAGGACATCAAAGTTTTATTTATTCGTTAGCTCTTTTATCAAATGGTGATATTGTTAGTTGTGGTGAAGATAGATCTGTTAGAATTTGGAGACATAATCAATGTATTCAAGTTATTACATTACCATGTATTTCAATTTGGAAAGTTGCAATTTTAAATAATGATGATATTATAACTGCATCATCAGATTCTATAATTAGAATATTTACCAGAAACGAGTCGAGGTTTGCTAAAAAAAATGAATTTTTATCATTTCAAAAAGAATTAGAAGATTCATCAGTTAGTGAATCTGTTTTATCAAATATTAATAAAGATACAATCCCTGGAATGGAATCATTAAATGATAATTTAAATGAACCGAAAATTGAAGGTGAAACTAAATTAATTAAATCTGGTAATAATAATATAGATATTTTTCAATGGACTGAAAATAAATGGATTAAAATTGGTACAATAGTTGATTCATCATCATCTAATCAAAAACAATTTTATAAAGGAGATTCTTATGATTACGTTTTCAATATTGATGTTGAAGATGGTAAACCACCACTTAAATTACCTGTTAATATCTCAGATAATCCATATGAAGTTGCAGAAACATTTTTAGCAGATAATGAATTACCGTATTCATATTTACAAGAAATTGTTAATTTTATAATGCAAAATGCTGAAGGTATATCATTAGAAGATAATAAAACAAAATCCAGTATATTACCTCAAAGGGAATATTTAAAATTTGATGAGTTTAATCAAAATAAATTTATTTCAGCTTTTAATAAATTAAATGATAAACAACCAATTGAAAAGAGAATTGATAAGAATTTTGGAGCTTTATTATATTGCGAAGATTTTAATCTTATACATCAAATTGCATTAGAAATAATTGAGAATTGGGATGAAAAATCGAAATTAATTGCATTTGATCTTTTAAGGTCTATTATTACCAAAATAAAACCATCAGAAAATTTATTTCCAATAATTAGTTCAGGATTGAAAAGTAATGATTCTAAAATTCAAATGATGACAATAAGAATTTTGATCAATACATTTTCTGCTAAAGGATGGGGTGAACAAATAATGCTTGATGAAGATATGTTAGATTTAATTTTCACTGATTCATTATATGAGAATTTAACAAAAGATAATAAATTTTTACCTGTTACTGTAACCACATTAATTTTAAATTTATCAGTTTTAATTAATAAATTTCAATTATTAAAATTTTATTCTAAATTAATACCAATTATTGAAAGAATTTGTTTAGAGAAGAATATCAATGAAAATGAAGAAGCTAGTTATAGACTTTTAGTAGGTATTGGTACATTAAATTATACTAAACAGATTAATAACAAATCATTTCTTGATTTATTTACTGAAACTAGTGAAAGAATCAAAGCAATTAAAAAAGAAATTTTATAATCAAATTATTTATAATATATAAATATAGAAGATGTATAGATTTGATTATAAATTAAGAGAATCACGTACTTGTTTTATTACAATATCATCATATTTATTTTTAGCATCTCTCCAAAGTTTAGCTGCATCTACATTAGCTGGAGAATTTGGATTTGGATCTGCCAGCATTGAAGAAACTGATAGCAGTATTTTTTCTATACTTTGTAAAGGACCCCATCTTTCATCAGCTGATTCATAATTTAAAGGATCATCACCAGAATCATGTAAAATTGATATACAGACTTTACCATCTTTATAAACGTTTGGATGAAAAATTGGAGTTAAAAATTTCATTTTTGGAGGCGATAAAGGGTAATCTTTTGGAAAATTTAAAATTGCTTCAAAAATACCAAATTCGTAAGGTGTACCTTCAGGTCCAATAATTAAACATTTCCAATTAAACAGATCGTCATCGTTAATTGGGCAAGCTATTATACCTTCAGTTGGATTTTTTATTAGTTCTTTTAGTTCTCTCAATAGTCTTTTATGAGCAGTTGTTAGTTTTGCTTGTGGTACTGCCATTATAAACAGGTATATATATATGTGTGTGTGTGTGTGTGCTAGGGAGAGGGATGTGTGTGTGTGTGTGTGTGTGTGTGTTTTCAGAGGAATATAACGAATGGGGAGCTGAAATATGTGCGTATATCGGTGCACGATAAGACTAGGACAGTTTGAATCGTGACATCAAAAACAGAAACGTGAAACGTGAAAAGCGAAAAGTGAAAAGACAGAAAAAAGAGGAAAAGGAAGAAAAGGAGAGAGCAGCGCCGATCGACGCAGAGCAGCTAGCCGGAGATGAGAAAAAAAGGGGGAGCAGCAGGGTCACGTGACCGTCCCGGAGATTTTTCAGATTTTCAAGTGTGGGAAAATATCAACTGATCGGAAAGAAAGAGGAAAGCTTAGGGCTTGCACAGGGAAAGTTGTTGTTGCAAAACAGATCGGTTTAAGCTTTGTGGGAATGTACATGAGCTTTCTCGCCATTCACGGTTGACGAGCTGACTTCTTTCACAGCATCTGCACTTGCACTTGCACGTCTTGATTTCTGTAGTGTATGGTCGGGGTTGACTCAGCTTTTTTTTTTGTACTTACACCCTACTTCTGTGACCCAGTTGCAGTGTTTTCTCAGTTTTATTATTTCTAATTTAACCTTTTCCTATTTGATATACACATTTTATTTTAGTTGTATTGGCTAATTTACTTTGTTCTGTTTTGTTCTTTTCTTTTCTTTTCTTTTCTTTTCTTTTCTTTTCTTTTCTTTTCCTTACTTCTTCTTTTGTTTTCTCTTCTTTTTCATTCCCCCCTCCAATTTGCTTTGCTTTATTCAAACCTTACTTTACTTAGCGTTACTCTAGTTTGCTCTGCTTTACTACACACCCACAGATCGGATTATACATAAATATAAAACACTTTTGCCACAATTACACGCATTTGTTTCTGATAAAGGGCAAATCAATTATCTGCCACATTTCTCATTCCCATTGTTAGTAAACCACAAAAACAGGATAAGAAACACTTTTCTAATTATAACAAACTAATATTAACAAGAGACAGTGAAAACAACAACAACAACAATAGCAAAAATTTGAAATCTATACTAAAATTATATATTTATCATTTTAGCCTATGTTCACAAAATGACAACAAATAACTCTTTACGTGATGACGATAACTTAAATAATATGGATAAAAATAAAACAAATCCTACTCATATAAATTCAATTTTAAATCCTACCAAGTCTTCAGCTGATATAGTTAATATGAATCACGAAAATATATCTCCAACTAATACTGAATTTGATATACAAAATAATACTAATAATGATAAAAATAAAAATAACAATAACAATAATAATAACTCTACTAGTAATATTTCTAATAACAATGACACTGATGATTCAAATACTTCACCAAATTCAGAAACTCAAAAAAATTCCCCTAATAATAAATTACCTCCCCGTAAAAGATCAAAAGTTTCAAGAGCTTGTGATGCTTGTAGAAGGAAAAAAGTTAGATGTGATGCAATTTTAGATTTAGCTACTAATGAAATTATTAAAATTTGTTCAACTTGTTCAAAATATAATGAAAAATGTGAATTTACAAGAGTACCTTTAAAAAGAGGTCCAAATAAAGGTTATACAAAAAAATCAAATAATAATCAAATTATAAATTCTTCTCCTCAATTATTAAATAACTCTAATGCCAATTCAAATTCCAATTCCAATTCAAATTCCAATTCCAATTCCAATTCCAATTCAAAACATAATTCAAGTTCTAATCCTACATCTGTTAATTCAAATTCATCATTTAATAATAATCCTTTTATATTACCACCAATTTCATTAAATAAACTTAATCCAAATAATAATAATGGATTCTCATTAACTAATAACAACAATAATGGAATGTTTTGGAAAGCTCCAACAGATGTTCCTAATTTAATGATAAGTAATCACGGAAGAAAAAGTTCACTTGATTCAACACATTCTTCAACAAGTGCTTATTCAACTGCTTCATCAAATCAATTAACTTCAAGTTCAGTTTCTGTTCATAGTAGGAATCCAATAGAAAATTCAGATTCAGAAGATGAATTTTTATTAAATAATTCAAATAGATTATCAAGATCTAATTTTCAAGTACCTTTTGATACTAATTCAAATAAAAATTCAATTAATGGTGATAAAGAACCAAGATCTTCAAGTTTAACATCTTCAATTCTTTCAAATAATAGTAATATATCATTATTAAATCAATCGATTCATTCAGTCCCTCAATTATCTTATTCAAATTCTCAAATAAATGATGCTAAAATAAATTTATATCAATTATTAGAAAATTATTATAAAAATTTATATCCACAATATCCTTTATTATTAAATTCTCAAATTATAAAAGATTCATTAGAATCTATTATTAATAAAGAAGAATTTTCAAATGTAATAAAATTATTTTATATGGCACTTGAAGCTGTTAATTATTCCAATTTAAGTAATAATGGTAATAATGGTAATAATGGTAATAATGGTAATAATAATAATTCATTATCTGATATATCATCATCACCAAAATCACAACACAATGAATTTAATAATTCTGAAAATGAAATTACAAATAAATTTTTAATAATATCAAGAGCTTTTGAATTTGCAACATCTATATATTTAGCTAAATCAATTATTTATCCATCAAAATCTGCCAAAATAATTTTTACATCAGCATTATTATTACTTAATTATGGAGTTGTATTATCAGGTATTGATTATTCATTAGGTTTTGGTATTTCATTTTCATATTTTAAAGATTGGTTTATTTTTAAAGAAAGTTATGAAAGTGAATGTTTTATTAATCTGATTCAATTAGTTATTTTAGATTCAATTCATACATTATATTTTGGATTACCTAGAAGCTCAACAGTTTGTTTTGCAATTGATTCAAAATTTATTGACTCATTTATAAAAGAATGTAAATTTTCAAATGAAATTGAATTAGAATGGATAACACTTGGATTAAATTTAGTTGTTTTAAATAATAATATGCAAGAATTAGATACATTAGAAAAATTGAATTCAATTGAAATAACAGGTACAAATTTTAAATTTATGTCAAGTATTAAATTATATTATGAATTATATAATTTTATTAGAACATTAAATTTTAAATTAATTAATTTTCAAGAAAATTTAATTATACCTGATAATGAAGGTAAAAATGATGAAAGAATTAATTTTATTAATAATAATTTACAACAATTTATTTATGATTCAGAATTAGATTTAACAAGAATTTGTAAAAAAATAACTAATTTAGTTGATGAACAAATTGATGATATTGAAATTTCTAAAAGTAATATTTTATTACCATCAATTGTACTTAAACTGATGCATTTATCAATTACTATTAAAATATTTATTAAATCGATAATTTATTTAAATGAAGTTTTAAATAATAATAATAAAGGTGGATCATTATTAAATTCTAAAGAAAACAATTCAATGAATAGAAGTAATAGTAATTCATTAAAAAGGAATAATTCAAATAGTAGTAATGGTAGTAGTAGTAATAATAATAATAATAATAATACCAATGATACAACAGATAATTATTCATTAAGTGAATGTAATAATAGATTTTTAAAAATAATTGAAAACAATGAAAATAATATTGAAAGGATATTTAGTATAAAGAAAATTCATAGCCATTCAATTAGGACGGTTAATTTAATATTTGAGAATTTTCAAAATTTTGAAATCAATGTACCTAAAACTAAAATTGGGTCGAATAAAGTGGATTATTTTATAATAATTCAAAACTGGATTAGGTTAGTTAACAGTTTTTTTGCGAATGAAATAACTAAAGAGGGTATAAACGGATGGTCAGGAGTTTAAGGATTAACCCTACGATAAGAATAAATAAATAAATAAATAAATAAATAAATAAATAAGTAAATTGTACAGTATGGTTATTTTGTATAGTGAAAATATAGTAATAGTATTTTAAGTGTATTACACGCGTATACATGTAGTAGTAAATATTAATTAGTTACACAATGTAAGATTAAGAAAAAAAATGAAAGATTTAAATTAATTAATTAAAAGATCGGAATAGCATAATATAGAGATTAAAATAAAATAAAATAAACTAAAATTAAGAAAAAAGAAACATATTAGAAATAGAAAGTACATTGATGCAAGCCTATAAGACACGGTTACTGTTTAAGTTGTCAACAGGACCAGGGACGGTATTGTCAGGATTTTCACCATTTGGTGTGATATCTAATAACTTATTTCTTGGTGCTTCGTCTGGTGGCAATTCACCTTTGTTAGCGATGTATTCAGCGTCTTGATTTGACAGTGTGTGTGTCATCAAATTTTTGTTTGTATTAGAGTCCAAGTCGTCTTTACCGAATTTTTTCTTTTCAGAGTACTCTGCACCTTGTTCGTTTGATATAGTATCCATCATTCTGTTACGTGGCTTATCGTCAGTTGGAACATCAAACTGTTGTTTGTTGTTTTCAGTTTCCATCATTCTGTTGGTATTTGATTTATCATGTTGAAATTTAGATTTGACTTTGTCTAAGAAACCCATCTTTTTTTTTCCAGTGTTGGTTTTGCTGTTGTTTTGCTGGCTCCTTGCTTCTGCCTCAACTTCAGCAAAAAGTGGGCGGCCATCTCTCCTTAAATAGGAAAAGCAAGTGTCACTTGATGACCCAGAAAAGTGGGCAGCGCCCCGGGGAGGCTCGGCACCCGCTCCGGGGATGAAGTGGTCTCTCTATTCCGGAGGGCAACTGGAGGGCAATTGGAGGGCGAAAAAAGAAGAAGATTATGCAGCCGCTCCCGTGGCGGCGGTCACGTGTGTGGCGCATGCTTTTTTTTTCACGCTTTTCACGTTTTTCACGTTTTTCCTGAGTTTGCCTGTTTTTCCTGATCCACACCTGTTGCAGACTGAGTCATGCCGCTGTGTGTGGCAACTCGGCAGCAGACACGGTGTTGCACACAGCAGAATGACAGCAGGTACTTACAGATTGGTACTGGAAAGCGAAGAGAATGGCCAGAAACTAGGCTCAAACGAGTCCGTCGATGAATTGAACACTACATGCAGGATAATCCCTGTTAAAGGTATCATCTTTGATATGGATGGTACGCTAACGAAACCACAAACTTGGATGTTTGGCGAGATGAGGAGACAATTGAACGTCCCCGTTGGTGAAGATATTTTAACACATTTGGACAATTTACCAACCGTTGAAGATAAACACGACGCTGAAATGAAATTACGCAAGATTGAAGAAAAGGCAATGAATGAACAAGAGCCGACATATGGACTTTTAGATTTATTTCAGTTTTTGAGTAATTTAAAAATTAAAACTTCAATTTGCACAAGAAACGTTCCCAAACCTGTAACTGATTTCTGTAAAAAATTTCTTGATTGCGATCCTTTCGATAACCACGTTGCAGATGACACCGATTTAATTACAGGTCCTGTGATAACAAGGGAATTCAAACCTCCAAAACCAGCTCCTGAACCTCTATTACATATAATAAACAAATGGAATTGTAAACCTGAACAGATTATAATGATTGGTGACTCCTTAGACGATATGGATGCAGGTATAGCTGCAGGCTGTGCAGTTGTTTTGTTAAGACACAACGATAATGAAAATGTCGAAAAAAATTACTGTGTTAATGATGATTGCCAACTGGACGGAGTTGTGCAAAATCTACATGAATTATCCAAGCTGTTGGAATCCGGTCTGACTGTTAAAGTCAAACATGCTTGAAAACTATCGTTTTCTTCCTCCTCGTCATACCACACACATACACAAACATTTGTATACGGATATATAAGTCTACAGATTTTCAAATATATACATTATATACTACTAGCTACATAAATATATAATCTAACTTTTAACGAACTACATAGTCGCCAGTTATAGTTGTGTATTTCACACCTTTGAATGGCTTGATTTTGTTATTAGCGGTTCCATCACTGTTGTTATTTAACACTTTGATATTTTGTACTTTGATACCACTAGGAACACTTCCATGATGTTTATAATTAACACGTAAAAATCTAGGCGACAGTTCAACTTTCTTTTTCCTACTTTTATCTCTCCTCTTGTTTTTGTCTTCTTTTACCTCATCGTGATATTCTCTACTGTTTTCAGATCCAAATCCTATACATCCTCGTAATGTATAAATTCCTCCAATAACAATGGTGTTATCTAGTTTCCATTCATAATTACCTTTGTTTGTTTTACTAATAGTACCTGTACTACTACGTATAACTCTCATATCAAAAGAATCTTCAACTTTCTCTTTGCCGTTTCTTGAATTGTCTGTTTTCGATGCATTAAATCCATCATTTGCTCCATATTCATTCACTGAATTATTCAAACTACCTTCATTTTTAAATTTATTGTTATTGCTATTATTATTACTATTACTATTATTGTTGTTAGTCGTATCATTAGTATCATCGACTTCTAGTAATGCGCTGTCAGGGAAAAAAATCTCAATTGATAAATTTTCAATCTCTTTTATATTACCACTTTCATTGGAATTATTATTACCAAATCCATTATTTAATCCATATCCGGTATTAACGATAATTTCAAATTCGTTCCTATTAATACCTAATCCAGAATGTAATTCAACTCCGATAGCTCCAGTAAATTTATTTATATCCAGGTTTTCAGATATCTCATTTTGAAGCTCAATTAAATCAATTGTATATGTTAATATCTTACATTTCTCATCAGGTGGTATCAATTCAAGTGTTTTCGTATTTGAATTACTCCAAACATCTTTATTAATCGATTTATGTAATGTAGAATAACAGTCATCTAACGTAATAGGTGATTCATATGATGAAAATAAAGGACTACTTAATTGAATTTCTAATATTGGACTATCTGCAAGGGAAGTAAATAAATCCATATGTCCATTAATTATAATTTTCGAATAAGAATTATGATTTTGTAAATTGTTAAATGATGAGTACAATTTTTTAGATGATTTACTCTTTGGTTCAACAATTAATTCAATTGCTTCATATAAATCAACAAATATTTCATTTTGTAAATTTTTAGGATTAATTGCTCTCCAAGGAATTGGATTATTTGACCTTTCTAAAACTATTGGATATTTAAAATTATTTGAATTATTATCAAAACTTGGAATTAAATCATTTTTAATATTTTTTATCGATGTATTCTTAATATTTGAAATTGAATGCGCTGCTGTATGTATCTGTTTTGTTGCTGATACCAATTTATCAATTATACTATTATTTGGTAACAATTCTCTCAATTGATTCATATCTACAACAAAAGGTACCGAAGCATCCAATAATTCTTGTAATAACATTATAATTCGATGTGAATTCAGTTGAATTTTATGCGGTGTGATTTTAGTCGTTTGTAACATCATTTTGATTGCTTCAAAAAATGTGTTTAAAAATTCAATGTATTGTAAAGGGTTTGGGATATTTGAAACCATTTGTTCGATTACCGTAGAATTTCCACTTGGCTCATTGTCAATAATTGGATTCAAATTGCTCTTATTTAATAATTCACCATTGGTTGAGCTTTGTGAGGTTTTAGAATCTGTTTCGTTATCGATAAGTTCTGTGTAATCATTAATCCTTTTATTAGATGATGTGTGTATCTCTTGTCCTTCACTGTCTTCTTCTCCTTCTTCCTCCTCACTGTCATCATCTTCGTCTTCTTCATCATCTGAAACAACGTCCAAATAGGTGGGAGAACATGTACCAACACATACTAAATAAAGATTGTCAGCTTTCACCCAAGAAAGCATCCAATCCGAGTCCAATTTTAAAACGGGGTCTAAAGAAATCACGTTCGATATCGACTCGGAATCCAAATCATCAGTATTGTTCTTAGAATAGGAGCTATAGCTCTGTAACTTAATTGAATCGAATATGCCATCGTATGAAGAATCGAAATTGGAAATAGAATCAGGTATTCCTGACTTAGACACCATTTCTCTCTTAGCAATCAGCAACTGGTTCCTAATATACGAGAAAGAGGGAGTTTTTGGGTTTATGAAGTAGTTGAAAATCGGCGATTGTGAATCATTCAGTATATACAAAGCATCTATGAACCCCATGTTGCTGTACTGGCCACCAGATACCCAACTGTTGCAAGTTGCAAGCCAGAAAAGGCCAACCGTGCTAACTGGTAACTCGCTTTTTCCAGCTCACTGCGCTTTCTCGTGGTTTTCGCAGCTTGCCTCTGCTAGCGCTTATATAAAGGGCACCCACTTCCCCTTTCTTTTCGCTCTCGTTTTTCCCTTGCGCAGTTGGTGGAACTGCAAACAAAGGAGATGTCTTCAGCCACCGCCACTGAATCACGTTTAGACAGGTTGGTTACCATTTTGGAAACGGGCTCAACTCCGTTTGTGAGGAACACTGCCGCTGACCAGTTATCCGACTTGGCTAAACAACATCCCCATGATATACTGAACTTGATTTCAAGGGTCTATCCTTTTATCTTCCACAAGAAGTGGGAAACTAGAATTTCCGCAGCCAAAGCTTTCGGTGGTATAATATCTCACATATCTCTATGGGATCCAAACAATAACGATGACAACGATAACAACAGTAATGATAACGAAAACGAAAAGGATAACAGTAACGATAATGAATATAATAAAATCAAAAAAGAAGAAGATTTAGAATTAGATCTCGATGATGAAACTCAACTCAAAAAAATACTAGATACTGATCAATACGAGAAAATGCTAGTTTCATTTGCTGATTGGAATTTAAAAGAGGTTTTAGATTCTGGCTTTACATTATTATCAACTAATGACGATCATTTTAATACTTTCAAATCAATACCTTCTAACGATGGTAATATAAGAAACTTTAAATCCAATCACTTAACTAAAAAATTGGGTTATGATAGTCTAATAAATGATTACAATAACATTAAAAACGAACAAATTGAAAAGGAAAATAAAGTTCACATAAAATCAGAGGATTCAAGCGATTTTAAAAAGAAAAATCCCAAATCAGATTCTCCGAAAATTTCGGCGAGAATGCGTGCTTTAGCTAAAAGAAAAGCTAAATTAGGTAATAATAATAACAATCATAGTAACTCAAATAATATAGATATCTCTAAAAGTACAATATCGGATGATTTATCAAGAAATTCTGAAATTAATTCAAATATAACGGCGAAAAACCAGAAATCCAATGAAATCGATATTACGTCACAACAAAATGGTAGTAAATTAGTGATAGAGAATAAACCTTTGCAAGAGACGGTTTCATCTTTTGCACAATTTGCTGATTACATATGGATTTTACAAGGTGTGTATGAATTATTAATTAAATCTCTGTTTTCTCCTAATTGGGAAATCAGGCACGGTGCAACGTTGGCTTTGAGGGAAATCATGAAATTTAAAACTCTTGCGTTATCGGTTGGCCGAGTTGCTGGGAAATCCAAATTTGAAAACGACTCAAGGAATTCTAGAACTTTGGAAGATTTAGTTGTACGTATTTTGGCAATTTTATCAACTGATAGGTTTGGGGACTACGTTTCCGATACAGTTGTTGCACCCGTTCGAGAAAATGCTGCGCAAATTTTAGCTGCAGTTTTAAGATGGATAGATAATTCTACAACCACTTTAATATTTAATGCATTAGGATCACTTATAAAACAAGAAAATATAGATAAACAGTGTTGGGAAGCAAAACATGGTGGTTTGCTAGGATTACGTTATTTTGTTTCAATAAAACCAGAATTCATTTCCAATGATCAACAATTATTAAATGATACTGCCAATATAGTAATCAATTGTTTACGCGGTGATGTTAATGATTTAGATCGTGATGACGATGTCCAAACCGTTGCAGCTTCTATTCTTTTACCTATAACATCACAATTTGTGGAATTATGTCCAAATTTAGTTAAGGAATTATTATACGTTTTATGGGGCTGCTTGGTTGATTTAAAAGATGATTTAGCTGCTGCAACAGGTTCTGTAATGGATCTATTGGGAAAATTATGTAAAGAGAAAACAGTTTTCATTATATTACAGGAAATGACAAATGACCAGCAAGATGCAAATTGGGATTTCTCAAAACTTGTTCCAAGATTATATCCATTTTTAAGACATAGTTTAACAGGAGTTAGGAAATCTGTTTTAAATACTTTATTATCTTTTATTAATATCCCAGATTTGAATATGCATAAATGGATTGACGATCATATATTGAGACTTATTTTCCAGAACTTATTATTTGAAAAAAACGAAGAGATATTAAAGTTATCTGAAACTGTTTATAATTCGTTGATTGATCATCTAATTAATGATTCAATAGAAATTGATTCATTGTTTATGAAACATTTCTATCCATTATTAGATTTATTAATCACACCTATAGGTTTACCTAGATTTAATTATTCAATGAATCCAGAAAATATATTGAGGTCTTCAGGTCAGAAGATGTCATTATCTGATATACAACTTACAGGTATAAATTACAAGAAAAACTCATCAAGTATATCATATTCTAACAATAATGTATCAAAAGGAAATAAGAAAAAAAGATCAATAGATGGTAACGTTAATCCAGCGAAATCTGAAAGTACAAACGGAAATTCTGGTATACCTTCAGCTGCATATGATTTGCATGTTAATATTGACGCTCCAATTATTAATTGTGACGTTACTCTTATTCCGTTAGAAACGATATATAATACAAGAATGATAGCATCTAAAGCTATGGGAAGAACAATCGCTAAATTTTCAACAGACGATAATATTATTAAAGTTTTTGAACAAATTAAAGTTTGCTTGGTAAGTAATTTTTCAACCTCAAGATTAATTTCGTCATGGATTATCAATAATTTTTTCATGTTTATCATAAAAGAGGGTGAAACTGAGAACGTTAATTATCGTAAATTATCTGAATTTATCAACCCACTATTATTTGACATGTTATCAGATTCGACACATTCCAATTTACCATTTTTTAGAGAAATTGTTCCTTTACTTCGAAAAGTTAGATCCAACTCAAGTTATTTAATTAATTCATTTAGGGATCAAGTAAATTTGTCATCATCTAAATTGAAAAATATTGCAATATTAGTAAGTGGAGAACCAGATGCAGGCCCTGGAGCATTTACAATTAATGACGCAAAAGATTTGGTTAATGATTGGTATGAGAAAACCTACAAATCATTGAACGCAACAAATAGAATTTCATTTGGTAAAAATTTGGAGAATGCAAGAGATAGAGTTAAAAATAGTATCATCGAAGTAGAAGATGAACACAATAATAAAATAAATTCTGTTATTTCATCTATTGCTGGTGCTTATATTCATTCATTAAATTTTGTAGACGAAGGTAAGTTACCGAACAAATTGAATCCAATTATTAGATCATTAATGGACGGAATTAAATTAACAGATAGTATTGTTATTCAAGACTTCATTTCTTATGATGTTGCATATTTAGTGAACAAATTAATTATTGAAAATAGAAACAATATCGCTGAAAAGATGGTTAAAAACTTATGTGGATTTTTATGTGTTGATCCTGCTGAAGTTCCTCCTTATTTACCAAATAAAAATTACGATGGTATATTAAGTTTGATCAGAGAAGGTAGAGATGCAAATATGATTGATGAAGTTACAATAGCTAAGAAAAAAGCAGATGATAAAAATGATATTCAAATTATTGATTATGAAATCAAAGGTGCCATAATCAAAAGAAGAGGTGGTAAAGTCACATTAAAAGTTTTAATTGAAATGTTTCAAAATGATATATTTAATAAATTGCCTAATTTGAAAAAAATGATGTTATTGCCTTTAAGTGAAATTGATAAACAGACAACAGATAAGGAAGGTCAAAATATAATTGATTCATTTGAATTAATTAAAACATGTTTCCCATGGTTAACAAGCATCAATAGAGATGAAATTTTATCACAAATTAGTTTAATTATTGAAGGTTTAAAATCCAATGAATCAGTTTTCAGATATTCTGCTTCTAAATGTATTGCCAGTATCATTGATTCCTGTCCAACTATTGGATTTCAATTTTTAGTTGAAAAAATAATGCCAATGATTAGTAATCCACTGAAATTAAATGAAAGGCAAGGTAGTGTTGAATGTATTTATCATATTGTTCAACTAATGGATTCCAAAATTTTACCCTATATTGTATTTTTAATTGTACCAATTTTAGGTAGAATGAGTGATTCAAACAAAGATATTAGATTAATTTCTACTTCAACTTTTGCACAAATTATTAAATTAGTTCCATTAGAATCAGGTATACCAAATCCAACTGATATGCCAGAATCTTTATTGAAAGGACGTGAAAAGGAACGAGAATTTTTAAATCAAATGATGGATCCAAGTAAAATTGAACCATTTGAATTACCTGTTAGTATCAAAGCTACATTAAGAAAATATCAACAAGAAGGTGTTAATTGGTTATACTTTTTAAATAAATATCATTTACATGGAATTTTATGTGATGATATGGGATTAGGAAAAACATTACAAACCATTTGTATAATTTCAAGTGATCATTATTTAAGAGCCAAGAAATATGAAGAAGATGGCTCGATAGAGAACCGAAGACTACCATCATTAATTGTTTGTCCACCATCTTTAACAGGACATTGGGAACAAGAATTTAAACAATATTCTTCGTTTATGAAAGTCTTAGTTTATGCCGGACCTCCAAGTGTGAGATCCAATTTACGAATTGATATCGAGAATAAAATAAATGATAAAATTGATGTAATTGTAACATCATATGATATAGTTAGGAATGATATTGAATTTTTGAAAACGTTTGATTTTAATTATTGTGTTTTAGATGAAGGACATATAATTAAGAATTCTAAATCAGTTTTAAGTAAATGTGTTAAAGAAGTGAAATCTGAGCATAGATTAATTTTATCAGGTACACCAATTCAAAATAATGTTGTTGAGTTATGGTCATTATTTGATTTTTTGATGCCAGGATTTTTAGGTACATATAAACAATTTGATACTAAATTTGCTAAACCTATTGCGATTTCACGTAAGAATAAAGGTAAAAAAGAACAAGAGAGGGGAGCATTAGTTTTAGAAAGTTTACATAAACAAGTTTTACCATTTATGTTACGTAGATTAAAAGAAGATGTTTTAGGTGATTTACCACCTAAAATTATTCAAGATTATTATTGTGAATTATCCAATTTACAAAAGCAATTATATAAAGATTTTATTACAAAACAGAAGAAAACAATAGTTAAAGATATTGAAGATACTACAATTGATAATAATGAAGAAGAAGGAGTTGAAGCTAAGCAACATGTTTTCCAAGTTTTACAATATATGAGGAAATTATGTAATCATCCATCACTTGTTTTAACACCAAAACATCCACAATTTGAAGAAGTTTTAAATTATTTAAAGAGATATAATATGGAATTAGATGATATTGAACATGCACCTAAATTATTAGCTTTAAAGAATTTACTTAAAGAATGTGGAATTGGATTAATTGGTAATGAATCAACAGTTATATCACAACATCGAGCATTAGTTTTTTGTCAAATGAAAGATATGTTAAATATAGTTGAGAATGATTTATTAAAGAAGCATATGCCAAATGTTACATATTTAAGAATGGATGGATCAACAGATCCAAGATATAGACAAAATATAGTTAAAAAATTTAACGAAGATCCATCGATTGATTTATTATTATTAACTACAAAAGTTGGAGGGTTAGGATTAAATTTAACAGGAGCTGATACAGTTATATTTGTTGAACATGATTGGAATCCTATGAATGATTTACAAGCAATGGATAGAGCACACAGATTAGGACAGAAAAGGGTTGTTAATGTTTATAGATTAATTACTAGGAATACATTAGAAGAGAAAATTATGGGATTACAAAAATTTAAAATGAATATTGCATCAAGTATTGTTAATCAACAAAATTCTGGATTAGCTTCAATGGATACACATCAATTATTAGATTTATTTAATTCGGATAATGTTAATAATAATAACAGTAATGATATTGGTAATGAAGAAGATCAAGGTAATAAGAGAGATAATAATAATAATGGAAATACAGGGAATAATAATAGTAATGTACCGGATGAAGGTGGATTAAATGGAGTTGCAGGTAAAGCTGTTAAAGAGTTAGGAGAATTATGGGATGAAAAGCAATACGAAGAAGAGTATAATTTAGATAATTTTATCAGTACATTGAAATAAGATGGTGTGCTAGCTTGTGTAAGTTGTATAAATAGCAAGAAAAAGCTTAGTCTAAGTTGTAATACTGAAAAGAAGAAGCAGGGTAAAAAAGAAAAAGCAGGGGATAATAAAAGATGCCGAATATGTTTTACGTAGATGTTTTAAAGTGAAAAGCAGAGGACAGAGCATAGTGAGACACAAATGACGTATGACAGAGAGGTTGTGTAGGAGCAGCAGGTTGTCTTTGAGTGAGAAACGGAGTCGAAAAGAGTCGAAAAGAGTTGGAGAGGGATTTCACGCGATAGTAGACACGAAGCAGTGACCAGTGGGCTAGCTACAGCCGTGTGAGCACAGTTGCACGGTTTGAGTTTGGATTTGTGTTGTGTGTTGAAACTGCAGCAGGCTATCACTGGGGGGTTCCGATAAGGCCAGACCAGTTTTTGATAGTGGGAGACAGGACAGTGTAGTGTAGTGCAGTGAGGTGAATATAAAGATGAAGTTGAAGGTGGGAGACATGAGAGCTGGTGTAGTGACTGCCTTTGCACTTCCCTGTTTGCCTCTGGGTGTGCATCATTCTGCATTTGAACAAGAGAGCAGACAGACGGACACGGTGAGTTACGTTACGTGGTCATCGTGATGGCTGAAGCAGCGTGTGTGGGAAGGGGACGAAGAAACAGTTTGACAGTTTTTCCAGATGGTTTATTTTGCAGCTATTGTGTGCGATCTGAGAGCGCGGTGGAAAATTGCCGACTATTTTTTGTTTTGGGGGGCAAGAAACGATCGCGTTTTTTTTGCTTTTTGTTTTTTGCTTTTTGCTTTTTTGGGGGGAGAAGGGAGCTGTGTCCTGGTAGGGGAGGTTCGGAGGTTACCGGATTGGAAAGTGAAGAAGGAAAAAAAAGAGCAGCTGGATTTTCGCGCGATAGCCCTTCACATGTTTTGTACGCCATCTAGAGTGTTTGTCTTTGAAACGGGTTTGGAGTGGGTGTCGGTGTCGAGTGGAGAGGCGACATGGGCGCTGTAGAGACGTCTGTAGTGGTACAGCACGTTGCAAAAAGAAAACTGCGTGAAAAGAACAATAAAAGCACGGATCTGATGCTTGTATATGTATTTATGTAGCTATATATAGTGACACACAGAAAGTAACAAGACAAGACAAGGCAAAAATGAATAGTTTGTTATTGAACTGGTAAACGGCTGTGGCGACGCTTTTCCAGGACAGCAATTTATCAAGAAGCTAAACTGCAATTTGCAAACTGGTTTCTCTTTTTTTCTTTTTTGCTTTTTTCTGGTTTTTAGTGTCGTTTAAGATCGCTAATTGGCCATGATGCGCACGCGTGTGTGGCGTATATTACAGACACAGCCGCGCGGCTGTGTGGCCAGGTAAAGGCAGCAAAACAAGTTTTTTGCAGCTACCACTTTGACGGAGAAAACGAAAAAGAAACGAGCAGGACCCAGATCCATGGGGAAGTGGAATAGTTCGTCGCTAAAAACAAGATTTTTGTGAGTCCCCGGGATAGAGGGACTGCGGCTCAAAAAAAAAAAAAGAAAAAAAAATTGTGCGGCTCATCAGTTATGCAGACACTAAAAGAGAGAAAAGAGAAAGCAGCAGGTCGTCGCGTCTGCACTTGCACTACCGGGAAACTGAGCAGCATAAAGGTTAATTTGAAGTCCTGAGAAGAGAGGTGTAGCAGTTTATCCGTGCTGGGTGTGTGCTGATTAAGTTCCTCGTTAGCTGTCTGTATTGTTGCACTGCTGGTGGGGGACAATAGGATACAAAGAGGGAAACCGAGTGTTGATTGTCAAACTGAGAGCTTGTCCGTTATTTTTCATGTCAAGATTTAAATACTTGTCCTTTTCCGTTTTTCCTCTTTTTGATAGGTTTCTCGTTGTTGACCTCAGCTTTGTTGTTTTCTTCTCTTTTCTGGAACTCTTCTTCTTCTTCTGCTTCTTCATCTTCTTTTCTTTTTCCTTTTCTTCCCTTTTTCTCCCCCTTTTGCCCCTTTTGCTTCCCTTCCTCTCTCTTTTCGCCTCTTCCTTTTAGCTAGTACTCCCTTATTACACACATCTCATATATATACTACCAGTATATATACTTATTTATATATATAGATATAAATATATACATATAACTACACCATCACACATACTTACTAGTATTAATATTTAGTGCTTCCAATACAACCACTGTCCCTATTATTCCATCGATTTTCCCTCCCAAACTTTTTTTTTTCTTTTTTTAGTTTATATAGTTTAAATAACTATAGCAACATCCACAACAACAACAACAACAACAACACCACTTTTTTTTCCTCCCCCTGTCTTACCCAAATCCTTACTCATATTATTATTATATTGTATTATAGAAAAAAAAAAAACCCATACCAAAGAATAATAACAAAATAAAAACCAAATATGTCTTCATATGATCAAAAATTTATTCAACAATGCGCAGATACCTGGATTGCAATCGGTACATGCGCTGATACAATAGGTCAAGTTGAAAAAGCCGTTGAAGCTTTCTCAACTGCTCTAAGATATTCTCCAAATAATGCTAAAGCTTTAACTCATTTAGCTCACGTTTATAGAACAAGGGATGCTTATGCAGAAGCTGCAGATTTATATAGAAGAGCTTTAGCTTTAGATCAAGATAATGGTGAAACTTGGGGTTTATTAGGTCATTGTTATTTAATGTTAGATGATTTACAATCTGCTTATACAGCTTATCAACAAGCTTTATTACATTTACAAAATTTATCTGTACCAAAATTATGGCATGGTATAGGTATTTTATATGATAGATATGGTTCATTAGAATATGCTGAAGAAGCTTTTGTTAGAGTTTTAGAAATGGATCCAAATTTTGATAAAGCAAATGAAGTTTATTTTAGATTAGGTATTATTTATAAATTACAAAATAAATTACAAAAAGCTTTAGAATGTTTTCAATATATTTTAAATAGACCTCCTTCACCTTTAACTCAAACTGATGTTTGGTTTCAAATTGGTACAGTTTTAGAACAAAATAGAGATTTTAATGGTTCAAAAGAAGCTTATGAAAGAGTTTTACAATCATCTCCAAATCATTCTAAAGTTTTACAACAACTAGGTGGTTTATATTCACAATCTGAAGCTCCATTTTATGATTTAGAAATTGCTTTACAATTATTATCTCAATCAATTGAATTAAATAATACTGATGCTCAATCTTGGTATTATTTAGGTAGAGTTTATATGACAAAACAAGATTATAGAAATGCTTATGAATCTTTTCAACATGCAGTTAATTTAGATTCAAGAAATCCAACTTTTTGGTGTTCAATTGGTGTTTTATATTATAAAATTTCTCAATATAAAGATGCTTTAGATGCTTATACAAGAGCTATAAGATTAAATCCTTATTTATCTGAAGTTTGGTATGATTTAGGTACATTATATGAAACTTGTAATAATCAAATTGGTGATGCTTTAGATGCTTATAGAAGAGCTGCATCATTAGATCCGGAAAATCCTCATATTGCTGAAAGATTAATGCAATTATCTAAATATGAAAATGAAGGTGGTGCTTTACCTCCTCCAATTCAAACTCAACATCAATTAACCATGCCTTCTCATCAAATGATTCAACAACAACAGCAGCAGCAACAACAGCAACAACAATTACAAGTCCAACAATTACAAACTTTACAACCAATTCAGCAACAACAGCAGCAGCAGCAACAACAACAAGCAATTGGACAAAATCAAATTCTACAACCTTTAAATCAACAATCACAATTCAATTCTCAGAAATTGGCAGAAGAAGAAGCAAATAGAAGAGAAAAGGAACAAATTGAACAAGCTCTTAAAGATAAACAATTAAAAGAAGAAGCTGAAGAAAATGAAAGGAAAAGAAAGTTAGAAAAGGAAAAAATGGATGCTGAATTAAAAGCTAAAATTGAAGCTGAAGAAAGAGAGAAACAAATCCAACAAGAGAATGAGAAACAGAAACAACAGCAACAGAAACAACAACAGGAAGAAAATGAAAGAAATGAACTTCTGAGAAAAGAGAAAGAACTTGAAGAAGCTAAATTAAGAGCAAAAGAAATTGAAAATAAAGAAAGATTAGTTAAAGAAGCAATTTTCGGAGATTCTAAAATTTCTAATAACTTACATAAAATCACACCTAACCCAACTGAGAATGATGTAAAATTAGAAAAATCAGAGGTAAATAATTCTTCATTACCAAATGTATCAACAGAATCTAAAACTCAAGGTCTTATAAAAACAGAATCTGAACCTGTATCTGAAACTCCAAATTCTGTTACTGCCACCGAATCTGAACCTGCCTCAGAACCTCCATTACCTGTATCAACTACACCAGTTTCTAATTCAGAAGTAATTAACAATGATAAAAATGTTGAAAATAAAATCAATGAAGATAAAATAAATAACAACAATGAAATCAATGATGGAATCAAAGAAGAATCCAATGGAATCAATAATGATACTTCAATAAATGATTTAGAAATTAAAAATAACAAGAGACCGTTAGAAGAGACTATAGAAGTAAATGGATCTACATTAAACAGTACAGAGAAGAAGCAGAAGATTGAAGAACCTGAAGTTAATGGAAACGTTATTGAAAACAAAGAAAATTCTGTTACACCAACTAAAAATGAAGAATCAACTGAAGAAAGCAATAAAACTACTATTGATTTGAAACCAATGGCAGTCGATGATGTAGCTGAATTAAAAAATAATATTGAGCAAGAAGTTGAAAATGACAAAAAGGAGACTGAAGGTGAACCAGAAGTTGAAAATGGTAAAATTGAACCAAAAGTTAGAGAAGTTGATGAAGATGAAAATTACGATGACTGATTAATATGTATATATATATATATATATATTATTTTGTTATTTATGTACAATTTTACTATAAATTATTAGGATACACTGTATATTTTGTAACTATGAATTTGTATATTAAGGACCTTTTTTTTTTACCCACTATCCTCTCTTTCACTTGGTCTCCGAACACATCAAGTAGCTATTCCACCACCGTATTTAGGAACTCGTGGATTTTTTCCAATACCTTGATTTTAACTTCATCAGGCACAGTTTTCATACCTTCGTTTTGTAAAATTGCGAGTAATTTATTGAACTGTAAATCTTTATCGTTTGAATTTTCAATAGTTTTGGATGTAACTTCTAAGAAACTATCGTACCAGCCGGAATTTCGTAGTTCCATTTCTAGTAAATTGTATATTTCTTTGTATTTGCCAGAGGACACGAGCTCTGTTTGTATGCGATCGTATATATCCGACATCTTGCCTTGGTGTTATGAAAGCAGGAAGAGGAAACAAGGATGGGCACACAAACAAAACGACAAAAAAACAAATCTTGAAACCGAAAACCGAAAACCGAAAACTGGAAACTGGAAACTGAAAAGCAGAAAGCAAACAGATCAGTTAACGCTAGCGAAGTTTGAGTTGATGATTGCCAGAGCAACAGCGTGTCACAGATGTCGGTTCCTGGTAGAGTGTGGAGAAGTGTACGTAGAATGAGCAGTGGTGTACCAAATTACAAAGAAGCACATAAGCTACTGAACCCTAAGACTACTATTGCGAAAATTGATTCAATCAAGCCATTGGCCAATGAAGATTCAAGATTTATCAAGTTACAAGGTATCGAATACACAACACCGTTAGGTAAGAAATCCAAATGGGAAATGGCCAAACGTTCAACCAGGCCTGAGACGTCTGAAATTGATGCTGTTATCATCATACCAATTTTAAAATATGAAAATAACGAAAAGGAGCTGGTGTTTGTTAGACAGTTTAGACCTCCATGTAATGGAGTTATGGTTGAGTTCCCTGCAGGGTTAGTTGATCCAAATGACAGTGTTGAATCATGTGCAATTAGAGAATTGAAAGAGGAAACTGGATACGTTGGTAAAATAGTTAAGAAATCTGTAACCGTTTGGAGTGATCCCGGTTTAGCAGATGCCAACTGTTGTATAATATGGATGGAAGTAGATATGACATTGCCAGAGAACAAGGAACCGGTACCACATTGGATGGACGAGGAAGTTATTGAAGTTGTCACAGTTAAAATGGACAATTTGGACGATACTTTAAATACATGGTCCGAAGAAGGTTATTTAATCGATGCCAAAGTACAAACACTGGTATTCGGAATGTCACTTAAATAGCTATATACAACACGGTTTTTTATCTATTTTACACACATTTTTCTTTCCATAATGTAGTAGTCGGGTTTAATCACCCTGCCGGATCTTAACAGCTTGTCTTGTGGGCTTTCAGTATGGAGTGTGAACCCCAATTTCTGATAAAAACGCAACGCTTTGTCATTACCACTGAAAACGGTCAAGCCTATACCAGTCAACTGCAAAAGTTCATCGTTTCCATCCTCGTATTCGTCTCTGTAATACTTGTACCATAGTTTGGAAAGCTTCAATGACTTGTTCAGATGTAGCACCAAGTCGTTCAAAAGGTCGATCAGATATGTGCCTAATCCTTGACCTCTTAATGTTTCAGCTATCTGTATTTCGTACAGATACAACAAGCACATACCATACTCATTGACAATTTTAAACGACAACAAGGCCAGTAGTTTGTCGGTGGTGTTGGATTCAAAAAGGATGTACGCTATTCCGGTATCCACTATCTCTTTCCGTTTCTCTGTTTTCCAGTCTTTCCCGTTGGTGGCAGTGTACAACCCACCGAGGTTGTCATCTATTATCGACACACATTTTCCAACATTCACATCACCAAGCTTATCCGAAGCATGCACTGCAACAGAGTTGATATTTGGCCATTTGGACAAGATTTCTTCGGTGTCCACGAGCTTCTGAACCGTGTCCAGCAAGATCTCCCCCTCCAATGACTCTACATCCATTGATCTTATCAGTTCTTGCACCGTATCTTCGTTCTTTCCGACATCAACAAAACAACTCGCTTACAGTTGCAGCGTGTGCTTTTCACCACATTTACAAACGTGAATAAAGCAGTTACAATCCACTTCTTCACTTTCTTATTGCTATCCTCTTCTCCTATTCCCTTATTCTGTCTTCAGCTTCGGTGGCAACAAAGATGTTGGTATTGTCGGACGCTATAATTACTAAAATGTTCAAGAATTTGACACCTGAAGGTGTTGCTGAATATCAGAGTACCATGTTGGCTGCTTTAAGAGAGTATCAGCAACAACCTCAGATAATACCTCCAAGAATCGTTACCACAACTGAATATTGTACCCATTTGTTCATGGCATCGACGGGATCAAAAGTAGGCATGAAAGCCATTACTGGTTCAAAAGAAGGGTTTAAAGGTATTACGACAATTTTAGATAAGCACACAGGATATCCATTAGGTATCGTTAATGGAGCAACGTTAACAGCGTTTAGAACTGCATTATGTAATACTCTACCATTGGTTAAATTTTATCCTGTTGATAATAATTACAGCAACGATGAAACATTGGCTATATTTGGTGTTGGAGATCAAGCAATTTGGCATACTATATTATCATTAATTTTATATCCTAATAGATTTAACAAAGTTATTATAATCAATAGGACAATTGCAAAAGCTGAAAAATTGGCTGATTCGTTTAAATCGGAATATCCAAACACCGAATTTATTCCAATCAGCATAATTGAAGATGGTGGTGAGTTAAAATTATTGGAATTATTTAAAAAAGTTACTGTTGCTTTCACTTGTATTCCAACTTCTGTGCCAACCATTACACAAGCGTTGGTTGATCAATGTGAGAAATCGTTGTTTATTGGAGCTATTGGATCATACAAACCACATATGACCGAAATCGAAGGACAAGTATTGAAGAACGCAATATCCAACGGTTCTAAAATCGTTGTAGATTCAAAAGAACACTGTTTACACGAAGCTGGTGAGTTGATCATTAACGGTATTGAAGAGAATGAATTGATCGAAATCACCGATTTATATAATGAAGACTGCGAACAGTTTCAAAAAAGCAAAGTTGTAGTCAGTAAACTGGTTGGTCTCTGTCTTATGGATGTATGGATCGGCAGCAAGTGTCTAGAGCAGGCCAAAGAAACGGGTGTCGGTGTCAACATCGACAACTTCTGACCAAGAATAGTGTGTAAAAATGTGTAAAATTCACCAATTGGTTTCCTGTATAAGCGAGAAAGTGAAAAATTTACTTCGGCGACGTGAAGAAAGATCGTTTTTGGTGTGAACGAAGCTGTCCTGGAGACCTGGAGGCTGCAACCGGGGGGACCATTAGAGTGCAGTGCTGTAGTGATGCTGAAACCAAAGACTTCTACAAGGGGGGTGGCCTTTATGGTGAACACTTCCAGACTATCCAACTACGACAAGCGTCAGTTACGCCAGAAACCAACAGTCGAAGTCTTTGAAAAAAATTTCAACAAGCTTTCTGTCTATAACCAGGATCAACCATCTGCTGTCTTCAAAGACAGCTGCAACTCAATAGATACTGTTCTATATAGGAAAGAACCCAATGTCAATTTTGTTAGTGATGCTTTGGACTTTTCAAATATCACATTTATTGCAGACACGTACCGATCCGATAATGACAAAATTACAGCTTCACAAAATCAACAACTCGAAAATGTAGATTTAGTTAAATTTCAGCTTCTCAATACCAAAATTAAAAGTTTATACAATTATTTAAGAAACAATTTGAATCTATTTAGGAAATCGCCTAATGAATTATTACCCGTTGAAGTTTCACTAATAATTAAAAAATTGATATTTTTCAATAATACATTAAATCAAAGAACAAAATATGTGCATAGATACATTAACCATGATGAAAATACAACTTACTATAAGAACATTAATGGTATATCCCGTAGTACATATTCCAAAACCAACAAAATTTTCAATGGTTTAAGAGCAGGTGGTTTATCATTATACGATTATGGGATTTTAATCAATTTCTATTATAGGAAAGTTGAGTATTCTAAAGCGATAGAGTTAATAATGGAATTAGAAAATAAAAATAATGGTTTACTACCAACAAATATCATGTTGATAAAAATGGAAATTATGACTAAAAATGTTAAAAATAATAGAGATATTTATGGCTTGAATATGTATAAATCAAGTAGAAAGTTACCATTAAAGAAAAGAGAAAATTATTTACAACTATCGTCAAATTTTGAAACTTTAATAAATAATTTTGAAGAAGGTAAAAAATCAAATAAATATTATGAAGATTGTGATTATATAGATTTCTTAATTAGAGGGTTAGGTTATAAAGCGGAAATTGACTCGTTAGATAAATTACTAGAAATTAAATATGGTATTAAAATCGATAGAAATGGAAGTAAATCTGTATATATTTTAGAACAATTCAATATAAATAAAAATGTTTCAAATTTAATAATACCAAATGAAAATATTTTAATATCGATATTAGATTCTTATACCAAAAATGGTGATTTAGCAATTGGTATAGAAGTTAACAATTTAATGATAAAAACATATTTTAATGGATCATCTAAAAAGTGTTTGAAATATTGGACATTTGCACTTAAATGTGTCGGTGTTTATAGTGATGCAGTTGAGAATTTTGTAAATAAGGAACTGAAACAGAAAAACCTTGTTGATTCGTTAGGAAATTCATTATTAGATATTAAATATCGTATGTTTGATTTAGTTTGGGATTTATCAACAAAGAATTTAAATACTATAACAGCAGATTTAATATATTTGAAAATCAAATATTCGTCTGTTGATAAATTAATTGAAGATTTACCAATTGTTGAAAAACAACTTTTACAATCAAAATTAAATCTAACAGAGTCAAATATTAAAGTACATCAAGAAGCATTTTTCAGTTATGTACGCACATGTTGTTTAGAATTGGCTGTTAGGAATAAATTTTTAGATGCAAATAATGTAATAGATAAATTTTTATCATCTGAAGAACAAAAATCTAATTTAAGATTCATGTTAAACGAATTACAAGAAGAATATGCAATGAAGAAAATCAAAGATGAAAGAAAACGTATAACTGAAGACGATAATGATTTCCAATTGTGGTAGATGTTTCAGTAAGTTTACAGGTTTAAATTTATGTTGAATCTTTATACACAGATCTGATGTATATATATGTATCATGTTTACTATATATAGAGAGAGATCTACTCTTATTTTATGTCTTAATGATCATTCCTTATATTCCACTTGTTATGAACCTTCTTCTGTTTAAAGTTATTTAGCAATCATTTATTTATTTATGTTTATATATATGTACTCCCCTTTATAATATATTCTAGTTTATATCAACATTTATTTCAAAGGCACTAGTTCATTTTCTGTCATATATTTGCTAGAGAAAATCCAGATCCATCTGAACCAAACAATTTGTGAGTAATGAGCCCAGGACATTGCTGATAGATTCAAAAACAAGCTGTTCAAATCGGTATATATTATCACATTTCTCTTGTTTGGTTTGATGTTAATGCTGTATTTTTTAAAAAAGCTAGAAACGGTTAGACCTATTACAGTATCTTCAAGTAGTTTAAACAATAATTCATAAGTTGTAGCTATCATACCTGAATATTTAAGTAGTATATTCCAGGACTTTAAGAAATAGACTCTAACACCTGTTTTTTGATGATATTTGCTAACGGCTTCAGATATAGATTTGTGGTTTGGGTGATTAGATACACCATCTTTATCAAAAGTGATTATAATAGTCTCCTTGTTTTTGTATTTGTTTTCAATAAGTCGTGTTTCAACGTCTAACGTTTTCAAAAGTTCTTTTGTATTCCAGTACTTGTTTATATCGTCAACGTAGTCTAAAACCTTTACCGATTCTATATTCAAGATTTTAGATGCTCTAAGCAATTCGTTTTCTCTGATTTCGCCTAATCCGTCGTACCCACCATTGGATAGACAAACAACGTGGACAAGGTTGTTGTAGTTTGATTTCGACAATTCAGTTATAGTAGGAGTGAAAAACATCGATTCATCGTCAGGATGTGCTGTGAATAATATAACATTGGAATTGATAATTCTGTTTCCAATAATTGAAGGTGTGTTGATTATGTTGTAGTAGCCAGAATTCAAATACCCGTCTACGTCTTTCAGTCCGTTTCTGTCAGTTAAATTCGTAAGCAGCTCGGGGATTACAGTACTTAGTGCCACCCAGAATACAAAAAAGATGGTCAAAGTGTACGATAGCTTCATCAATCCCATGTTCCCGTGTGGTCTGCGTATCCCTGTCTCTTCTTCAACACTTCCTAGCAGATACCAAGCCGCTTTCTGGGTTTTTCGACGAGTTTTCAGTTTTGACGGGGGAGAAAAGTTTCAGTTTGGTATTTTTTTTTCACCAGCTTCGGCAGTTTCCTTTTGTGTTTGGAACGGGACACACCAAGGAATGCTTTCCGGACTTCGTGTGGCATCACAGACTGCAGTACAGGCTGGTAAAAGATCTGCTGCCAGAAGATGTGTGGCAACTGCTTCAGATCTGTTCCATGAACAGCTCGAACAGGATAAGATCATGGATGAAGAACATCTGCAGAGATGTAAAGAGCTAGAGAAATATTTCACTGGAAGACCTTTTGATACCATTGATACATTCAAATTACCGAAGAACTCTTCAGGATTTATGGGTAAGTACGAGCAAGTGTACACATCTCCATATATATTAGTTGATGGTACAACCGCATTGAAAGAAATATATCATATTAAAGCCAACGACATCGACTCTAATCAAGCAAATATTCAGCCTACTGTTAGTTTAATATGGGATAACAACAGCTCATATGATACATATTTCAATATTATATTCAACTACGATAAGAAACTAAGGACAAAATATAACGATATAGACTTTGTGAATTCGATATCTTTAAAATTTCCACAAGAACTTAAAGATTTGTTAATCCAGGAATCTTTCAAACACGATTTGGAAATTTCGGATATAATTACATCAATAACTTCTCAATTTCCAAAATATACATTTGAACAAATCATGTTATTGTATGTCGAACTGTATCAAGATTTAAATGGGAATCCAGAGTTTATCAAGAAATTAAATCAATATATTTTGAACAATATAATCAAGTTTCATGATGATATACTAGAGAAAATGTTTACAAACTTACTGAGAAATGGGTATGTTGAAGAGGTTAAACAAATGGTTCAACTATGTAATGAAACTACCCATCTCAATGAAGGATTTTTACAGATCATTTCACCTTACTTCTTACAAACATATTTAAAATATTTAATCAAATCAAGAGATATTTTAAATTCCTTCAAGGTTTTAGAAGTCTTGATGGACAGGAAATATAAACCTAGTGTTGAAATCATTCAAGATTATATAAGATTATCAAGGGATCAAGCAATATCGTTAGATTCAGATTATCAACATAAAGCAAAAGTTTTCAATTTGTTGAATAAGCCTTTATCATCATTAGTTTTCTCCAACTCTGATAAAATAATGAATAAAGAAGTGTTAAATTGTATATTTGAATTCATACCAATTGGTCATATACCTTTATTATTAAGATATGTAAAACACGGCATGGAAGGTTCAGGAAATTTTGATTTGTTAATTTCGTTAATACATAAATTGTCAACATCTTTGGCGTACAATAAACTACCGGACCAAGACAAAGCAATTTTATTAACGAGCTTTTTAGATGAAATGGAAATTGATTCATCACTGATAACTGATGATATCAAACTTAAAATAATAGACTTATACGCTAAATGTCATTCACCTTTAGCGGTGCTACGCTGGAGTAGACAATTGTCAGATAACACCAGCCTAAACAAACCTGAAGTATTAAGTATTTTAGAAAGCGGATCTTCAGATAACGTATCTGGCACAATCGATATCTCTGGAGAACTGTAACGATTCTTGTAAATATATACAGTCTATGTATACAATATATATATATATATAACTTACTGGATAATGAATTATTAACGTAACATAAAGTAGAAGTTGATGATGGAGTATGAGCAAAACATACCGATATCAGCACATATCATTTGTTACCGGCAAAGTTTAAGTAATATTGCAAAGCTATATATACATATAAGGAGTTGGTTCTGTTATTTCTAACTGATTATTTTTGTACCTTTTGTTAAGAATTCAATATTTATTATACCGGCTGTGGTGTATCTGTTTTTTTGGAAAACAACTCAATGAACCTACTTTCAGTACCTTCCAAGCATGATTTATATTTCACCATTCTTATATTATCTGCATGTTTCTTGAACACGGCTTCAGTTTTCTGTTGATCTGACATTTGCATTTGTAACTGTTGTTGTTGCTGTACATTTTGTTGTGACAAGAGACCATTACCTGAATTCAAATTTTTATGAAAATTCTCTAAAATTATATCATCGATATTTTGGAAACTATTAAATATACCAATTTTTTCAAGTATTATTTTACCAATTGATTCGATACCTAATAAGTTAACAAAATACCAACTAATACCTGTAACGTAAGAAACATTTAAATCGGGTGTCATAATTGAAGATTGAAACATTTGTTTGAAATTATTAGTTAATTCAAAAGGTAATTTAAGTGCAATATATCCTTTAAAAAAATTAGACATATAAAACATTAAAATTGGTTGTGGTAAATAATTAAGTAAATTTGATTTCATTGTATCCATCATTGATTCATTTAATCCATTTGCTGTAAAAGGGTTTTTAAATTCTTGTTTCTGTTTTTTATCATTATCATTACTATCATCTTTCTCATCAATTGGTTCATCTAAAATTTTATTTAAATTTGATTTTTTGGTAAAATTTTCTGTAATAAAAGTTTTATGAGAATTCCATTCAGATTCTGTTAAACAAGACCATGAATTATTTGATTCTAATACACATTTATTTAAAAATTGTTGTTGACGTATTTTACTCAATTTTGTGAATTTTGGTTTTGGAGTCATCCAAATACCAACTATTTGACGCAAAATGTATACTAGGATCATAATTAGCGTTATAGGTAGTAAGACGTGAGTCTTAATTGCGGGGTCTAGTAGTATATCTGCCATTTTCTATTTATCTGTAGGTATAGCTCAAAGGATGTACAAAGGCTATTAAGCTGGGGATGAATGGGGAAAAGAAAATGGAAATGGAACTGGAAATGGGGGGGAAAAAGAGCCAAAAAGGAACGACTTCACTTATATAATGGTGTTGAATATAGAAGTAAAAGAAGAACACATCAAATTCATGAAGTGCGTTTGTCTGATGTGCTGAAAAGTTGAGTTTGTTAGTAGTTTCTCCCCGGCTGTTTCCCACAGAATTTCCTCCAGGGTTGATATACAGGCCGGTATGACTAAATTACGAGTAGCAGCAGTTCAATTGAACTCTGTATTGGGCAAATTTGAACACAATGCACAAAGAGCATGGGATATTCTTGAGTGTGGATTGAAAAATAGTGCTGATCCGAATATTATTGTATTCCCAGAGATGGCATTGACGGGGTATAATTTTAAATCTGAAAATGATATCAAACCGTATTTATCTAAATTTGGTGAAGGTAATACATATAAATTTGCCAAAAAAGTATCAGAAAAATTTAAGTGTCATACAGTTATTGGATATCCTGAAATATATAATAACAAAATATTTAATTCTGCTATGGTTGTTAATGAAAATGGTGATTTTATATTTAATTACAGGAAGACGCATTTATTTGATACCGACAAACTATGGGGATGTAACGAATCCGATATTGGTTTCCAGAAATTTGATTTAAATGTAAAAGGTAGTAATATCAAAACGACGATTGGGATATGTATGGATTTAAATCCATATGAATTTAAAGATATAAATAAGTATGAATTTTCTGATTTTGCTAAAAGTGAGAAATGCCAATTGGTTATAATTCCAACCAATTGGATGAATTCTGTATGGAAGCCAGACATTACTATTGAAGAAGTTGAAAAATATAGTGTATGTTTTAAACAAGAAGATTATGAGGTAAACGTTGATACTAAGAAAGTTGGATTTGCAAATGATTCTAAGAAGTTCAATTGTAAATTGGATTCTTATGATTATAATACTAGAACATATTGGCTTCACAGGTTATCGCCGATGTTTGTTGAAGGGCATGAAGAATATTCCCAGCATGTTATTATAAGCAATCGTACAGGCATTGAAGATAATTTAATTTATGGTGGTACGAGTAGTATATTTACATTTGGTGGTAAAGCGCCTATAAAACAGGAAGGATCGATTGCTGTTGATGTGAGAATGGAGGGTAGTTTAAATGCATACAGTGAAGGTATTTTAGTAAGAGATTTAATTGTGAAATAGGTGTGTAGTTTTGTTTGTTTGTGTTTTCGAATTTTTTTCTTGATATACATAGGATATTTAATAAACGTACAGATTAGAATACAAATAAAAGTAATAGGTGAAAAGAGACAGGGGACAGGGGAAAGTCTCAATAAGATAAAATACAAAGATACGTTAAGGGTGAAGGAGAAATAGAAAATGTGAGATACGGAGTCGTTGCAATAAAAGATAAGAGCAAGCTATTAGTTTTGTGCAGCTGTTTCAGAGGCATCAAAAGATTTCTCGTTGGATTTATTATCAGTTGTTGTAGTTTTATCGGTAAGATCAGTATCAGCGTCTGGAACTGGATGGTTAGTTTGAACAGTGCTGTTATTATTATTATTATTAGTGTTATTATCATCTGCATCATCTTCTTCGTCTTCTTCTTCATCATCTTCTGCATCGACGTCATTATCAGCGTCATTCAAGAATCCGGTAGTAGCATTATTAACGAATTTAGTAACATCAACAGAATTGTTTTCTTGCTTTGAAACTAGAGAAACGAAATGTTCGAATTTATTTTTACGAACTTCAATTTCTCTATAAGCTTTCTCTAATTCAGATTTCAGTTTCTCATTTGAATTAGCTAACTCATTAATTGCTTGATCAGTTATAAGTTTCTCTAAAGTCCATTTATTAACCAAACTTTCTTCCTTTTCTTTTAATTTTTTAATAAATTCAGAAGCTTTCCTAATAATTTGAGATTTGTTGGTATGAGTTGTTGGTACTAGTTCTTGTAATTCTCTAATTGCGTTATTTATAGTTTCCCTTCTACGTCTTTCGACTTCTTTGTGGTTGAGTTTCTTAATTTTAGCAATTTCAACAGGATCTGTTGAAGTTGCTTTTAGATTATGAGCTTGTAAACTGTTCAAGTCCATTTGATCGCCATTGTTGTTATTAGCATCGTTGGTACTAACAGATCCGTCAAGCACTTGACCATCTGTTTCGACCAAACCTTGACCGACTTCTTGCTCTCCGTGTTGTTCTTGTTGATCTTGAGCCTGACCTTGACCCTGTTCTGGTTGCCCATGCCCCTGTTCCTGCTCCTGTTCGTTCTCCTGCTCCTGTCCCTGTTGCTCTAGTCCATCGTCTTGCTGGTTAGAGTTTGCAGAGTCGCCGAAAACAGGATCAATTGCTTGGTCGGTATCATCCTTGTTCGAATCTTTGCCGTTTCCGTTTCCGTTGCCGTTGCCGTTGCCGTTGTTGAGATCAGACTCAACAGGTTTATCAGAAGCAGATAAAGATGAGTTGTTTTGGTTAATTGATTTAGCTAAGTCTTTAGCAACATTATCAGCAGCGTCCTGTATAACACCCGAATTTGACTTTGCCCTTTTAGAGTCGTTGCTAATGTCAGCCTCGGCGATGCTTCTTTTCTCGTGGATCATGTGTGTGTGTGTGTGTGCTGGACAAGGGGCCAAGAGTGCAACTGCGAGTGTGCAAGAGGAAGCCTCTCACGTGAGCAGGCGACAGAAAAGTGGGAATCGCAGCGCTTTATATCTGCGAGCGCAGCGCGGCCACTCTTTTCTGCGGAAACCACGTGAACGGCGCGACACTCGAGAAATGAAAATGAAAAAATTACTCGCCTTTTCGCCTTTTCGCCTTTTCGCTGCGCAGCTCAGCTCAGCTCAGCTCAATTTGTTCGAGTGCCCGTCTGTGTTTGCCGGGTCACGTGGGCCAATGCTGCTCTCGGCCGAAACACAGGCACCGCTGGGCACGTGATCTGCAGGGTGTGTCGGCGTGTCACGTGACTGCTTGTGGCGCAGCGCCCGGTCACGTGCACCGCTCTCCTTGCCTTGCCTTGCCCCCCCCATTTCCCACTTCTAGAACTTGCCTCAGATTAGTAAACCCCGTCTGCGCCTATATATAGCACAGCATTCCCACCCCCCCCACAATCATCATCCAGCTACCACTGCTGCTACCACTTCTTGCTTCCCCTGCTTAGCCAATCAACGAACTCTATCAATGTGCAGACCAAACACTTGCTCAGTTTGTCAAGGTAAATCTTGGATCGGATGTGGTAAACACATTCCTTCAGTTATGGATCATATTCCGAAAAACGAATGGTGTACTTGCTCTCATCCAGCTGACTCAGCAACTTCAAAAGAGTATCCACCCTATGCCGGTACAGGTGCCGCAGCTAAACTATGACTAGTACTCATATTCTTACTCGCTATCATATTTATAAGAAAATACAACAGAAATTAACACATTATATAATAATCTACTTTTTTTATACTTTATATATACATATCATATATATATATCATATATACATATCATATATACATATCATACACACACATTTCAACTAAAATACTATTTTGAACGTTTGTAAATTTTATCTAAAAATACTGTTAAAACATCTTTTTTAAACCCTCTAGATTCATCAATTTCTGAAATTTGTTTCCTTAATTTATTTGAAACTTCTTCTTCGTATTTATGATATAATTCATCAATTTTCATTTTTTTAAATAATTCTTTACATTTTAATTCATTTTCAGAATTTTTAATACCATAATTTTCATCTAAAATTTTCCTTTCTTCTTTCGTTGCAATTTCTAATGCTGTATTAATAACCCATGAACATTTATTATCTTGAATATCTGTACCAATTTTACCAATATTTTTACCAAAACAATCTAAATAATCATCTTGAATTTGAAAATATTCACCTAATGGAATTAAAATATTAATTGCTTGTTTTAAATCTTTTTCATCTTTAATACCTGCCATAAACATTGATAATGCAACAGGTAAATAAAATGAATAAAATGCAGTTTTATAAATAACAATAAATGAATGTTTCTTTAATGAAAATTTATTTAAATTAACTTCATCTTCAGGTGCTGTAATTAAATCTAATAATTGACCCATTTCAGTTTTAAATGTAATATCATGAAATAAATCTAATATATCAATATAATAATTATCATTTCTAAAATATTTCTTTAATAATATATAAATACATCCTTCTAACATAAATGCATCATTAATTGCAATCTCTTTAACACCTTCTTTTTTATACCAACATGGTTGACCCCTTCTCGTAATTGATTGATCCATCATATCATCAGCAACTAAAAAATATGCTTGTAATAATTCAATACACCAACCTAAAATTGCACTCTTCTTATATTCTAATTCTCCAAATTCTTCAAAATTTTTATAACCTTTTAATAACGCATATGTATCAATAACTGATAATCCTCTATTTAATTTACCACCTGGTGTATTATATTCTAAATTTTTTTTAAACCATTCAATTGCATCTTCTGGCATATCATTCTCTTTTAAAACTTCAACTAGCTCATTCACTAATTCCGGGAAAACCCCTAAAAACTTGTTTCTGCCTTCAATTTTATCCATCTCTTCAGCTACAATTGTCTCTCTTGCTCACCTGTTGCTTTACCAATAAACGCTTTCCACACAGTATCAGACTGAGCTTTCTCCAACGCCTCTCGTATAGTTTCCGTTGCCAGCGAAACGAGTCGGGAAAAAACTTTGAAATTTTTTTTGAAATTTTTGAAATTTTTCGCCATCGACGCGTCGCTTTTCCCACCCGAACAAATAAAAAAATTTTTGCTTTTTTTTCAGAAAAAAAAATTTTTTTTTTCACAGTTTCTGAAATTTCCCTTTTCGGACACTCTGAAAATTTTTTTTTTTTTTTGTTTTATCTTATTCTACCACTTCCGTCTTCACTTCCTCCCAACTTTGCATTTGCTCAACGTTCTGTGATACCTGTACTGACTTTCCCCTTTGTTTCTCTCCCTCAAATAAGTCTTTGTTTGAAATAGATAAAATAAGAAATGGCGGCTGGAAAAAAAGCAGTTCCTAAAAAGAATAACAATAAAACCAACAAGAAAACTGTGCAGAAGCCTGTTGAAAAAGTTGAAGAACCAGTCAATCAATCTGAATCTGAATCTGAACAAGAAGAGGATCAAGAAGAAGAACAAGAAGAAGAACAAGGACTAGATTATGATGCTTTGAATGAAAGTAATGATGATGACGATGATGAAGAAGATCTTTTAAATCAAGATATCGAACAATTATCGAATGACGAAGACGAAGACGAGGAAGAAGAAGAAGAAGAAGAAGACGTCCCACTTTCGGATGCAGAATTTGATTCTGATGCAGATGTTATCACGCACACTAAACTTACAGTTAATAATAAAATTGCTTTAAAAGAAGCTCTCTCTAGAATACAATTACCTTGGAAAAAATTACCTTTTGATGAATCACAAGCTTTGACTTATTCAAATAGAGTTGAAAAAGAAATTAAAGATATTTATGATGATACTGAAAGAGAATTGGCATTCTTTAAACAAGGTTTAAACGCTGCAATTGAAGGACGTAAACAATTAATAAATTTGAAAATTCCTTTTACAAGACCAAATGATTTCTTTGCTGAAATGGTTAAATCTGATGAACATATGGATAAATTAAAAGAAAAATTAATAGTTGAAGCAACTGAAAAGAAAGCAAGAGATGAAGCTAGAAGACAAAGACAATTGAAAAAATTCGGTAAACAAGTTCAACATGAAACTTTACAACAAAGACAAAAAGAGAAAAGGGAAACTTTAGATAAAATTAAAACAATGAAAAAGAAAAGAAAGAATAATGAATTATCAGGTAATGACGATTTCAATGTCGCTGTTGAAGAAGCTTCAAATGTTGGTAATGAAAGACAACGTGATAAGAAACAAAAAATTAGACAAAATGTTTCAAATAAACAAAATTCTAAAACTAAAAGACCAGGAAAAAGTAGAAGAAGAAATAAAAGAAAATAAGTTAATTGTTAATTTTACTTAATTAGTTAAACTAATAATTAAATAATTAATTAAACTTGTATTTTATCGTATAATTAATATTAATTTATAATATACATAACCATGTATATATGCGTATGTGTAAATAAACAATTACTTTTTTTATAAAAATGAATGCAACAAAGCTGGTATGTCCTGCTTTTCTAAGGAAACAACAAAAAAATAATAATAATACTATACAATCTCCAATTCTTGAAGCATCGACCATGTTTTAGAATCTAAGTATTTCTCAATTGAAATGTCATCGGATAATCCTTTACGTCTCCTAGTTTTAATCATGAAATCTCTACTTGATGATTCAATTGGAACACGTCTCAATATCGGTAAATATGCAGAATCATCTAATGGATTACCTGGCACTGATTCCCATTTACTAAATATTAATTGTGGATAAGCTAACCCTCTAGTTGATAACCTTAAATCAACTTCAAGTCCAACAGATTCAATTACTGGTATATATCCGATAACCTTCCATAATGGGCTTCCATCAATTCTTTCCTTTTCAACAAAAAAACCTCTCCTTTTCTCAATAATTACATCTAAACTATCAACAACTTCAAAATTGACAATAATCTCAATTTTATAAATAGGTTCCAACAATTTTGGCTCTCCTATCAATAATGACGCATGACATGCATTTCTCACCATCTGAATAATTTGTGAATTGTTCCTATCAATTTCTTCTTTTGCAAAACTAATATCAATGATCTTAAATTTAACATCATTTATTTGTTCGTCACATAATGGACCTTCTTTTATAGCCCATTGAAATCCTTTGATTATAATATCTTTATATTCATTTAATAAACTCTTATCAACTTCATCGGGTAATGTGTCATCACATAATATACATGTGCCATTTTCTTCATTTGGTCCTAAACTCCAAACTGATCTTGCAGCTAATGAATCCCATTTGTATACATTTCTTAATTTCTTGGCAATAGCTCTAGCTGATTCAAATTTAACATTTAAAAGTCCTCGTGTAATATCTTCTGATAAATCATTATCCAAAGGTTCAGAAATAATGGAAATAGAATTTTTACCATTATTTGATTTAATAGTTAATTTCACTCTTGATAACATATCTGTGGTTTCATGAAATTTGACCATTGGATCACTTAATTTTATATCAATATCACCATAAAGTATTCGTAAATCATGCAGTAAACAATCCATATATAATTCACCGTATCCAAAAATAGAATATTCACCGTTATCATCAACGTTAATTTCGCATCCAATGTATGCTTTATTAATTTTTTTTAATCCATCTAAAAACTTGTTCAAATCTTTTGGATTAAATGATTGTAAAGCAATTTTAAAAATAGGATCGATTATTTTATCATTGCCTTTGAATATGAAAAGATCATCATTGTATTCTTGAAAATTAAACCCATATATACTGGCAGACTTAACAATAAATGAATCAAGTCCGGGACCCGCTATTAATCCAATTGACCCTGCTTTTAATTCAGGTACATTTATTTTATATCTTCCACACCACATATAACAGTTATTTATTTTTTGAATTTTATAATCATTATTATTATTATTAGAATAACTTTCCCCTAATAGTATGACTTTACTATTTTGCTTAATTGATCCTGATAAAACACGTATGAACGCGTAAAAATGTTCACTGTCAACAGTGTCGACTAATTTAGAAATATAAGCAATCAATGGTCCTTCAGCGTCACATTTTTTAATATGCTCTGCAATTTCTGAGTTCCTTGGCCCAGTATATAAATAATTTAATTTCTGAATTGAGTTTTCCAAAGGAGAATAATAACTAATCAGTGAATCCACTAGTGCTTTTGAAGGGACACCTAAAAATTTAGTAAATAAGATTTTGAAAAAAGGTTTTGTATCTAATTTATATTTCGATTTTGGAATTCTTAGCCTCATTTTAGTTTCTATAAATGTTTCTAATTCAGGAGCATCTAGCGACAATGTTGCTGTAGTTAATTTATAGATAGGGGATAAAATAAATTTGATAAACGTCCTGGAATTGGCAGACTCTAAAGCATTTTCAGGTTTAACAAAAAATTTGTTATTTTCAAAATATATGTCACCCCATAATTTCCTAGAAAATGAATCAACAGAAAATTTTGTATTTTTGTTTAAATTATTAGCTTCAAAATAAACTTTAGTAAAACTGGTCAAGTTGAAAATGATATTGAAAACACTTGAAGAAAAACAAACATTATTCATTTCTGGTGATAATCTTGGTTCATCATTGACATCGATTTTCAATTCTTTACAATATTTTCTAATAGTTAGATTAACTTCTTCAATTGTACGCCTAATTTTGTAATATGCTTCTAAGGGTGGTAATCTTAACTCTAGAATTAATCTATCTAATTTTGTTAGCATTAACATCATTTTTGTATTGGTTTTGATTGCATATTCAATAATTAACTCTACTGTTTCAGTAACACTTTCAATAACATCTATGCATAGAACTACAGTATCGGACATTCTAATCGATAATGCCATTTCGTCAATAAAGTTACTGTGGCCAGGAGAATCTATAATATTCAAAAGCATTGAAGAGTCATTTAAATCAGGTAATAAAAGTGATATTGCAGTACTTTTTATTGAAATTTTTTTCTTTGTTTCAAGTATATGATTATCTGTATATCTAAGCTGTGTATCATCGTTATCTTTTTTCTTGAAATCGTGGGTTTGATTAACCAACATGTCAACAATAGAAGTTTTACCTGAATGGATGTTACCACAAAAACTTATATTTCGTACCCTTTCAGTGATACTTGACGTTTGCCACATGTAGTCTTTAGAATATGTTGTTTCTGGTAATGAGGATTCTTCTAAGGTAAATTTCTTTTCGGTCAGTGGTTCTATCATTGGTTCAGCCAAAGACTTAGCATCTTCAGTTGCTATAATAGTTTCCACTCCATTGCCAAAAGTTGAAGATAAGGAAGGATAATAAGTTTTATCTTCAGCAAGAACAATTTCATTGGCTTCCTCTGGTATCACATCACCGTCTTGATCGGTATTTTGTTTATCTATATGGCCATCTAAGTTGATATCAGATTTGAGGATGTTTTCTGTTTCACTATCTGAATCATTGTCTCCAGAGGAGGAAGAAGAAGACAGTGATTCGTTTATTGGATTTCCAAACTCGTCAAATAGCACATCTTCGTTATCACTCATTGTATGTGTTGTGTAGCTATGAAAAGGAAACCAAGAAGTGGTTGGTGAAGTCCAAATTTTTATTTTTTTCCTTTTCATGATGAAATTTCTCTCTCTTTCCTAATCGGGAAACTAACAATCTGTTTCAATCATTGCAGCGCTAACAAGCTGTCAAGTATAACTAGGAGCCAGCTAATTAGATGCATACATTCCCAGCGAATCTTGCATTTTTCTACAGACTGGCTCCCCCCCCAAAGAGCACTACAGCCGATGTTGTGGCTGAACACACAACCTCAAACGCTGCTGAGTGACATATCCATGAAACACATTTGTAATCTTGCTGTTATACATTTAGTACTGTATCGATAGCAGTTGTACCCTGTGAAAACTACTTAGTTAAAATGAATACCTAAGGATTCTTTTATGCAGAGAAAAACTCCATGCACATTTTTCAGCCTGGCTTACAGCAAATAGCGATTTGATAAGCCGAGAAGTAAAATGCAAAACCCTGTTCTCTTTTCTGCATTTTGGGTTTTGGGGATTTTCTTTTCTTCTGGCAATGGCTCTTTTGTGATTTTAGGGTGCCGAAATGGTTAAAGAAACAGTAATAGAAGTTAAAGTGGAAGGACTACCATCTACCAAAGACACACAATCAAGCGCTTCAGCTGATCAACTGTCTACCAATGATAATATTCAAGACTCTTCGGCTAATATTTCACATGGAGGTTCTGCCACCTCATCATTGCATCAGTTTCATATACCAGAACAGATAAAGGATATTGGACACCAAATAGCCAACGAAATTTATTATGATGATGATAATTTAGAAAATGTCCAGCATTTCCAGTATAAAACCGAACTTAATCACAGATTCTCAGTAAGTTCAATTGTCGGGCTTGGGTTCTCTTTAATGAATGTTCCGTTTGGTGTAGCTACAACACTTTCAATTGGACTAGTTTGTGGTTCTAATGTCACAATATTATGGGGATGGATCTTATTTGGATTTTTCTCAATAATGATTTCCCTGTCGTTAAGTGAAATTGCATCTAAATTCCCAACGTCCGGTGGGGTTTATCACTACTCGTGTATTTTATCAGATGAAAAATATTCCCTTATGACCTCCTGGTTTGATGGTTGGTATTTAACACTAGGTAATGTTTTAATGTTTGTTTCGTATGCCTTCGGTGGGTCACAGTTCATACTATCTATATTTGGGTTGGTTCAAAGTGATTATAAAGAAGATAGTGGTCTCATCATGTTGGTCTTCATTTTAATTATACTTCTCTCATCAATAATCAATATAAAATTTCAAAAATACTTGGAAAAGTTCAACGAATTATGTATTTATTGGACTTTTTATACAATATTATTCACTGATATTTTAGTTCTTTTGTTTGCAACAGACTTTCATAGTATAAAAGATATTTTCACATACTTCAATGCATCCAGATCCGGTTGGCCAGATTCTGTCGCTTTTATAATAGGAGGGATTCAATTTGCTTCTATGACGTTCAATGGATATGGTGCAATTGTTTCAATGAGTGAAGAAGTTAAAGTTCCAGAGAAGACGATTCCAAAAGGTTTGATTTATTCGATTTTTGCTAGTATTTTCACAGGATTGGTATTTATAATACCTTTGTTAAGTGTGTTGCCCGAAATGAATCGTTTATTGGATGATAATCCAGATATATTCCCTATTGATATAGTTTTAAAATTATCAACTAAATCATTTTTGGTTTCTTTTGTGATATCGTTTATGATTGTTGGTGCTATTATGTTTGCATGTGTTGGTGCATTAACTACAGCATCAAGAACGATATATTCATTAAGTAGAGATCATGGTGTGCCTTTCAGCAAATATTTTAAAGAATTAGACAAATCGACTGATGAGATTGTTCCAAGAAATGCTCTATTTTTAGCTGTTGCCACATCCATACTGTTTGGTACGTTTTCATTGATATCAACCAGTGCTTTTAACGCATTTTTAGGCTGTTCTGTTATGTCAATGAATGTTGCGAATGGTATACCAATTTTTTGCTCAGTAATTGATAGAAGAAGAAAAATTAGAGGAGCAACTTTTAAACTACGTAAGTTTGGATACATCATAAACATATGTAGTTGTTTCATGATCATTCTGACATGCATTATATTGTGCTTTCCACCTTCACTCGATATTGATATTCAATCAATGAACTACTCCATAGTTGTTTTCATATTGATGACAATATCAATTCTACTAGGTTACCACTACTGGGGCCGCTATCATTTTATTGGTCCATTGCTTACAGTTGAGCCGGACACTAACTCTGTGATCCAGCTAGAAAGAATTGATAAGTCTCTTTCATACCCAAAAAACATTGAAAATATTCAGAAATAACAGCAAACTGCAACACATCCTTTCTTGTAATTATGTATCTCTTTCTCTATATAGATATAAAACAAAAATAAAAGGCTGAGCCTCTCGTGCTGACGTAATTCTCTGATTTTCTTTGTGAGAATTTTTCAAAAATGAAACTGAGAAATAGAAGATTAAAGCACCCAATGGAGACTTTACTAGAGGAATTAGCAGCATCCAAGAACCGTGCAACATGTTTTCACGGTCTGTATTGCTAAAAAATGGATGTAAGAGGTACATATCTACTACTTCAGCAAGATGCGTGGCGAGAAGATCCAAGTTTCAACCCATAATAGCCAAAACAGAAACTGTTGTCGGTAATGAAAAATCAAGTGACATTCCGAAAGGACAAGTAATTGAGAAATCTAATGTTTCACCTGCAACTAATACTTCTGATTCTGTTTCCAGTTTATCTGAATTAATAGATAAAAAAATCAGTGATAAAAGTAAATCAAATAAAACGAAGAAAGTTGCACATGGTGAGAAAAATATAGATAAAGATAAAAAGACTGATAAATCACAAACGGAAAACAATAAAAAAGACACACAATTCAAAAAAGAGCAAGGTAAAGATAAAAAATCTTCAAACTCGAAATCTAACCAAGATAAAAAAAACAGCAAAGCTAGTAAAATCGACACAAATAACTCTTCCGTTAAGTTTAAAAAAAGAAAGAAAATGCCAGTCAAGGCTGATGGTACAAAATATAAACTCGACATTCCAACTTTTCTTTCAGTTGCTAATTTTGCAACAATCTTAAGAGTTAGAGTTCCAGATTTAGTTGAAAAATTAGATGAATTGGGATTTGAAAATATATCAAATGAACACATTTTAGATGCAGAAACTGCAGAATTGATTGCACAAGAATATGGTTTTGAAGTTAATCGTGATGATAACTTAGGTGCAGATTTGTTCCCTGCTGAGTTACCAACTGATGCAAAAAAATTAAAGCCAAGATCTCCGATTGTGACTATTATGGGTCATGTCGATCATGGTAAAACAACAATATTGGACTATTTAAGAAAGTCATCTATCGTTAAAAGTGAATTTGGTGGTATCACCCAACATATTGGTGCTTTTGTTGTTCAAACACCTGTAAGTAAAAAGAAAATTACCTTTTTAGATACTCCAGGACATGCCGCTTTCTTGAAAATGCGTGAAAGAGGAGCAAATATAACTGATATAATCATTTTAGTTGTTGCAGCTGAAGATAGTGTTAAACCACAGACTATTGAAGCTATTAAACATGCCAAAGCAGCAGGTGTACCTATAGTTATTGCATTAAATAAATGTGATAAAGAACAAGCAAATCCTGATAAGGTTGTTGCAGATTTATCAACAAATGGTATAGATGTTGAAGATTATGGTGGAGACACGCCTGTTATTAGAATATCTGCGAAAACTGGTATGGGTATGAAAGATTTAGAAGAAACTATTGTTACAATTGCAGATTTATTAGAATTGAAAACTGAGGATAAAGGTATAATTGAAGGATGGGTTTTAGAATCACAAGTTAAAAAAGGTTTAGGTAATGTTGCAACTTTTTTAATTAAAAGGGGTGAATTAAAACCAGGTTCAATTTTAGTTGCGGGTACTACATTTTGTAAAGTAAGAGTTATGAGAGATGAAAATGGTAAAAGTATTAAAATTGCTAAACCTTCTCAACCAGTTGAAATTTCTGGTTGGAAAGAATTACCAGAAGCGGGTGAATACGTTATTCAAGCAAAAGATGAAAATTTTGCTAAAAAAGTTATAAGTAATAGAGAAAAGAGGAAAAGAATGTTAGATGAAGCATCACAAGTTGAAGAAATGAATAAGCGTAGAATCAAAGCAGTTGAAGATTCTAAAAAGGAAGAAAAAATTCAAGAATATCAACTTCAAGGTTTCTCATTGGATGAAATTAAAGATTTGGAACCTGAATTGTTTGAAGATGAAGATTCAAAAATACAAGAAGTTAATTTTATAGTTAAAGCCGATGTCAGTGGATCTGTTGAAGCTGTTAAACAAAGTATAGAAGGATTAGGTAATGATGAAGTTATATCAAAAGTTTTATTTGAAGAAGTTGGATCACCAACGGAAACTGATATTGCTAGAGCAAAAGATTCAAATGCAGAAATTTTAGCTTTCAACGTTAAGGTCCCAAAAGATATAATGAATTCTGCATCAAAATCAAATGTTAAAATTAAAGAATTCAATGTTATTTACCATTTAATTGAAGATGTATTGAAAACTTTAACTGAAAAGCTTCCTGCGTTATTTGAAACAAAAGTTATTGCTAAGACTGCAATTAAACAATTATTTGAAATTAATCTTAAAGGTAAAAGTACCATGTTTATTGCAGGTTCGAGGGTTACTGATGGTGTTTTAAAGAGAAACCATACTGTTAGATTAGTTAGAGATGGTGAGATTGTTTATACTGGTAAAATAAAACAATTGAAAATTGTTAAGAATGATGTTAATGAAGTTTTGACTGGTGCTGATTGTGGTATTGCATTAGAACGTGATCCAAAGCTTCAAGAAGGTGATATTATTGAATCTATCGAAAAGATTCCTATCCAAAGACACTTGTAAATAGATATTGTACATTTTTTAATGACCGTGTAAATAGATATGTCATTATATATATATATAATATTATGAATCGATTATTTCTAAATAAAGATATATGTATGCAAATAAAAGAAGATCTATACATGTAGATCTATATATATGTGTGTTTCCTGTGTAAAATAAAGTTGCCACCAGGGCACTTTAATTTTTAAAAAAATTTGAAAAAAGGCTTAGCTAATATGATAAACTCAAGATTTCTCAGAATTGTATAAAGAATTTTCGAGTAAATCAATGAATATGGGATATAGTTTTTCTAGAATATATTTTCGTTGGGTATTTGGAGTTGAAGAATCTAATCTTGACTTAAATTTATTAATAAAGATACTACGTGAATCGTGAAAGTGAATTTTTTTCAACAGTTTTGCAATCCATGAATCCAGCTTATCGGACTTTGTTTCATAATTCCGCAATAAATAAAGAAGAGTTTGATGATTAAATTCAAATAACAAATCAAGCAAGCAGTTGATTCTTTCTCTATCAATGGTACAACATTTCAATTTGTTATATGCCTGTTTGATTAAATCAAGTTCTGTAGGATCATTTGTAAATGGTTCTATAGAATAATCGGAGTTTGAGTCGGATTCATTTATATCATTTTTATTATCACCAAAGAGTTCTCTTGAAAACGGTATCACTGACTCTTGTTCATCTGTTTCAAAGTCATCATCTTCACTGTTTTTATCTTCATCTAATAATGTGGAAATTGATTTTTTACTTTGTGAACTCCTACTCATTTGTCTATTATTTGAGCCCAGTTTCTTCTTAATTTTCTTTTTAATATGACCAATGGTTGCATCATGAGGGAGTGAAATATCTTTGAAACTAGGAGAAACCCAAATTGTTTCTTCGATATCACTTCCAGATTCACTATTATCCGCAGTTGAAGTTTCTGATAAATAATCTTTTTCGGTGTGAACCCTTTCAACCATTCTTAGCCAAATTCTTCTTCTTACAAAATCCCCAAATCGGCCAACGCCTGACCATTTATAACTACCAAACCTAACTTTTGAATAGATCCATCCCTCATCATCAACGTCATTAATCATCATAACGTGCCATTTTTTCCAGCACCATTTCCAATTATTTGCAGGTTCTGGATACATTGATAAATTTGTTAAATTTTTACCTGTAAGTGTTTGATATTTGGGAGGATCAAGAGGGTATAAAACAGATTGGCCACTATATAACTTTATTCCAAGAATTGTTGCACCACGTTGATTTTCAATAATGACTTCATACCTAACAGACGATTCATTCAAATTCTGATCAATCGCCAATTTCTCTAAATCTTTTAGTGATTCATTCTCAATTGTGAATTGGGATAAACATTTAAGAAATTCATCAGCTTTATAAAACTGTGGCATTCTAGTGATACCTTTATCCATATTTTCATAATGAGTTATAGCTTCTTCAATTTGATTTCTTCTGTCTTTTGAAAGTGTAGAAATGTTGGAAATCTGTGATGTAAGTTCTTCCTGTGTTAGATTAGACAGTTCATGGTCAATATTATTGTCATCACTATAATCTGAACTACGGTCGGAATATGTTGAAACAGGACTTAAATTAGAGTCATATGACAGTTCCCTTGTTATTGGATCTTCATTATCTAGTTGATTCATTGTCACTTTTTCATTCAAACGATTCCGTAGTCCAAATTACTGGTAGCTTCCGTGTTTGATGTGCAGCCTGTACGTCTAACTTGTGGGCATCACCTCTTTTGTTAAACAATGTAGCGCATATTTTCGCATCGGAGTCACATCGTTTAAATATAGTCTAGTTCATGCAATGGAAATACTTATTTTATTTTCACCGACCAAATAAGAGATGGTAACCGGTAGCATATAGGTTGGCAATTGGGAATAACAGTATATTGATTTTTTATAAGACTTCGGTGTGTATCCCAACAAACAGTGAATTCGGGTCAACAAAACTTTACTTGGTGAGCTTTCGTTTTAAGAACGAAATGGGCAAACATGTATCACCAAGTGTCGTCGTATTTTATATAAAATGTGTGCTGATATCTTGTAGTGTGTATTATACTGTAAATGAAATTAATATCAATCAAAGAGATATAAATAATTGATGTTTTGATGTGCTGTTCACTGTCTTACTAGTGTGATTATTTGCAACGCATTGTGGTAGCAACGATGTTTATCGGTTATGTGTAAATGCTAAATACTAAATACAAAATATAAAGGTAATATAAATACAGCAAAAACAAATTTTGAATATTTTTCACAATACTCCAGCAGTGTAAGAATTCAGCCAACAGGTAGATGCCCATCGTACCCAATGTCTTCAAAGCTGCAACAGTTGCAGCATTGTCTTATCACAAACAATAATCAGCACAAGAAAAACGCGTCACGTGACCCCGTTGCTACTGAAATTTTTTTTTCCTTCTTTTTTGTGGATCAGAAACAAGTTGAGACAATTCAACAGAATCTGCGAGGGAACGTTGCACAGGTGAAATATCTGAACAAAGTAAACAGTTCAAGGAATTCTGCTTTTATAGACTGGGAACCATCCTGTAAATATAGAAAATAAGAAATGGCAGCTAGCGAAGTAATAGATGTGGCTAGTGAAAGTGAGGAAGGGAGTTCTGCACCAGAGAGCAAGCTTGAGCTGTTTGATAAGTATGAAGATAAAACTGATGAAGTCAAGAAACAATTTGTTGTGTTAGCAAATAATCAATATATAAATAGACTGAAAAGTCTATATTCTGCAACAAATGAATTTATGACATGTGACTGTACAGAGGAGCTTGATTCTAATAATGAAAATCAAGCATGTGGTCCTTATTCAGATTGTATCAATAGGTTGACCAATATTGAGTGTGTTGATGATCAATGTAATTGCGGTGATTCGTGTTTAAATCAAAGATTTCAACGTAGAGAATATGCTGATATTTCTATCTTTTTAACTGGTAGTAAAGGTTATGGTATGAGAGCCAATAGAATGATACCTGCACATACATTTATTATTGAATATATGGGTGATGTTATTGATAGTTTAGAGTATAAAGAAAGGAAAGAAAGATACGATAAAGAAGGTATAAAACATTTTTATTTTATGATGATGCAAGATAATGAAATTATTGATGCAACTAAAAGAGCAAGTTTAGGTAGATATTGTAATCATTCATGTGATCCGAATGCGTTTATTGAAAAATGGGTTGTTGACAAACGTTATAGAATGGGTATTTTTGCCAAAAGAGACATTTTAAAAGGGGAAGAAATCTGTTTTGATTATAATGTTGATCGTTATGGTGCTGAACCTCAAAAATGTTTTTGTGGTGCTTCAAATTGTCTTGGTGTTATGGGAGGAAAAACACAAAGTGAAACTGTCAGATTATTGCCTCATGTTATAACAGAAGCTTTAGGTGTTCGTGCAAGTGATGAAAAGAAATGGTTAAAACTCCAGAAAAAAAATGGTAATAAAGTAACATCTGATAACATAGATTCAAATGTTAACGTAGAATTTGTCAAATCGTTAGATTTGGATCCTGCTGATCTTTCAGATATTGCCAAACTTTCAAGTTGTCTAATGCAACCTGAATTAGATTTAATAGTTATTTCTCGTATCTTGGAAAGATTGCTATTAGAAGGAGATGAACCTCTGGAGTCTTTGTTGGTCAGATTTAATAGATTACATGGTATTCAAGCATTAGGTAACGTTTTAAAAACTGTTTTAGCATCAAATAAAAATAGTAAACGTTTAGACAGTGAACAAAAGAAAATATTGGTTGCAGTTCTTACTATTCTAGAACATTGGCCTGAATTAAAAGTTAAAAACTCAATTCAAAATGGAGAAGTTGAAGAATCTTTACAAATTTTCAAATCTAAAGGGGTCTCAAATGAGATTAAATCACAAATTGATTCATTAATTGAATTATGGTCGACTCTTGAAGTTGTTTATAGAATCCCCAAAAAACATGAACATGGTGATATCCCTCCTGTAACACAAAAAATATTGGATGATAGAAGAAGCCGATCATCTGAAACTCCGAATGGATCATCAGTTAAACTTCCAACAGGACCATCGAGTAATTCAAAACAGAAACAGCCATGGGGGGATATGGATATTTCTTTACTACCTGAAAATAAAAAAATTGAAGGACGTCCATTACCACCAGGATGGGAATGGGCCATTGATAATACAACAAAAGTTAAATATTTTTTTAATAGAACTTCACATGTTACACAATGGAAAGAACCTAAATGGGATGTGCAAGATGAAGAACTAATAAAAAGAAAACGAAAAGAACGTGAACTGGAAAGAGAGAAAATGAATGAAATGAGAGAATTGAGAATATTAGAAAGAGAACGTGCATTGAAAAGGCAAACAGACTTAAAAAGGGAAGAACAAAAACATAATGTTTTATCTACTATTATTGCCAAAGCTTCGAAGGCGGTACCTGTTGATTCTGCAAAACCTAAAACGAAATCGAAAAGTGTTACAATAAACGAAGAACCTAAAATTTTAGATCCAGAATCAACCGAATATAAAGAAAAAAAATGGATATCATTATTTGCCAAATATATTCCAAATGTTGTTGCACGGTATGAAAAGGAGATAGGAAAAGAAAAAGCAAAACATTTTTCTAAAGAATTGGCACATATGTTGGCAAGTAAAGAGATGAAAAGACATCCTGATGGCTTGATTCCATCTAATTTAAGTGAGGAAAGAAAATTGAAGACTAAAGGTTTTGTTAAAGATTACATGTCTAAAGTTTTGAAAAAAATTGAAGAAAAGAAGAGGAAATATCCAACAGTAAATGGGAAAGATGAATCTAAAAAGCAAAAATTATAAACATTCATTAAAAGAGTATTTTGTAGAATCTATGTGTACAAGTATTATATAAATTTACAAGTTTATATATAAAATATGTATAAAAAAAAGTAATAATAATTTAATTCAAATGAATGAGCATTACAGAGAGTGTGTTTAAAGTTTATGATTATACATGTCTTGTGCACATGCGTGTGTGTGTGTGTGTGTTTTATTTTCTTTTAGTTATTTTTGTATTACATATATTCTATTAAGTTTCCTTTTATATATACGTAATTAGTCTAAAGTTTTGCAAAAGCTTTTTCAATAATATCAACTAAGATATCAACATGTTTCTTTCCGAAAACTAAAGTTGGTCTTAATCTTACACCTTGGTCACCACAACCACCGATATTTAAACCTAATGCTTTACATTCAGCTAATAATTGGTTTCTTAAAGCAGGTGTTTCAAGATCAAAAGCAATAAAGAAACCTCTTCCTTTACCTCTTAAGTTTAACATTTTATCAGTTTTACCGCTAATGGCTTCAAGTTTTGAGTAAAGATAAGCACCAGTTTCGGTAGTGTTTTTTAAAAGATCCTTTTCTTTGATTTGCTCAATAATTGTTTTGGCAATTAAAGCTTTTGATGGATCACCACACCAAGTGTTGAATTGTCTAAATGGTTGATCACCGGCTAAACCTTCTTCACTAAAGAAGAAACCAGCATTTTGCATTTTTTTAGAAAATGTCATAATATCTGGAGTAATACCATAATGTTCATGTAACCACATCTTACCAGATCCTCCACCACCTGTTTGAACTTCATCAACAATTAAAAGTACATCATGTTTTTTGGTAATTGCTCTAACACCTTGGAAGAAAGCTGGTGATGCATGATTATCACCACCTTCGGATTGAACTGGCTCAATAATTGCAGCGGCAATCTTAGCTGGATAATTTGTAAGAATCTCATCTAAAGCTTTAAGACATTCTTCTTCTTCAGTTTTGTTTTCTGCTTCGTATTTCTCTAATGGATATTTTAAAGCAGGGAACGGAGATTTTGGCCAATCAAATGCAGGAATATCTAATTTGTGAATTGCTTTGGATCTAGTAGTTGATAAAGAACCAAATAATCTACCATGAAAAGCTTTTTCAAAAGATAAAATAACCATGTCGGAAGTCCCAGGTAATTTGTTTTCCATTACTGAAGTTAATTCCTCTTCAGTGAATGGTTTACCACCTCTCTTTTTATGTGCTTGATACATGAATGCAGCTTTGAATGCCATTTCATTTGCGTCAGAACCTGTATGTGCAGTGCAAACTTTATCTAAACCTTTTGGAGCAACAGATAATAACCCTTCTTTTAAGATACTGTAATAATCAGTTGAAGGGAAACATGCTAAAGCAGGTCTATTACATAAAGCAACTGCCATTTCATCAGAGTGTGCAGTTTTCAATAAAGCAGGGTTATTGTAACCTAAAGCGATTGAAGAAATTTGGCAATAAGAATCTAAAAGTTTGTTACCATCAGCATCACAAATATAATTACCCAAGGATTTGTAGTAATCTGTAACAAAATAAGCAGCTTTGGTATCGTAAACGGTTGCTAACTCTTCAAGTTTAGCTTTTGAAACTGGACCTGGAATAGAAGTTTTAACTTCAGGTGCAGTTGGTTCAGTTGGGAAGTAGAAATCGGAAACAGACATTGGCCTTGCAAACAAGCAAAAGAAAAAAGATATCCTGACAAACCACAAGTCACATTCCAGCACTTGTGTTGCAGGAAACCCAGTTGTTTAAATACCGTTATCCAAAACCGTTGCCGAAGAACGTATATGATAAGGAAACCCAACTCCGATGCACAAAAGGCGGAATGCGAGGTCCGCGCCTGGGTCGCTGGCGTGTGTTGGGATCCGAAAGTGGAAACTTCACCAGCGGGAACACTCTGTGGGTTGAGTGCATGTTACTGCTGGATAAGGGTACAGAGTGGGCGGTAAGAGAAGAGCTGCACAGGTTGTTTGAGAATCATGGCTACGGTGGATATTGACAGTAATGCTACAGTGCTTTTGATGGGCCTGAAAAGATCAGGTAAGTCTTCTATATGTAAAGTTGTTTTCCACAATACACAACCATGGGATACAATGTACTTAGAAAGTACAAGTAAACCCACCACAGAAAATTTCAAATCGTTGATAGATCTTGCAGTTATTGAGTTGCCTGGACAGTTGAATCTTTTTGAACCTGCATTATACGATTATGAGAAACTATTTGCTTCTATAGGTGCATTGGTTTACGTTATTGACTCACAAGATGAGTATCTTAGTGCACTACAAAATTTAGCTTTGATTATAAAATACGCTGTAAGTGTTAATCCGAAAATTCATATTGAAGTATTGATTCATAAAATTGATGGATTATCAGAAGATTTTAGATTAGATACACAACGTGATATTATGCAAAGAGTGGGTGATGATTTATTAGATTATGGTTTAGAAGGTGTTCAGATATCGTTTTATTTAACTTCAATTTTCGATCATTCAATTTATGAAGCTTTTTCGAGAATTGTTCAAAAATTGATTTATGAACTACCAGCTTTAGAAAACTTGCTTGATTTATTGATGCAATACAGTAATTTCGATAAAGTTTTCTTATTTGACGTTAATTCAAAAATTTACGTTGCAACAGATTCTTCACCTGTTGATATACAGAATTATGAGGTTTGTGCAGAATTCATCGATGTTTCTATTGATTTGGATGGACTTTATGAATCCAATAATCAACAGCAACAGCAACAACAATCAAAACGTAACTCGATTGCTAATTCACTATTTGACGATCAAAATACCCAATTTCAATCATATCCAGCAGACGACTCACTAGTGTCGCAATCTTCTAAGCCAACTAAATGCATATCGAGACTTGAAAATGGAACAATGTTATATTTGCATCAAATGATAAGAGGTTTGGCATTGGTTGCGGTAAGTAGATTGGATGCAGAAGACGAAACAACATCGATGTCAGTGATTGATCATAATGTTGCAATCTTCAAAAAGAGTTTAGAGAAAATGTGGGAACATGCTAAGTTTAGGTAATTTTCTTTGTTTATATAATTAGGTTATATAGAGTATACACGTAACATTTTAATTTTACTTTTCTGGTATATACGGAATAGTGTTAACATAGAGGAAGCTAGAAGTGAAAAAGAGAGAAAAAGTTTCAAAACAGTAGATAAAAAAAATATATGTTTAATTCGACAACTGCAGGATTCGAACCTGCGCGGGCAAAGCCCAAAAGATTTCTAATCTTTCTCCTTAACCGCTCGGACAAATTGCCAATTTACATGGAGCAAAGTCATGTATTTGGCTAGAAGAGTAGTGTTGATATTACAAATTAATTTTTGTTATCTATTAAGAATAAAATTTTGTGAAAAGTGTTTGAAATTTAAAAAAAATGAAAGGTTTGTTGGTTTTTGCAAGTAACTATTTTATATTACATTAATATATTAACTCATAAGTATACTTTAAAAATCTTTTTGCATAAAAGCTATAAAAACTGACGGCAGTATGAATAAGATAGAATTTTAGAGTCAAGATTGTGCTTTCACAAATTGGCTAGAACAACAAGTACACTACCAATGTAAAGTAATTGGGCAGTATTTAATTACCATCTCATTGTTACAAATGCTTATATATGCAGGATCAATTGTTTTAAATAATACTGTTATTTATTTTATTTGTGTTTGCTCAGAAAAATAGGAAATGAAACAAAACCTATTGGTTAGGTAAAAATGATAAGTTGTTGAGCTTGCTCTTTAGCAACCACACACTAATATTACACTGAAATTAATCTGAGTTTAATATACTAATTTTTTTAGAAAATAATAAAAGTTGGTTCATTAGAAAAATAACTGTTGGTTATAAAAGAAAATTAAGAAATTGTTACAGATTACTTGAATTGAATATACGTTTCTTGCGAATGCATTTCATATAAATCGTCTAAAAATAATACCTTGGATTTGTCCACAAAATATTCTGCATTAACTAATTACAAAAGCTAAACAGCTAATAGATTCGAAACATGTTGAGATAAATGCGTGTCTCAGCTTTACATAGCACATTTATTTTGCATGTACCACAATAAAACAAGATACGTGATAGTGGTTTGTGTGTTTTAATTTAGTGATATTGTGACTTGTATCCTTAACATATAGGTAAAAACATAAATAGTTTTTTCAAACTAATAAAACCGAATACTTGTAGGAACGAAGTAAAACATGAAAATCCCAACTGACAAAAAGCTAAACTGTCGGAGCAAAAAAACGTTTGTGAGCTAAGAGGTTCGAACTCTTGCATCCGAAGATATTGCGACCTGAACGCAACGCCTTAGACCACTCGGCCAAACTCACAAAAACACCGGTTTTTGTAGGGACAGGGTATTTGACAATAAATATTAGTGCTTATAACACCTGTGCACCTATTTGAATTACTTAAAAAACACCGACGCGTCGCTCGTATTTAACATGTTTTTTGACCTCCGAAAAAAAATTTTTGAGTTAAAAGGAAAAAAAATAATTCTGAGTCTGAAATTTTTTAAAGGTATGTAAAGACCAACAAACAAACAAACAAGATGGAATCCGATGACGATATGCCGTAAGTGTTTTTACCCAAAAAAAAAAAAAAATTTTTTTCAAATCAAGAAAACCTAAATTTGAATAAAAGATGTTTACTAACATTAGTTGTATTTTTATTTTGTTTATTTTTCATTAAACATTAAAATATTATTATGTTACAGAACCTTATCAGCAGCTACATTGGCAGCACTAGCATCCTTCAAAGAAGAAGAGAAGGAGAGAACCGACAAATTTGCTAAAATGTACCAACAAGCAGAAACTGAATTTGACGATCGTCAGAAATTAAGCATAGATGATTTTAAAGAAGATTGGCAATTATCACAATTTTGGTACAGCGATTCAACCGCTGATATATTGCTAGATGCATTGCTTGAAGATGCAACTGAAGATACCGTTATCTGTATTGCAAGTGCACCATCAGTTTATGCCATAATGAATAAACGTGACCTCTCAAAATTACCTACTAAACACATATACTTATTTGAATACGATAAACGATTTGAATTACTTTCAGGTAAAGAACATTTTGGATTTTATGATTTCAACGAACCGGAAAATTTCCGAGATGATTTGAAAGGTAAAGTTGATAGATTATTAATTGATCCACCGTTCCTTGAAGTTGAGTGCCAGAAGAAATCATCCGAAACAGCAAAATTGTTATTAAAATCAGGTAACAATTCAAAATTGATTACTTGTACAGGTGAAAGAATGAAAAGTAACGTGCTGAACAACTACAGTGATGTTCATGTAACCGATTTCTTTCCAGAGCACAAGAATGGTCTCAGTAACGAGTTTAGATGTTATTCAAATTTCGAGTGTAAGCAATGGAAATTTGCTAAAGATAGTTAGTAAAATGTCTATATACCGTTTATATCTATTCAATGTATTACAGTGCCCTGTTCCCTTATACCCAGCGGTACAGCTACACAGCTGTACGGCCTCAAACCGATGTACGAGCGGTACGAATTTCCTTCGGAAAAACGATTACGCTATACAGCTACGTAGTGCTTTAAAATAATTTTTTTCTCTCTCTCTCTATGATGGCTTATGGTACAGATGCACATGGTACAGTGCTACAAAATTTTATTTTTAAGACTGGTTTTTGTCGGTAAAAGTGTTATATAGAGAACGTTATAAGGGCATTAAAGCTTATAATCGATAACTAGGGAATGCATATTGTCTTGGTACGACACTGTACTCGAATAGATAAGAGTAAACATGGGATATCCCCTGGCCAATCTGAAATATCTCTGAAAGGTATTAAAAATAATAATATTCAAACAAATGATCAAAATGGTATGGCAAAAGAAGGAAATATACAACAAACCGCTGAAGAAGATGAAGATGAAGAGGAAGAAGAGCCGTTCAAATGGCTTTCAAATTTTGACCCTCCTTTAAATGAGAGAATTGCAGCTAAAGAAATGGATAGTGCTTTTAAGAAAATTTCGAATAATGTTGCTAGTAAGAAACAACCTAGGAAAATCATGTTACATTCATCGCCGTACAATCGTTGTATTCAGACAACTGAACTTTTGCTTGATAGAATACTTCATTCTAAGCAGTTTGATAACAAGCCTAATATTAAGCTGAGAGTTGATCAAGCGTTATCTGAATGGTTAAACGAGAACTACAATTTAAAATATTTGCCACCTAACGATGATGGCTATTCTATGATAAACAATGTTAATGCATATTTAAATCAAATGAATTTTAATTCTGAAACCAATGTTATTAATAATAAAAAGAATTATGGTTTTAATCAGCAAACTAGACAACAGTTGAAAAATGTCAAAGATGCAACATGGTCGTATAACAAATTAGGTCATTGCGGAGATTATGGCGAATCAGCTTCAAGTTTTACCTCTAGATGTTTTAAGTATTTGATTAATTTACTACAGTTTTATTATGGGAAACAAGACTCCACAGAAGATAGACAAATGGTAGTTGTAATAATTTCACATGGTGCAGTAATATCTACTTTATTACAAATTTTGCTAGGTAGATCAGTTTTCAATGAAATTCCTTTGTGCACGCCGATATATTTTAAACAAAGTGAAAGGCGTCGATCAGTTTTCAAATTGAGAGACTATGATTTTAATTTATCCAATTTACTATCACCATCTTCAGATAAAGAATTTTATAAAATTCTTGATTCACCAATAGATTTAACCAAATTAGATCCTGATAATTTAAGAAGTGAATTAACTATAGGGACAACAGGATATACTACCATTATTCAAAGCATACCGAAAAAAATAGAATCGCCCAAATTAACAAATTCAAGTACCAGAAGGAGGAGAAGAAATACCATTAATATTGGAGAGAAAGAGAAAGATCATAATGAGGATAACGGAATTGAAACATTAAAACAAACCAGATCATCTCGACAATTATATTTACTAAACAAAGATACAAGTGAGGAGAAAGTAATTGATTTGGATAAATTACATAGCTATTTTGGAGGTGATGGTTCAGAAAGTGAAAGTGAAAGCGATCATGAAAATTTTGATGATAATAAAGGTACTGAAAGTTTGAAAAAAAATGTTTTCAAAGGATCGATAACTTCATTAAGCTCATTTAATGAAGAAAATAAAAGTAAGTTTCAACTGAATATGAAGAATTTTTTCTCTAAACCTTCACCTATTAAAAGTGATCCATTTTCTCATTTTTATTTAACTACCAGTTCAAGTTATGATACTGAGCTTTCTGATTATGATGAGTTTAATATGTCTAGAAGAGGGTCTGAAGATAATGGAGAAAATAACGAAATGTCCAAAAAAATTGGATTCAACATTGATTATGATAGTTCAGAAGAAGAAAATGATATGACAGATAAGAAATCCAATACCAGTGAGGAAGGAGAAGACGAAGAAGAAGAAGAGGATGATCACATTTTATCCTTTGGTACGAGAAATAAAGTTTATGAGATAACAAAGAAACTACAACAAGAGGTAAATTCTAGTAATAATTTAAAAACAAACTCTAGCACTATATTTGATGGTACATTTAGTAAAGGTCCAATTAGGTCTTCCAATGAATTAGAAGGACTCAATAATAAATCAGGATCCAAACTAGATTCGGTAATCAATGGATTAGGAATCAATAAACTGAATAGCAATGATACTATAAATATAGCAAACACGAATGCTAACAGTGGGAGTAATATAAAATTGGTGATACCTAAATTGATATCGACACGAAACATGAATATGAAAGTTAGGGGTGGATCTGAAGGAGAGGAAATAATAGAAGAAAACAATAATAGCAAGAAGAGTTGTAATAATTTATTAAAGAAAATGGTTGCAACATCGCCAAACGGATACGGATTAAGTGGGGATGCATCAGATTCGGAAAGTGAATCGGGATCAGACTCAGAAGGGGGTTGGTTTGGTGGGTTTTCCAGATGAAAAGGTGCAATGGCTGGCCCTGTGAAAAGAAACGAAAACAGGGATCGTCCTCGTTCAGCGAGCGGGATCGCGCGTTTCGAGCAAAACGCGTTAAGGTTTTGTTGCAGCAGTTAGTTTGTTCGCTAAGGACAGGGCAATTTTTTGTTTGGTTTGTTGATGAAACTCGGGTGGCACCTGCTTTGTTGTTTTGCAGTCAACGTTTCTATTCTCTGCTCTCTGCTCTCTGCTCTCTGCTCTCTGCTCTCTGCTCTCTGCTCTGCACTCTATTCATCTTGCTGTGTATATTCCTTGTTGTTTCTTTTTATATATATTCATTTATATATACATCAGAAGTTTAGTTTGTCGTCTGCATCAACTCACTTCAGCAAAGTGCTCAGCTTCAGCTTCACCCTCTGTTTACACTGGATCATCCACAACAAGTCATTCTAATATCATTGTGTTTTCCTTCCGTTTTTGCACGAAATAAACTCCATTAATATACATCTAAACCCTTCCTCCAACATAGGCGTTGCTTATTATATTCATTATAAGACACTCATTAATACTGACGTTTATTTATATTCTGATACTTTGGCAAAAAGAAAAGAAAAGAAAACAGAAAAAAAGGAAAAAGGAAAAAGAAATTTTTTTTTTCGTTTGTTTTCTCTCATCAAATAATCAGTAAAGCATTATCATACACATAACATATATAGACACAATATACTAATTGTTACATTATATTCATCAATCAATAATTGCATTTGGAGTTTTCTTTAGTTTCCTCCTATCATTTTTTTAGCATAAAGCATTGAACTTCTAATAAAATAATCTACAATGGCAAATTTTTTTAAAAAAATTAATCAAAACAAACATTCTCCTAAATCCAAACAGACTTACGAGTCCCCTCCAACATCTGAACTACCTACCCCTCCTTTGAAGAACATTTCAAGTGGTACTCCAGGTTTCAACGTTGAAGGTGGTAACTTTACTAACAAAACTGATAATAATAACACTTTTCAATCATCGGTACAACCTTTAATTAATGATTTTACCAATCAACCTAATTTAAATAACAATACATCATTATCATCCAACTCTCCAAATAGTACCAATAGAATTGTATCGAATTCTTCAAGTTCTAATACAAGGAAATCAACCAATTCCCGAAGTTTTAAAACTCCTTGGAAGAAGAAGAAACTTTACAATTCCCCATTCCCTAGAATTGGACATGCTGTATCTTCTATAACGTCAAACTCTGGTGCTTTATATTTGATGGGCGGATTGTCTGGTAATGAGGTTTATGGTGATATGTGGGTTTTAGAACCAATACGACAATCAACAAATAATAATAAAGATTTCCCCTATATTGCATCACCAATTGAAAATCATAAAAAAGTCCCATCCCCTAGAACAGGTCATGCTTCAATTTTAATAGGGAATGCTTTTATAATTTTTGCAGGTGATACTGCAATAAATGATACTCATCCTCTGGATAATAATCTATATTTTTTCAATATTTCTTCCCTTAAATGGACAATTACAGCACCAGATGGTGAAAAACCTTGTGGTAGATATGGCCATAAAATTTCAGTCATAAATTCCGAAATTTCTGAAAATAAATGGGCAAGTGAATTATTTATATTTGGTGGAGAAATTAATGATGAATTTTTAAATGATTTATGGAAATTTGATTTGTCAAATTTTAGAAATCCTCTAAATAAATGGATTAAAGTTCAACCGAAAAGTGAAATAATACCACCTAAATTAGCAAATCATTCAATGACTGCTTCAAATGATAAATTATATATTTATGGTGGTCATAATGATCATTTTATTAATGACAAATTTTATGCTTTTGATTCATCAAATAATAGTTGGGAAATTTTAAATTTAAAAGGTCCTGCAAAAATCCCACCATTATTTAGTCATTCTGCTGCTACTTATGGTTCCCTTTTGTTTATATATGGAGGTAAATTATCAAATGAATTCAATTCGGATGATTTATTCATAATTGATTTGGTAAGTTTAAAATGTTGGAAACTTAAAAATCATTTATATAATAGTCCTGGTCCTAGATATGGTCATTCTATTACAGTTGATCCAAATGAAAGAAAAATATTAATTATGGGAGGTGATATTTATGATAACGATTTCGACGGAGTTTGTGATTCAACTTTAGGATCAATTGATGAATCTAATTTTGCTTTATCAAGTTCAGTTATTTATGAATGTGATATTGAAAAAATTGAAGAATTTATTGATAAAAGTTCAATTAATAAAAATCCTAATTACGTTGAAACAAAATCAATTTTACCTTCTGCTTTTGGTAAAGATTATGTTACTAGATCCGAATCCAATATTAATTTACAAGATTCTCCTAAATCTGCAGATCTGGTATCTTCTACACCTTTAGAAAATAGTTTTGAAGTAGACACAATCCCTGATACCAATAATATTGATACCAATAATATTGATACTAATAATAATAATAATAATAATTTAAAAGAAGTTGAGGAAATTAATACACCATTAATTAAAGTTAGTACGAATCAGATGATCATTAATTCAGATCATGATTCAAGTGATGATGAAAAAGATCAGAAAACTATCAATACAAACAGTAATTATTCTTCAACTCCTAAAGATGAATCCACAACAAACAACGATTCTTTATTATATAAAACACCGGAAGATACTACATCACCAATGACATTATCAAGTTTTCAAACAAAAGGCTCAAATGCTATTGATTTAGGATCTAAATTTTTAACTCCTTCAATACAGCAGGCTCCAAATTTCACTTCTGCTTTTTCACCTGCAGTAGTTGAAAGAGACAATGAAAAACTTCAGAGTTTAATTCGTATGATAAAAACAGTTAAAACTGAAATGAAAACCAGTGTTAACCAGGCAAATGAACAAATTGTTAAATTAGTTGAAGAGAATAAACAATTAAAATCTCAAATTGCAAGTAAAAGCATCATTACAAATGTTGATGCAGAAAAGACACTGAAAGATGATAATGGTGATACCAACATTGATAATGATGAAAGTATCAATAATATCAACCCGGATAATGGTAATGGTAATGGTAATGATAACGATAATGAAGGAGAAAGAGAATATGAACATGCAAATATAGTTGGTACAAATGAAGAACTTCAAAATTTCATAAGTACAGAATTATCAACAATACCCGATTTGAAAGATTTATTAGAACAACAAGAAAATAAAATCAAACAATTAACAAATGAATTAAAATCAGAACAAATTTTAAAAGACAAGATTTATCAACTGGAAGCTGAAAATTTAAGTTTGAAAGATAAAGTCAATATTTTTAATATTGAAGAAGATAACGTTGATATCAACTCTGATATTAACGATAATGATAAAAATATTAAATCTGAATCCAAATCCGTAGTGATCAATAAAAAGCTTGACAATTTATTAGAAAAATGGTGTAGCGATGGACCACACGTTTATATTGAAAGGGAAAACAAGAAAATAAAAGATTTAGAGAATAATTATATTGAAATCAATAAAAAATTATTGTTATCGAATAATAGATTTAAAGAACTTGAAATTTTATATAATGAATCTAAAAATTCTTTAAATTTATCACATAAAGCATTATTGTTATCACAATCTGAAAGTAAGAAATATAAAGTAGAGATTGAAAATTTAAAGAATAATATTGAAGATTTACAAATGAAGAAGAGGAATTTTTCTAATTCTAATTTACGTTCAACTTCTTTACATAATATGAATGAAGGTAATGATTCAATTTCTAATATAAACAATTCTAATTTAAGTGGAGATAAAGAAATTATAAGTGATGAATCAAATATTGAAAATAATGATATATTAACAAATATATCAAATGAAGAAGAAAATGAAGAATATTTTGAAGAAGGTACAAGTTTAATAGATGATAGATATGCGATTAAAATTAAAGATCTTGAAGCAACATTATTTATTGTTACTCAAGAACGTGATAATTTACGTGATGAATTAGTTAAAATTAAGAAACAAATGTATAATACAAGGAACAATTCAAATAGTACTTTTACACCACCATTATTTAGCTCTCCAAGTTTTAATTAAGCTATAAATTTCTATAATATATATTGTATGTTTTCCTATTATATAAATATATCGATATATATATATATATATAATTATATAATTAATTAAAATAATGAATTCAAATATCAAGGGTTTCATTATCCCATAGATCTGTTTCATTAAAATCTAAATCCATCAGAGCTGAATTCATTTCAGTATTTTTATTGAGATCAATTTTACTACTTGAATTTGAACCTTTTATTTTTGATAAATTTTCAACAACTTCGTTTAAATTTTCTTTTGTAATATTTAAGTTATTTTCAGGATTACTTAAAATTTTATTTTTATTTTTACTCTTTTTATAGTTATCGTTATCATTATTATTATCATTAATTAAATTTCTTGAATTATTACTAAAACTTGATGATGATTTTCTAGTTGTATTATTACTAGTATTACTAGTATTACCGGTATTATGTTTACTATACGATTGTCTTTTTGAGAAAGATGCAGTTTTCATATGCGTTAAATTTGAACTGTTATCAATTTGATTATGATTTTTTTGCTTACTTTTATCATTACCATTGCCAATACCAATACCAGGACCATTACCATTATCGTAATCATTATCATTATCATTATCATTTTCTTCAACTAATAAATTTGATTTAAAATCGTTAACAAAAGACCAAAAATTATTTGAAACTGATTGAATTACATCATTTGAACTTTCATTAGCTAAAGATTTAATAGGAGTATTAATTTCTCTTTTTTCATCATCTAAATTAGTATTTAAAAAATCATTTTCAAATTCTTTATAAATCATATTATCAAATTGTTGAATTAAATTTAAAGGTTTTGAAAACCAAGATTGTCTTTTATCATAATCTAATTTATTATAAGAAGAATTAAATGAATCATCTAATAATGGATCAATATTTGAAGTAGTTGATTTAATTTTAATTTTTTGTTTTAAGGGAGATTTGGGTATATTTTGATTATGCGATTGATGCTGTTGTAATTGAATATTTTTCTTTAATTGAGTTTCAATATTTTGTTTTAAAACACGTAATTCTAATTCTTTATCTTTCTTTTTCTCTAATAATTCTTTTAATTTATTTTTAATTTCTAAAATTTCCATTTCCTTTGAAGCTAATAATCTAAAACTTTCTGATAATCCATCATCAGTGAATATATTTTTAGGAGTTGGAGAACTTTCCATTACTAAAGATATATCTGTATTTACAGTTTCAATACTTGATCTTGGGCCATCAAAATTCAAATTTTCTTCAATAGTACTATTATTATGACTATTGTTATGACTATTGTTATTATTATCATTATTTAAAGATTGAGGTAAAGAAGGTGATAATACATTATTATTTTTAAATTGAAGTCTTTTAGGAGTTATAAATTCATGATTTGAATTTAAATTGTTATCTTTAAATTTAGAATTATTTGGATCTATAACGTTAAATCCTAAATTTAAACTTTTTTTAACAGAATTATTAGCTGAATTTGAATTACTACTTGTAATTGAAAGAGATTTCAAATGCCTTCGAAGTGGAGATTTTGAACGTGATCCTGAAGACACGGTAGCAGATCTTTTTAAATTTGATGCTGGAATTGTAATTGAGTTTGGATTGGAATCAGGAATTGAATTTTTGTGATCGGGCGTTTTAAATAATGTGACATTACCTGAATGTCCATTATGATTTTGAGTGTTTTGAGTATCTGATTGTTCCAAGTTCGGTTGATTTGGAGAATTTAAAACAGGGTCATTATCAACAATGCTGGAATTGTCTGTGCCCATAGTTACCTGAATTTTTATAAAGAAGCCCTGGGGGAGAGGAGGAGGAGCAGGAGGAGGAAGAAAAGCACGGAGCTGGGAGAAGACAAACGGGGATTTTTGTGTTTACAAGACAAGAGACACAACACACACTGTGAGAGAGACCAGAAAACAGCGGCGGATTTTAGCGTTTTGGGTGTGTAACGGAGAAATGTGTTGAAGAGGAAGCAGGAAGACACTTTGGTCTGTGGAAGATGGTAGAGGGATATATTAGAGAAATCGAAGGGGATGAAGATGATAACACTATTGAAATCATACCTGTACCCCATTTTGTTGTTAAAAGTAAGATTTTCACACCGTATAAGTTATTTGAAACTGGTAGTAAAATATTTTTAAACATTTGTAGTAATTTACACATACCAACGAAGGAAATAGTTGATGAGACAACTGGACAGATTATTGAAGATTTTAGACCTGGTGTTTTATTTGATAAGATAGCTAAAGGTGAATGGGAGATACCTATATTAATAAGTAAATTACGAGATGTTAAAGATAACAAGAATAACAAAAGTTTGTTAATTGAGTGTATTATAAATGATAGATATTTGAAATGGTGTTTAATAAATGAATCGTTAAAAGATATATTGGTTCAGTGGTGTTTTGATGCGATTGAGTTTCAAATTGGTGGTAATTTTTTAATTGATAGAGATTTTATCAAGTTTCCTAAAAGGGAATCGATTGGAGAGAAAATACCTAAAATGTTTATAAATATTGATAAGATCAATAAAGATACCAAGGAATTAGAAGATTTGAGTAAAGATTTATATGAAGGAGACGAAGATCCTATAAATTTTATTAAAATTGATGAGCATAAAGAGAACGAGGAAAGGGAATTGAGTTCGTTAATTGGTAATAAAGAAGGGAAATCCAATTTGATTGTTGAAGTTGATGATTTTAAATTGGATAAGAAATTAGGTAAGAAATTAGACAAGAAATTGGATAATGTTAAAGAAAGGAAGATAAGTTTAAAAGAATATAGATTTGAAGTTAAATTTAGGAAATTAGAAGATAATTATACAAGGGATAACTATAAATATGAGATGATAATAATACCCCAATTTGAAAACATTGATATGGAAGCAGTTAGATTTCGATTTGATAAAGATGAGAAAGAACTGAAAGTTTATTATGTAAACGAATGCAAGATTGAATTCCCGATGCCTTTAGACATTATTGGAGACAAGTATGTATTATTTTATTTGAAACCCGAGAGACATTTCAAACTGTATATTTAACTAAAGACAAAACTATGTAGTGTATATATATGAGTGTAATTAAAGATCCAAAACGTTATGGTTGTTTTGACGGGATAAGGAAAGATTCAACTTGGAGCTGATGAAATTAATTATAGATTTTATAATTGAAGATTTATTATTATTATTATTTGCGTTTGCGCTTGAGTTTGAATTTGATAAAGGTAAACCGTTTTCATTTGAAGAAATGGAAATGAATAAGGAGAAGGGGAATAGCCAAATAGTCAAACCGAAGAAGGAAGCAATTTCAGAGAAATTTGGATAGTAAGGTAGTATAAAATCTGGGTCCAGTCTTTGATCGATTGTAGGTATGAAAGGATTGTTGAAATAATTAAACCATAGGAGGTGATTTATGAAAGCCAAAAAAATTGAGAATAAGAATAATGGGTTAAAGAAATTAATATCAGGGAATTTAACTAAATTAAAAGAGTATATGTAATTAGTGAATAAGGTGAATAGAGACAGTTTCCAAGGGAACGAGTCGAACAAGGTTAGCAATATTTGGAAAGCTGAAATGACCAGTAGATAGTTTTTCAATAGTTTTTTAGTAAGTACTAGATTTTCTTCGATTAGTTCGGAGAAATAGTACAAACCTGCAGCAACGGAGAGTGTTGCAAGGATGAAAGCGAAGACAATGCCGATGATTGCCAATAGTTGTATAAACATTGTGTGTGTTTAGGTGTGTAGGTGTGTAGATGTTCCTTGATGCAGGAAAAGGAAAAGAGAGTAAGAAACCCTGAAAGAGAGTGTGTGAGACGGAAGAAAAGTATAAAAAAGGAGTGAACCGCTGTTGGGGGTGGGAAAGCCAGCATAGACGGTGTTCCTTTTGCCGGGAGACTACAATCGTCTGTGATGAAGTGCATACAAGCTGAAACATATCCCGCAAGATCATATTGGGATACTTCCATTCAGTGGGGGACAAGTTGAACGTGTACAGATGCACACCTATTCCCAACACACTCTATGTACACCTGTTATGCCCTCTGAGACTTCTTCTGTGTAGCTCTGAAAGAGAGAAACAGAGACAGTACCGCGTCGTCACGTGACCTTATCGGGCGCGACTGTAGTCATCACGTGACCTGGTGCTCACGTGACCTTATCGTAAAAAATTTTATTTTTTTATTTTCATTTTTTTTTATTTTTCTTTTTTTCCAAAAAATTTTTTTAAAGTTTTTTATTTTTTTTTAAAAATTTTTTCCTTTTTCCTTTTTTTTTTGTTTTTCCTGTTTTTCCTGTTTTTTTGCCCTTTTTGCCCTTTGTTGCCCTTTGTTGCCTTCTTTCTTCATACCCTTCCCTCCTGACCAACCACTGCCATGCCGTTGTCGTTGTCGTCTGACTGCTCCGTTCTGGCTGACCTGCCTGCTGACGCCCTCCTCTTGAACCACACCTCCTCGTCTTCTGACTACTCCCTATCAAACAGAAGCTCGTTGCCCGATGTCTCGAATATGACTAATACACTCAATACCAATATGATTATCAATAACAACTTGTGGAATAACACATCCAATAACAACCACTCTTCATCAAACGAGTCTCTGTCTAACCTTACTTTCACCAACTGGAATTCCAGATTCTTGAACTCTAATAGTGCCGATGTCGATGTTGACGTTATAGATGATGACGTTTTAGTCAATGGTATCAATAACTCAAATAATGCTACTATCGGTAATAACACTAATATCCGTGCTAACCCCGATCTATCTTTTCAAAATATACTTTCACTACCTGTGTCCCCTATTCAACATACTTTAAAGTCAAATAACAACCATCTCACAAACAATAGATCGTATCAGTTCTCGTTACACGACCCATTTTTACCAGCTTCTCTTTTGCCAAATTCAACTAATAATAATAATAATCTACTCAATAACCAGTCTCTAATTAATAATCAATTCTTAAACCCAAATTCAAAAATACCTTTAAACTCAAATCCAAATCCAAATCCAAATGCAAATTCAATTTATTTACATCACAATACAAACACCACATTAACCAACCCAACCAGTTTAACATCTTCTTCATGCTCAAGTTTAAATGACCATTTCTTATCTCATCAAAATGATCATATTAATAATAAAATTAATAATAAAGTTTCAATTAATAATAGTGCTACTATTGCTAATAATAAAACAAATAAAATTTTATTTAAAACTGAACTTTGTGATACTTTCCAAAAAAATGGCTTTTGTCCTTACAACGACAAATGCCAATTTGCTCACGGTTTCGATGAATTAAAATCAATCTCAAGAAACAGGAAATGGAAAACTAAAATGTGCAAAAATTGGTTGGAATCAGGTTATTGTAGATACGGTAAAAGATGCTGCTATAAACACGGTGAAAATGATAACGGCTCTTCCGCCGTCTTCCAAGAATCTCCAAGTATCATGTTGAATCACTAAGTTGTTATTTGTTATTTGTTACTTGTTATTTTTTTTCTAATATTTTATCTCTACCCCCCTTATCCGTTTTGTGTTTGTTATTTCCAACTTTTTATTCTTTTCTATTCTATTCATCAGGTTTCTTATTATAAATTTATTTTTTTCCCTTTCTTATTTACTCCAGGTTTTGTCTCTTTACTTTACTTTACTTTTCGTCTCTTATCTTATCTTATCTTATCTTCTCTTTCCTTGTTTGGTTGTCTTTGGTCCCTAATTAATTTATCTTACTTTTTTTCTATATATCTATCCAGGCCTATATTTATTTCTTTTCTTTACTCACTTATTGTTTTATTTATTTGTTTATACATTTGTCTTATGGGGGTCTTTTTCTATTTATTTTCTATACTATCCTATTTATTTCTATTGTATACTTCCAACTATTTCCCTAATATCCTTCAATCTACCCGGGTTGCATCCACCAACTCATGCGTCTCGTTTATCCACCGTGCCAAGCCACCAAAAATTTGGCACATGAAAAAAACCAAAAAGAAAAGAAAAAGGAAAATTAAAATAAAATGTTATGATTCCATATTTAGGTTGTCGTTTCGGGTTGCTGACAGATATAACACTTGTCTTCGTTTCTTGCACTTTCCCACTCGTTTTTCCCTCAGTTGCAACCACCCAATGTCAGATTTCCATCGCCGGTTATACTCCAAATTCAAAACTGCTGAAGATACACTAGGATTTGATTTCTCCGAAGACGCCGAAGACGCAATTGATACTGATAATAATTCAGTACCTGAATCTAATGACAGTGCAGATGATATAATATCTTGTGACTGGAGTGATATATTTGACTATAATGATATATATTGTGACTCTAAAGGTTATAAATTCCAAACTTATTATAAAGAACCAAAATCTATAAATGATGAATATAAAATACTATTCATTGGTCATCACGGTGCTGGATCAAGTGGTTTAACATTTTCTAAATTAGCTGATGAAATTTGTAAACAATCAAATATATCTAAATTTAATACAATACCGGGGTTTTTCACTTTTGATTTTAGAGGTCATGGTAAAACTTTTAAATTAAATCAAAATGACGCAAATTCAAATTATAATATTTCAATCGATCAATTAATCGACGATTTTAAATTCGTATTTTACCATTTACTCAATAAAATTATAACTTCAAATAATTTAAATCCTGAAAAATTATCAATATTTTTAGTCGGTCATTCACTTGGTGGTAGTGTCGTTTGTAAATATTTAACAGAGTCTTTAAATCAATTATCCAGCTCTGATAATCTATCTAAAAAATATTTAAATCTAATAAAAGGTTTGACTCTAATTGACATAGTTGAAGAAACTGCTATCAAATCATTGCCTGCAATGTCAAATTATCTTAACAACTTACCAAATAACTTCCCAAATTTAAAATCTGCAATCGATTGGCATATTAAAAACGGTTTAATTAATAATTTCGAAAGTTGTAAATACTCAATACCTGAAATTTTATTTAACGACAAATTGGAAAATAATTGGAAATTTATAATAGATTTAAAGAAAACTGAAATTTATTGGAATAATTGGTTTAAAAATTTATCGTCAAATTTTATAAATTTACCTTCAAAATTTAGTAAAATGCTAATTTTAGCAAATAATGATTATTTAGATAAAAATTTAATTATTGGTCAAATGCAAGGTAAATATCAATTGGTTGTTTTCCATTCAAATAATTCAAATAATTTAAATGATATTTTAACAACAACTACTAAAAATATTACTTTATCTGACTCAAATAAACTAGGCCATTTTTTACAAGAAGATATACCAATAAAATTATCAATAACTTTGTTAGAATTTGTTGAAAGAAATGATAATATTTCCTTCCATAAATTATCAGGGAATCCTCAATTAGATCTTATAAATAAATTAAATGCTAAATGGAATATTAAAAAGTAAATTAAAATAAAATAAAATAATATATAAAGTAAAAACAAAAGGGACGGAACAAGGAGTAACGGGGGGGGGGTAAGTGATAGGAAGAAAAAAATGAGAAAAAAAAGTCACTACACAGCATTCAACACCTAATCGATACACATTGTTTTATTAACTTCATTTTTTTCAAGTTTATTTAAAACTGCTTCAATTTTATGTCTACCCCATGAAAATTTAGGATCAATTAAAAATGGTCTTAAATCAAATCTGTTATCATCTGGTGAATATTGTTCTGCATGATATGAAGGTGTTGAAACTGTTTGTTTATGTCTATTAATACTATAATACCAAAAAAATTTATTAACTTTATCAGATATTTCTTGGGGTGTTTTATCATTTTTCCATATATGTAATAATTTTATAAACATTGAATATGGTCCACATTTATCAATTTTACGTAATCTTCCCATCATACTTAATTCATCATATGTAAATCCCATATCTAATTCATCACTTTGAATATAATTTTCAGTAATTGGCTCTAATTCAGCTGTAGGTGTTGCAGTAATAAATTTTTCTAATATTGGCATATCAAAATATTTAACTGACCATTTAATAAATTTAATTAAATCATTTTTAGATATACCTCCAATTGGATTTATATCAGCTGATGAACAATCATATTTTGTTAAATACCCTCTTAATTGTTCATCAACGTTAGCAGATCCTAAAACTAGTAATCCCGTTAAATTAGATTTATTTCTAACCCATGGTAATAATTGTGCAAATAAATATGATAAAACCATTCTTAATCTAGCTTGAATATTTTGTAATGCTAAATTTTCAATATTTGAACCTCCAAATATTTTATAAATAGGTTTTTTACCTGTTGTAATTTCAAATAATGAAATTACTGAATTAACTAAAAGATCCATATTTAAATTAACGTGATAACTACCAATATATTTACTTAAATTAAATGCTCTATCTTTTGTATCATTTGATGAATTAGATGTACCCATATAACATGTATGAAATATCAAATTTGCTAATTCTTGTTCACTTTTAGGTATTTTATCTTCTTTAATTATCATTTTAACATCTTTAATAACTTGCTCATTATTTTTTTCACATTCTTGAATAACTAATTTACACATAGAATGAATTATAACAGCAGTTGCACAACTATCAATACCACCCGATAATGGTAAAAAAAATCCACTACCTTTACAACGTCTAATATAATCCCATAACCAACATGCAGGTCCTAATGCAATTTCTTCTTCAGGTAAATGATAAAAACATTCTTTTGACAATGTTGGCTCAATTGAATTATCAAAATTAATACAATCCGGTGATAATTCGATTTCTAAAAAATTTCTTTCATAAACTGGTGAAAATCTACTTTGAATTCCATGTGATATTAATGCTCTATATGATCTAACTTCTTCTAAATCAATCGTTGCAACTAACACTTCAACATCATCTAATGAAAATTGTTTACCTTGTTGTAAAATTTTCCCATTACAAATAATCATTGAACATCCATCATAATATAATCTATCACCATCACAACCTTTTTGGTTGGAATATAAATAAATTCCTCCACATTTTCTTGTTGCTTCCATAATTAATGAAACTCTTGTATTTAATTTTCTTAATTCATGATGAGATCCTGAACTATTAGTTATAATTTCAACACCATCTAATGATAATGAAATATGAGGTGCTTGTGGTGTAAACATTTCTTCACATGTTTCAAATCCTATAACTGTATCTAAAGTTGAAATAACTAAATCACCAAATTTAACAAATTTTTGATTAGTTATCTTCTGAATTAATACGGGTAGTAAATAATCTTCAACATATTGAGTTTTCAACCATGGTGTAAAATATCTCATCTCTCTATAATTACCATCATTTGCTAAAAAAATTTTTGGTCTAATTAATAAAATTTCTCCATTATATGATAAAATTCTACAATTATATCTTCTATTTTTATGAAGTATTGGCATACCAATATCTAATAATATATCATAAGTGGATTTATCATTTAATATAGTTGCATACATTTCCCATGATTGTAAGTATGTATCATTTTCAAGGAAATGATCTAAACATCCATATCCTGATATTTCTAATTCTGGTCCAACCCTTAATTTAGCACCTTTACTTTTAGCAATTTTAATAGATTCTAAAATCCTATCCCTATTACCTTCAAAATCTAATGCCCATTGATTAAGTGAACATGTAGAAACTGTTATATAATGTGACATCTTTCGTTTAAATGAAATATGTTTTATGTTCTAAAAATATAGGAAATGACTCAACTCTGTGAATTAAAACAGTATTTGTATAATCTTCAGTATGCGAATGTTTTAACTGCGAGTACTGTTTTTTCTTCATATTACATCTATATTTAATACTGCGAAATTTTGTACAATCTCAAGAAAATATACCAAGAATGTACTAAAACTGTTGGAATTTTGTAGCAAAAGGGGTTTATTAAAGAGAAAAATATATACTATATATATAAACAGTAGAAGAGGGAAAAAAGAGGGGAAAATAAGAAAAGGAACATATCACAAATAAATATATTTTTGTATTTCATGAAATCGTAGGACTTAGTGAAGTATTAAATATGTGTACTGATAACAACGTGGGAATGGATAACGAAGAATAAAAATGACAAAAAGGAAAGTAACTGTTTCAATAGAATTAACCGAAAAAAGACTAAGACCTTGCGTGATTTGGAATCATAAAATACAACAAAATAATATTAACAGAAAATATGAAAAAATAAACAGAAATGAAAAGGCAGATCTTTTTTTTTTTGGATAAAGTTATTAATGATCAGAAATTACCACCGGTTGCAAAGTATATCAGAGTTGTTATATCAATCTTTCTCTTTACTGACTCTTCTTAGTGATAACATTCTTCTTGAAAATGAATTTGATTTAGTCAGTCCAGGTTTAGCAGGTGGTGTGATAGGTTCATCATCATCCAATTTTGTAACTGTTGGAATATTGATTTTCAGTGATGCCATACGTGCAGGTGTATTAATTCCACTATGTGAATCAATATGTTGATTTGAACCAGATCCATTTGTTGTATTTGGTGAATTTAAACCTGCTGTCATTATATAAGGTGTTGACATACCGTTTGGTTGATTATATGTTGCAGTTAATGGTGATCCAGGTTTGCTTGGATTATTATTATAATTATTATTATTATGTATTATGGAATCTCTAATAGGTCTTCTAACAGATGATCCTGTACTTGAAGGAGTTTCACTACCATGAATACCTGATACAATATTAATTTCTTCTTCTGTTGATGATAAACCTTCTTGACTTGAATCCACTAATACACGGCTACTTCTTTGAGGATCTTCAAATTGTTGTTCACGTAATCTTTGGAAATTATCAAAATTCTCTTTAGCATTTTCTCTAGCAACAACCATTAATTCTTGTGCTTTTTGTAGCGGGATAGTTGGGGTAACACAAGATGAAATAACAGGTACAGATTCATCCAGTTCAATAGTAGATTTCATTATTGCTGACATCCAACCTCTCATTTCTTCTTTGGTTTCAACAGCAAAATAATGAACTTTCTGTTGTGTAAATGTTAAACCTTGTTTAGATCCTGGAGCAGGTGGAATCAATTTGAAACAATAACGACCATAACCAGCAGTTGCTGCATAAACAGCACTTAATTTATCTTCTGCTTCAATTGCAGGTAAAACTCTATGTGATGTAATATCAATTAAACCTTTCTCTTTTGTATCTTTAGTTGTTACATAATAAGATAATCTGGTTTTATGTAAAGTGAAAAATCTATGTTTCCATGAACCAATTGATAAATTACCACGTTTAAACATCCAACCAGAATAATCTGCATCTTTAATAGCTTCATCAGGCGTAACTGATCTAATACCTTCTTGAAATGCAGATGTTTGTAATTTACTTGATTGACGTCCAACTTTAGATCTAAAAGAAGATTTTTGATTTGGTACAGTATTTGATGAAGATGAAGAATTTGTTGTTTTAGGTGATGGAACTGATGCAATTGGTTGAGGAATTTCACCAATATCTGATTTTACTCTCTTGGTTACATCTTTATTTTTCAAAATTTGTGCAAATTCTTTGGCTGAAACAGATCTTCTATCATTTTTCTTTTGAGGTGATGGCATTGATGATACAATAGCAGCAGCTGATGAAGTTGCAGCAGCGGCAGCAGATTCTGCAATTGATGCAGTTGTTGGTAATTCTTCTTCATTATCTTTTGATCCTAATATAATACTTGAATATCTTCTATGAGTACGGAATCCATCAGTATTTGAACTCATTGAAGGCGTTCTTGAATGCTTTGATGCAGTATCAACATAAATTGATGATGTATTACCAAGTGATGATTGTCTACTATGACCTGGTCTTAAAATTGGTAATTTATTAAGAGTTGACCTTTTTGTTCCATTAGTCATAGGATTAATATTATTATTTGATTTTTTAGGTGATTTGATACCAAATTTTGTTGGATTATTAGATACAGGACTTGCATAATCTGGTGGAGCAGGAGCTTTTCTTGGTGATACAAATTGTTCATTTGAATCCACTATAGTTGGAGTTTGAAGAATTGAAGGAGTTGAAAAAGCTTCTGAATCAAAAGACTCATGATTAAAATTGATTGGTGGAGGACTCGTACTTTTAGAGAAACGATTTGAACGATCGATATAAGATTGTGGACGATTATTATGTGGTTGATTAAAACTGTATCTTTTTGGAGTAACTTCACCATTATTTGAAACTTTTAAAGAATTTCTAATACCATCAATACCAACTTGAAGATCTTGTTCATTACTATTTTGTAAATTGGTTGAAGATGATAAATTATTTATGGAATTATCAACAGAATTATTATTTATATTATCATTACTATAATTTCCTAAAGAATTTAAATTTTCTGTGTCAATTTTAGTACCATCAGCGTATTTTCTTAAATCTTCAATTTCTTTATAAATTTCAAATCTTGTACCAAAAGATGAAATATCTAATTCTTTTAAATAAGGTAATTCTAATTCTAATAAAATTGAACCTGAAATTTTATGAACTATAAATTTTTGTGCACTTTCTGAATCTACTATAGTACTAAAATATTGGCAAACTTGTAAAGGTGTCCAATTAACAACATTAGATTTATTAAAATTTGAAGTTATATGAATTTGTTGTAAATTATTTGAATTTTCATCAGAATTCAAAGATGTATTTTGATCCATATTTAATTCTTTTAAGGCTTGATCTATATCATTAACATATTTATTAACTCCTCTTTTATTTGACAAAGTAAATGGACTATTATTAGAAATATTATTAATATTTTGATTACTACTATTATTAATATTTTGATTACTACTATTATTAGAATGATTAAAATAATTATTTGGTGGATGTGAAGTTATTGGTGAACCTTGAGGTGTTCTTCTTGATCTTGAACGTAAAAGAGAAGGTTTCCTAGAAACGTCATTAGATTCTTCAATTAATTTTGTGAAAACTTTAGGGTATAAGCCAACTACATTAGTAGTTAAATTCTTACCTTTGTACCAACCGTCATCAAATTCACTATCATCTGCTAATAATTCAACTATATCACCTTCATGTAATGGTAGTTCATCACCTAAACGTGGTTCGAATTTCTTTATTACGATATATTTAGGAGTATAAGATTCGGATAAATTCTTGGCTCTATTCTCCATGGTTGAACAACAGCTTTGGCGTGACGCTTGTTTGTAGAAACAGAATAGAAGGGAAACAAAGAAGCCTTGTGTTGTTAATCGTTGTGATACAAAAATATTAGTGTTTAACAAAGTTTGCCTACAGCGCTGCGACACAATGCGAGAAACGCTAATTGCATTTTTTTTTCTTTCTTTTTTTTCTCTCTGCACTGTGCAGAGGTTTGGTTGGGAAACTTTTACGTTGGATGTGGGCTACACATGGAGTATAAAGTATATATAGTATTGTACAGTGGTGATGGGTAAAAGTAGTCGATATTGCACTATCCGCACACACTAATATAGAATGCACCTTTTCCTGTATGTAATGCATGTGGATAATCCTTCTGAATGACTGTAAATTGTGAACACGGAGTTGAAATAAAATAGGTGGGAAAAAAAAGAAAAGAGGCAACGGGAATCGGTTTTATTAAACCAATGAATACGTAAAACAGGGGATAGAACGGACGGGGAAGTGAATAAAGAAGAAACGAAACGAAACGAAACGAAACGGAATAACGAAAGTGTGTAATAGCCAGTGATGGGTAACCCTACTCATCTTCTTTGATGCTGGTGATCATATTCAATTCCTTAGAGTAGTTCAACACAGGTTTCCCATTTGTGTTATTGTAACTGTGTGAAAAATGATCAGGTGTACGCATAATTCTTGGCGATGGTGTAAAGTTAATATAGTCACTCAAACTAAATCCTGGAGTTCTATTGAAGTTATTCATTGCAGTTTTAGATAATGCACCATGTTTGTTGTTTGGTGTTGCAGGATATGGTGATTGAAACTTTCCACTTATACCAATTGGGGTACCTAATAGTGAAGGGCTGGTAAAATATTGTGTTAATGGCATTTGATTTCTGACAGGCGTAGATTCTAATAAATTCATATTGTTGTTAATGTTGAATGAAGTACCTGATGATTTTGGCGTTGTTGGTATTGTTAATATCTTACTTGCTACAGAATCTTTGTTATTAAATGTTCTTGCTGGAGAATTCGATAAAAACAGTAACAAATCAGCACCCATCTCTTCATTATTATTGTTATTAGTGGAGATATTTATATTGTGGCTATGATTACTGTCATCAGTGCTATCATTATTGTTATTTTTATTATGATTATTGTTATTATTACTGTTATTATTTTTAGAATCATCATTATCAATATGAATCTCGACAAGACCATTAATATTTTCATTACCTTTATTGATACTTGAATTATTTTTGTTATTGTGGCCATTCCTATCAGGTGTAGTAAATTCCTTTACTCTGTTAGTTTTAGGTGTTGATAATAAACTTGATTGTGAAGGACCTCTTGATGAATCTAAAGGTACTCCTAATTCATTTGAGAAGCTAGTATCGTCGTTAGCCCAAGAATTTTTTGAACGAGTCAGATTGATATTTTGAGTAGGTGGCAACAGTGTTTGATCAGAATTTAAACTCATTTTATTTTGACCTAAAATGTTTTTATTATCCAATTGCCTTTTTGGTAACCTTTTCACATGATGGAAATCAGTAAATGGTTTAACGTTATTAGATTTAGATTCTAAATTAAACAAATCGATTTGTTTTTGAGGTGGAGTTTTAGGACCTTGAAATTGATTATTAAAATTATTAGTAGATAAAGAGCCTCTTGTAAATTGAAGATAAGGACTTGCATTATTATAAGGTGATGAATGAAGTCTTTTCAAAGGAGATTGTAAATCGTCATTTTCCAAAGTTGAATTACCATATAAAAATGAAGAACCATTTGAAGTAATTGAACCTGCAGATCTATAAATAGAAGAAGATTTTCTTTTCAGGGGTGAAATATTTGCAGGTGTAAGAGCAGTAATTGAAATATTTGAATTATCAAAAGAGAAATTTTGTCTAGTTGGTGTAACTAATTTTGAATTTCTTATATTTGACATTGCAGTTGCAGCAATAATATTAGTAACATCCTCACTTAAACTTTTAGAAGGTGAACTTGAAGGAGTTGTTGAATTTGAAGAATTCAAATTTTGACTTTGGTTTTGATTTTGTGTCAGATTTTTATCGTTTAACATCATATTACTTGAAGCAATAGAAGCCGAAGTTTCAGCAGAAGAAGCAATGTTACCATCATTGTTATTATGATTAAGATCATTCATATTAACATTAATATTAAAATCAGAAGAACCAATAATTGAATTTTGATCACGAACTTTAAGTCCTGCTTTGAAAAGTTTCTCCTTTAGCTGTCTTGTCATTTTAGCAATTTCGACCCTTTTCAAAATTTTTTGAGCAATAATATCTTCATTTGAGAGTGGAGAAGTTTCATTTGAAGAAGCTTGCAGATTGTAAGAACGTTGTGGCGATAGTTCAGAAAAATTTTGAGAGCCAAAATTATTAGAAGCTGAAGGTGTCATATTTGTAAATGAATAATAATAATAGTAATAGTAATAGTAATAAATTCCAATTAGATTTTAATTAACTAGAGTACCCAAAGTTTTTGGATTTCAGAGAGCAAACAAGGAAAAAAAGAGAAAGAAGAATCGACGAATGAATTTTAAGATGTGAAAGAAGTGTGTAAAAGGGATTGAATGTTTTTTTTTTTGGTATTTTTTAACTGGCAATATCCTTTTATTCTGATGCAGCGTCTCAATCTGATTCTCTCTTTCTTTCTTTGATTGACAGGAAAGGAGGCAGGAGAGAGGGAGGAAGGAGAGAGAGAGAGCAAAAGCCAAGAGAAGACCTGTGGAAGGGAGAGAAACCAGGCAAAACGCGTTGCCCAAAAAGAGTCTTAATTGGAAAAAAAGCACCACTTTCCCTTTTGGGTTAATTAGCTGAAATTGGAAAAAAACAAAAAAAAAAAATTTTTTTTGCGTCGCGTCGATCGGCTGCTCACATTTGGAGTACGTCGATCGGCGCCGCTTGAAATTTTTGTACGGCTGATTGTGCCAGTTACTCCGGCTTTGTCGGTTTTGCAGAAGCTGCAACAGCACCGTTTGGCTGTTCAAGAAGGTGACGACGGTGTTGTTTATGGCGAAACAACGACCAGGAACAGTTGAACTGGGCACACACACACAATCGTGTTATGCTGTTATCCTGTTTGGTCAGGACTCTTGGTACTCAGAATTACGTGGTTCCAGATACTGCTGATACACTGACACAACCAGGGGTGTCAAATTTTTTTTTGTGTTTTTTTTTGAAAACTCTATTTAGTTACGCTATACAATCAGTAGCTGCTGCTTTTCTTGCTATCACTATACACAATAGTACTTGCAACCAGCATTGTAACACCCCACACACTGAAGGAAAAAAAATACCAGTGCTGACATATCATCTAATATTGTAGTTTACCATTTCATCCCGTTGTGAAATTTGTATCACCATTTGATTTGTAATCAATACAGCAAAAAAAAGAAAAAAAAGAAAGATACCCCGATAGTATTTAAACTTTGGCTTTTTTCCCTTTGTGTCTGAATTCACAGTCTCTTCCTTTCTTCCCGTCTTCGTTTTGTTTAAAGTTGCTTTTCAAACAGTCAACTCCCCAAAACAGACAATCAAGCAATATGGCAGAATTAGCAAATACTAAACTTTTCGAACCCGTTAAAGTTGGTCCAGTTACTTTAAAAAATAGACTAGTATATGCTCCAACTACAAGATTTAGAAACACAACCGATTTTGTTGCTACTGATTCAATGTTAAAATACTATACTGATAGAGCTAAAAATAATGGTGGTTTAATAATTACCGAGGCAACCGTTCCAAGTCCAATCTTCGGTCTTTACGAACGTTTACCAATGATTAAAACTCCACAACAAGTTAAAGCATGGAAAAAAATCGTTGATTCAGTTCACGAACAAGGTACTTCAATTTCTATCCAATTATGGAATTTAGGTAGAACCGCCGATCCTGCTCTTTTAAAGAAACACAACTTACCATTCCTTGCACCATCTCCACTTTACTTTGATGAAGAGAGTGAAAAAAATGCAAAAGCTTGTGGTAATGAAATAAGAGAAATTACAATTCCTGAAATCAAATCAATGGTTCAAGAATACACCGATTGTGCAAAGAGATGTATTGATGAGGCAGGTTTCGACATTATTGAAATTCACGGTGCTCATATGTACTTATTAGATCAATTTTTGCAACCATCATCAAACAAGAGAACCGATGAGTATGGTGGATCAATCGAGAATAGAGCCAAATTCATGCTTGAAGTTGTCGATGCGTGCATTGAAGCAGTTGGTGCCGAAAGGGTTGCCATCAGATTATCCCCATATGCCGAGTTCCAAGGTGCTGAAGGTATCAAATCCGAACTAAACCCAA